>WOVY01004245.1:0-149240 GCA_013436015.1 Rhipicephalus annulatus
GGTGAACGAAGTAGAGAGGCAGATAATGAGCTCCAGAAGTGGGGATTGATATACCCGGGTTGAAAGTCCGCACGCGTATCCATTGTCTGCGTATCAAAGAAGGACGTGGCATCCGCATCTTTTGCGATTAACAGAGGCCTCAACGAAAAAATTGCCCGCAGCTTCCCTCGGGGGACACTGAGGAGGATGCGGAGCATATAATTGGTTAACGGGGTGTTAAAGTGCGACTTACTTGGGTCGATGGCTAAATTGGTTAACGTGGTTGTGAAATGGGTTTTAAATTGCGACTTACTTGGGTCGATGGCTAAATTGGTTAACGTTGTTTTAGGAGGGGGTGTTAAATGAGTGAACACGTACACACGTATGCGAAAGGGCGGCGCTGGTCGAAGGGACGTCGATCATTGTGTTTTTGGATTCGTTGGAATTCATTTCACCGCGACCTTGGACGTCGACGCGCCGTACAAACCAACGGACGCGCGGCAACTGAGCGAGCGAGCGCCGCACTTGAGTATATATTACAGCGCGACGGCTCCTATGCGCTGTCAGCTGTCGACATGTTACGAAGGAGAAGGCGAGCCGCGCGGCAAGATGGCGACGCGTTGCGACCGGCGACCATCGCACTGTTCAGCTGTCGAATTGTTCTCGAAGGAGAAGCGCGCGCGGCCACAGATGTGGGGCGACGGCGCGACGGCGCATGCGCGCGCGTCAGCTGTCGAATGTTCGAGAAGCGGTGCGGACGGCGCACTACAAGCGCGAGTATAAGATGCTTCCGCATCTAATAACAGAGACAGACGCATTTCCATAAGGCGTGGCTGACTGATCTGTTTATACCAAAGTAGCGAAGGTCTAGTACATAACTCTGGCTAGACATGTTCTAGGAGTTACTGGCAAATAGCCTCTCGGGCGAGGACGCGCAGGTTTGTACGGCTTTTGCTACTCCCTCAGGCCAGTAAGCATGGAGAGTGATGTCTTTTGGGTTAAAGATGTCGCCAGTACCTATCAGCGGGTCATCAATAGTGTACTGGCTCCACATAGACTATATGCTTGCGCTTACATTGACGATGTAGCGATATCGTCTGAGAACTAGAACGAGCACCTGGAACATTTAGGCAAGGTGCTTGTGTCCCTAGCGAAAGCAGGGTTGACGCTCAACGTAAGCAAATGTCGGTTTGCACAACAAGAAGTAAAATTCTTGGGGCATATTGTGGGATCAGGCAAGCACGGCCCGATCCTGAGAAGGTCAGGGCGATAAAGGAGATCCCGGCTCCCGAAACAAAGGGAGAGCTTCGTAGTTTCTTAGGGCTAGCGAACTATTATAGGGACTACGTGCCCGAGTACTCCAAAGTCGTTATGCCTCTGACTAACCTAACTGGCCGACGTATTCCGCAGGAATTACCTTGGAATACAGAGGCGCAGGAAGCTTTTGACAAGATGAAAAACTGTCTAGTGCAGGCGTCGGCGTTGCAGGCACCAGATCCGAAGAAAGAATTTATCCTCGCCACAGATGCATCCGATTACGCCGTTGGTGCGTGCCTAACACAGCAGGGTACTGGTGGGCAAGGAGCGCCCTATCGCTTTTCTGAGCAAGAAGCTCAGCCAGGCTTAGACCCCGATGGGCCACATTAGAAAAGAAAGCTTATGCAATCATTTGGGCACTGGGGAAGTCGGATGTTTGGCTGTTCGGCGCTAAAATCAAGGTGATTACCGACCATAACCACTCAAATTTCTGACTCTAACCACTCCGCAGAGCGCTAGGCTGACACGCTGGGCGTTAGCACTGCAGAAGAATAACCTGGAAATTGAACACAAAAAGGGGTGTCTAAACGCTAATGCCGACGCAATGTCGCGGTTAGTGACTCCTAACGTTGACGCATAAAAGGAACGGCGAGTTAAGGGGGGTGTATGCTTGTTAGAGTGTGCGCGCGACGGAGTCAACGAGGTACGAGTGGCAGTTGGTGCCTCACGTGACGAGCCAGTGAACATGTGTGCATATGCGGTTGTGTTTGTGTCGCATGTCATAGATACAGTGCAACACAGTTGGAGGGGAGGTTGTGGGCTCGAACTTCGTGCGTTCCCCAAATACCTTATTGCTACCCACCCCGCGGCCGGCGACCGCTCACCAACAAGGAAGCAGGGCCTACTGAAATGCGGGACGATGACTGTCTGCTGGCCACAAAGGACGCGACAACTCTCGTGCCCTAAGGGGTTAAATTATGGCGCCATACAGGAGACCAAGCCAGGCTGCAGGTGGCCGGGCCAGGCTGCAAGGATGGAAGGTGCACGTGCGCGTCCGCCGGACAACCAGAATCAGCGGAGGCGACGGAATTTGTGCATGGGCCAATTGTATTGATGGCCTGTCAGCCCGGCATCGCGGGAACTTACTCGGAGGCACTTTTCCACGACCCGGCAACGCCAGTCGTCCATCATTCCGGAAACCGGGGTGAAAGAAACCTGAGCGACAGCGGAGAACCGAGAAGTGGGCAAGAGGCGGTGGGTCTTCGAGGTTGTGGCGAGGAGAGACACATCCGTACGTTCCGATTGGACAGTAAGAGTGGTGCGTTACGATTGGACTGTAAGAGTGGTTGAATGGGAGACAAGGGATAAAACCAGGGGTGAAGGGACAGGAAAAGAGAAGAAACGAATAAACTTCTCTATATCCAGATGATGTCGGAGCGGTCGTTTCCTCAGGGTGCAGGGTCGTTCCCTCAGGGAAAAGTTCTCGTCTTCGGCTTCATTGGCAGCAGCAGCAAATGTCGCGCAACAAGCGATTTGATTTGTGGGGTTTAACGTCCCAAAACCACTTCTGATTATGAGAGACGCCGTAGTGGAGGACGCAACAAGCGAGAGGCGAGTGGAAAGAACAAAAGCGGAACGTAACTATTACGAAAAGCATTCTTGTATTTCAGGAGCAAGTTTTTGAGCTGTTCTTGTTCATATGTCGTAAGGCTCGGATTAACGTCGAAAGCCGGTTGAAGCGCTTGAGTCGTCGTAGTGCATTCGGCAGAGTCAATGACGGCGAGAACGTTGCTGGCTTTCCAGTATTTTTTCGATGTAAGCAACCGTTGTAACTTTGCTCACGTGCTTGTACTCACTGCTGAAGTTCGTTAGCAGCACTCTTGCGTTACCTCGCCGCAGCTCATCTGTTCCTCTGGTGACACAAAGTTCGCGGTAGAATCAACAGGTGCTGGTCGCCTTTAACGAAGCCTTGCGTGTCTGTAGATTCTTGAGCGCGGACGGAAGGGCTGACGCTGGAGCGAGGAGGAACGGTGACTTGCTCTTCCAGCACATTCAAAGCGTGCCTCTCTGACGACGTGAGCAGCGGCAGTGCTTTTTTCTGTGGATAGCGTTATTGCCTCTGACCTTAGGTTGAATGAAGGCACCGTGTTCAGTTAGGAAGTCCATCCCAAGTATCACATCCTCTGGAGCAGTGCTGTAGAATTAAAAGCTGGCGAGATAAGTCCGGTTATAGATAATAATTTTTGCTGTGCAAACACCAGCCAGCGTTATTACATGACTCCCCAAGGTCCGGATTTCAGGGCTTTGCCAATAAGTCTTCACTTTCTTTAACTTCCACACGAAAAGCCAACTGACGATCGAATGGTCGACACCTGGGTCGACGAGGGCGGTGCCGATGTGGCCATCGAACATTACGTCCAAGTCGCTAGTTCATCGTCGTGCCGTTTTGGTATGGTCGTGGCATTGGGTCACGGCTACGTCGGTTTCCTCCACTACTTCCATGTTGCGTCGTCAGGTCGTCTTCAGTACAGGGGTTTCGTCGTCAAGGCTTTTTCTGGTTCACCTCGTGTTCGAAAAGTACCGTCGCCGGTGGTGTCGTCAGAGGATCTTCGGTAGTTAGTCACACAGCAACCGCACCTCCAGCGGTTGCTGCCTTTAGTTTTCCGGATAAGGGCTACGAGGACTGGCCCCGAGTTGGGCCAGTGTACGGACCAGCGGTGAGGCGACATGTAGCGGCCGAGTGACGGCGAACGAGATCCTCTGAGTGTCCACTGCGCTGCTGCAAGGTAGTCGGCAATTGTCACAGGGTCTTTCCCTCCGGTGTGGACGCGGTACATTTACGGTAAAACCACGCAGTCCAATCTGACGGTGCTGGCAGCGGCGGTAAGTGTGGCCAGCTTGTCCACAGTGATAGCAGAGAGGTCGGTAGTCGGGAGCACGCCACACGCCAGTTTTCATTAGAGCGTTGTGCTGGCCAGCGGGTGGACGGTATACGGTGTCGACGGCGGCGGTGGCTGGCGGCAGAATTGCGACGGTGCTGTCTCTTGATGTGGGTGTGAAGGAGGAGTGCATCGTAATGATGCAGCAGCGTAGCTCATCGCTTGCGGCTGAGGCTGTGGTGCTTCGGAAACTCCAAGCTATTGCCGAACTTCTTCGCAGACAATATCGGTGATTGAGTCCACTTGAGGCTGCGATGGGGGTAACAGCTTGCGCAGCTCTTCCCGCACAATCGCTCGGATAGGGTCCCGCAGGTCGTCAGAGCAGAGTGGTTGCGTTTCTGCGTACTCTGGCGTCGAGCGGCATTGAATTGTCGGTTGCGCATCTTCACCGTCTTTTCAATTGCTGTCGCTTCGGAGATGAATGCCTCGACAATGCATTCTGGGTTCCGCATCAGGCCCGCAAACGGTTCCTGCTTTACTCCTCGCATGAGGAAGTGAACTTTTTGTCTTCAGGCATATCGGGGTCGGCAGTGCCGGAAGAGTTCGGTCATCTCTTCCGCGAAGAGCGTCACGTCTTCATTCGGAAGCTGCGACCGGGTTTCAAGCAGCGCTTCCGCCCTCTTTTTTCGTATGACGCTCGTGAATGTAGCGAGGAACTTTGTGCGGATTGTGTCCCATGTTGTGAGGGTTCGCTCCTGGTTCTCGAACCACGTACGAGTGGCTACTTGTAAGGTGAAGTACGCACGACAAAGCTTATCTTCGCTGGTCCTAGCATTGAAAATGTCCACTCGATCGTATGCCTCCAGCAAACTTTCCTGGTCTTCAAGGACTGAACCGTGGAAAGTCAGCGGCTCCTTGTGTTGTCGGAGCGGGATCGGTGTGGATGGCACAGGTTTTGTCATCGTTGCTGCGGCCATGGTCTGGATCTTGGTCTTCCGGGTCTTCTCAGGTAGAAGCCCAAACTCCTTGGCGGTAGACGTTGTTGCCTGCGGCTTGTTCGCTTCTCAGGGCTGTCGTCGATGTCTTCACGACAAGCCCTGGCTGCACGGCTTGACGGGGGCGTCCGGTACGTAGAAGGAGCAGCAACTCCACCAGATGTCACGGGGTCGTGACGTGGACGAAAGGAGCAGACTTAGGTCAGATAATAAACTGTTTATTTGGACCTAACTTATGGACACGTAAAAGGAAAATCAGATTACAGCAAGACGCTCGCGCTCATAGCGGCGAGCAGAGTGTCGGCCGTCAGTCAACTGACAAGCGGCGAAGCGCGTCGGCATTTATACACTTGCCATCAAATGTTCTAGTGCTATCGCTATCAGCGACGTGGGTTCCAGAAAAATCTGCAATGTTCACGTGGTGGGTGTCATCGCAACAAAACGATCTATTACAGCCTCGAGGCTTTTCGAACATTGTAGACGCGGTTTGCGCTGAACGTAGGGTAATGGGATGATAACAAAACTCAAGGAAAAGAACGTGACAATGTGGTGGTTTCGGAATGATAAGACGTACAAAATCAATCAATCAATCAATCAATCATTCATTCATTCAATCAATCAACCAAACAATCATGCCATAAAAAATTACGGCTGGGCGTGTGACAGTGGCTGTTTCAAACTTTCCTACAATGGCTACAGCATGTTTAGTATACGAGTGCGTACAACCGGTGTACCGTAAGAGCAATAGAATAGGTTACCAAGGGATGGAAAACGCCGTAAGGGAAGGCAGAGAGTTAGATGAAGGAAAAATATGCAGATGTTCACAGAGATAAAATAGAATGAGCATGCACAGGGTAGGGCATACTGCTGGAGATCAATGAGAGATGCCTTAGTCCTGCAGTGTATTAGAAAAGGCTGAGATTGATGAATTATGATGATGATCATTACACCATAAATCTACCTTTTCCAGATTTGCGAAGCCCCACTAAGCTTCCATAGCAGCTTCGAAGCAGCTCAGATTGTTCGTCCTTTTGCAGCGGATGACATAAGTCTGTCTGACCGGTCTGTAATCTGTGGGCTTAAAACACTGCGCTGGTTGCGTGATTCCCATGTTTTGGCAACCGGCGCAGTTCTACGCTTCTACCACACAGTATAAGTGCGCTTAAGAAACTCCGTCGCTTACATGAAATATATATAACGTTATTTTTTCTCGGAAGCAGTTTCAAGCAACAGAGTGTTTACAGCAATAAAGCAGTCTGTTTGTGCTTCTCAATCAAAGCCAGATATTTAGTAAATTTAGTTTGCATTTGCCATAATATTTGGGTCATTGAAAAGATGATATTCTGTCGTTCACAATGAACGATGCCGACAGTGACACCGATGCCTAATTTTCTAATAATAAACCATTGAAAAATTCTCGTTTAAAACTTCACGATAAAAACAACGCACAAACGCACGATACTCACAATCTGTGCAAGAAAAAAATTCATGGAACTACAATTTCGCGCTATTCTCTCCCCCCCAAAAGGAAACAGTTCTGGTTCAGTGGAAATCACTGATTTTTTTAAAGGGATATTCTTTTCGTGAGACAAAGATGGTTTTGTGGTCTTGGGAAGTGTGACAGTATTTTTTAATTGCGAGAAAAGAAACAGGATTGGTACATGCGCATCGACGTTCTTATCTTGACAAACCAACTATTGATTCAGGGATCCAGAGTTAGGCTGTCCTGAGTGGCGAAATATTGATCAGTTGCACGTGTCTACGAGTACCTTGCATAACAATTTGTTGAGCGTCATAACGTACGTTCATGAGGATGTTCGCATTGCGTGCAGTGGCTTAATCAAATTATTATCAGCAACCTATGATTAAGAACCAACCAAAGCAGAAAGTAAGATGGAGGTGGTAATATGGTGGACTAGATGAAAGGGCTATGTCATGAGTGTACGACAGGTACGAAGCTACATCTCAGAATAATCGTTTTAGAACCTAGAACTACCTGCTTGTTAAGTTGGCAAGTACGAAAATCACAAGTGCGTGCACACGCACACGCACACACACACACACACACGCACACACACACACACACACACACACACACACACACACACAATACGAACTAGCACCTACCTCTGTTACAAACAGCAACAGACGAATCCACATGCGACAGAGAATCGAAGTAGGTTTTCTGCAGAAAAAAATATTCCGCCACATTAACACAGGGCTCGAACCTTTGTGTTTAAACGTTGCACCGAGCGCCACCCTCGACAGAGTATCTTCCCGCGCCAGTAGCCCTTTCCCGTATTAGTACTTTAAAGCTGACTATCTGACAGCTTGGCCAGGTAGTATGCAATTGTTATCGTGGTCAATCACGATGTTAGTTACGAAGCTAGCGGTTTTCATTATGCAACCATTTTCGACAGCTCCAGCCCATATAACTCCTTTGGCTATAAGTAGCTTTGAAGCCGTCGCAAGTCCGTCATCTCCTGTGGCCTTCATTGATTCGCCAAGACACATTGAATCCTCAGAGAACTTGACGCGAGAGTTCCAACTTTCAATAACTAGGTGGAATTTTCGGGCGGGGCTCAAATCCTTCGAAAGTTTCTTGAAGTACATAACGCAGGACGATGTCAGTTTCGCTAGGCCTGGTGTCGTCCTTGTGTCCTTGAGGGAGCTACGCCTATTGCGAGGTTTTCAGAATGTCATCGCCAATTTTGAGCGGTACCACTCGTACATTCAGTGGATCATTGCTGCTCCTGAACACGACCAGGTGTTAAAAACGCTATCGGGACACCTGTGTCAAGTTTTTAGCGTGACGTACTATGATGTAAACGCACCTCTGGACGGGTACAGGTCTTGCGAAAAACGTCGTGCGATCCCCGCAGCGGAGCTCGGCGTGCTCGGAGAACGCGTGTCAAATGCTGAAAGGTTGCCTAAAGACGATCGTGTAGTTTTCGCAGCCCAGGACAACAACATTCAACCTTTGTTATAAGAAAGATAAAGTTATGCCACTAATCAGGCGTGCTTACGCCACCATCAACACCAGCCTCGTTGAAGTGTGCAACAATGGAGAGACGGAGTCGCTTCTGTTGGACCGACGCGTTGACTTCGTCGCCCAAGTCTCAAAGCGCGTTCCCATGAGATCTTATTACGGTTACGTCATGTTGCAGCCGTCTTCGCTATGTTTTCTTTCTAGACGAGCGACTCCTTTGCCACCATCATTCGTTTCGTCATGGCTGTCCTTCTTCGAAGTCTGTCTGGTTATGTTTCCGCTTGCAGTGGTGCTCCTTTCGTTAACTGCCGTGCAAGGTCACCTGCATTCAGTTGCCGCGAGCAGATATTCAGATTGGGCCATGTTTTTTCTGAGCACCTACCTAGGCCGGAGCCCAACAGCAATACGGAATGCGAGGTCGACAGTCGCGAAAATGTGTATTATGATCTGGATGTTCGCGATGCTCATTCTAGTGCAGTTCACACAGACGGAGATAACAGCATCTCGTAGTGTTCCAGCCCTCTCTTCCGAAATGAAGAGCGTAGTGGAGCTCGAGTCTCGGTTGAACGGTGGTAGTATAAGGCCTTGCATGTTTTACTACATGAAGAACATCTTGATGAGTTTGGAGGTAGCGTGTCGCACCTAAAGTCGCTGCTTAAGGCTATAGACGCGTGTGAGCTCGAATGCCTAACCCACAACAGCGAGGATATGTGTTTTTCATTAGCTCAAAGCGGCACGCACGTCGTCCTGGATAATTGCAACTATTTTAAAGATGATAATGGCTGTTCGACCGGTCTTGTGGTGGGTGAAGAAGAACTTTTTTTTCACTTGAGATGGCTCCCGACACACACTCAATTTCCTTTGAGGTAAGTGTGATTATTAAATAGTTTGCCCGTGTTTATAGTCGACTTGATGACCAGGACCTATACTCCCTAAATTTCGGTGACCAAATATATGGGACGCTAATGGTTTTTTTGCCAATACCTTGGCCTAGTGAGTAAGTGAGAGCAAGGGACATTGCGAAAAGTGTTGATTTAAACACATGCATAGTAAATGCGCATTGACTTAGCTCCTTTATGTGCCACGAAAGGGATGAGGCCCGACGCTACATTGGTAGGAAAGTCTTTAGACCTGCCACGTTCCAAGATATATGTGAAAATTATTTTTGTTAGTTCTAAAATGAGTACGATAACACACAAATTGCGCTTGCATTTCAACCTCAGCATTGTTTCACCTTATGAGAGATTATAACATGACTAGCAACAAAATCAATTGACAGTTCGTCACACCATAGTTAAGTTTATTACTAAAACGGGCAAAAGCAACATGCAACTTTTTTTAAAATTTGGAATATGTTATTGGGATTACTACGAAGAACGTTGCGTAATATTCGAAATATATTCAAGCAGTTATTCATAATTGGCAACTAAAATGAATCCTTTGATAGTTTGCCAGGCCACAATTGAAGTACGATGTTGAGTGCACATATATTACGAACTTGCCCGAGAAAACGCTGCACCAAATGAAAAAGGAAGAAGACCACACTGACTTAAGTAGAAATATTATATATATGGTGCGTAAATTATCTCCAGATAAAAACATACGCATTGTAATATTTGGTGAACAGCTTACAGTGCTACTAAATATGAGTATCCTGGGAATATATTGCTTTAACATACACATCGAGTGCTACAGTTACGTACAAACAATGTCACAATAAGGAATTATTGTTGCCAACACTTTTTGTGTTACGGTGCTAACACTCCTGGTGGAAATATTTTCATCACTTTTACAGTCAGCTTTGATGGTTATCCTCAGCTATGGTTGAAATATAGACACATGTCCGCAAAGAATCAATTATGTAGCTCAGTGAGTGAGTGAGCTAAAAAATAAGCAAGCAGACAAGAAAGTATAGCTGGTCGAGGTAAACAGTTCGAAAACCGAAGACATAGAAAAAGAGGACACAAGACGAGCCCTGTTTTTTGCGCTGTTTACCTCGACCAGCTATGAATTGTTACCAACTTACCAGTTTTCAATACTACTCAAGAAAGTATAGAACTCAGTACATCAGCAATTGATTGATATGTGGGGTTTAACGTCCCAAAAGCACCAGTAAGATTATGAAAGACGCCACAGTAGAGGGCTTCAGAAATTTTAACCACTGGGGGTTTTTCAACAGGCACACAAATATGAGCACACGGGCCTACAGCATTTTTCGCCTCCATCGAAAATTCAGCCGCTGAAGCCAAGATTCATTCCCGCGACTTGCGGGTCAGCATATCAGTAGGACCGTCAGAGACATAGAAAGGAAGTGAATCAGTTATGAAGTACGCGCAAATCTGGGAATTTTATTTCAAGCCCGTTAATAAAAAAACTTGCTGTAGAGCAAAAAACAAAACAAAACAAAGCTCTAAGAACCTCAAGCACGTAGTTTGCGATAGTTGACATGCTTTGAGTTTGACACACACACAAAAAAACTGTTATGCAGTTGGTTTCAGCAAATCGGAAACCACAGGTCAGCGAAAATTGGGGATTCTCACTCAGATTCATTGATGAAATATATACGGAGATTAGGGCTCACTGGAACTCAGACTCACCATAATTTTCCCGAAGCGGACTCACTCGGACTCGCATTCACGAAAAATGTTTTTAAACAGGAACTCACTCGGACTCGCATTCACGAAAATGTTCCTAAACTAGACTCACTCGGAATCGAATTCACGGAACGGAAATGTTCTTAAACTGGACTCACTCGGACTTGCATTCACGGAATTGTTCTTAAACTGACTCAATCGGACTCGCGTTCACGAAAATGTTCTTAAATTGGACTCACTTGGACTCGCATTCACTAAAATGCTTTTGAGCAGGACCCACTCGGACTCGCATTCACAAAAATGTTCTTGAACTGGACTCACTCGGACGCGCATTCACGAAAATCTTGAACTGGACTCGCTCGGACTCGCGTTCACGAAAATGTTCTTGAACTGGACTCAGTCGGACTCGCATTCACGGAAATGTTCTTAAACTGGACTCACTCGGACTCGCATTCACGATAATTTTCTTAAACTGGACTCACTAGGACTCAAACTGATGGCTTCATCTGAGCGAGCTCAAGTGAGTCGACTCATGAGTCCGTCAGCCCAGACCATTGTGTTCATTGTGTCCGACCATGGTGTGAATACTCTTTGACACCATATTCTTACGTAATCAGTGCTGTCTTTGGCTGTGTCCATAATGAAATAATTGAAACGAGAAAAGCCAAGACGTCCAGTTTCTTTTTTGGTCATTAACTTTGCGGCGCTGCCTCTACCTACAGTAGGATTCAACTAGCCACCACACAAGCTTTTTTGTCTTAGGCGCCTTTTGATAATGTACCTTGGAATACAAGTTATGAGTGGCTACAAACGAGTAAGGACGTTTTTATTGAAAGAGATGACAAGATAAGGTATCGTCATGGTGTCGTGACGCGGACGTAGGTAGCTGACGGGAGGTTCATGTTCAATCGTTGCTTAAGCTGAACTTGTGGCCACGCAAAAGGAAAGTCAGATTAGAGGAAGATACTGGCACTGATAGCGGTGAACAGAGCGTTGGCTGTCGATCAACTGACAAGCGTCGAAGCACGTCGGTATTTATGCATGTGCTGTAGAATATTACAGCCTCATCAATGGTCTTATGAATGGTTAGAAGCGAGTAGGATAATTTTTATTGAAAGAGATGGAACCATAACTTATTGTCATGGTTTCGTGACGCGGAAAAAGGGAGCTGACTGGATGCACAAGTTAAACTGTTCATTGGGCCGAAACTATGACCCCGTAATAAGAAAGTCAAAACAGAGCAAAGCACTTGCACTTATACCGGTCAACACAGCGTCGGTCGTCGATCAACCGACAAGCGGCGAAGCACATCGGCATTTGTACAGGTGCTGTCGAGTATTGCAGCCTTATCACTGGTCGCCGCGTAAGCTTTCAAATAAAATCGTGTTTTCGCGTGTTGCGCGTAATCTTAACAGAGTGATCTACAATGAATGCGAACCTTCTCGAACAATGACGCACAGATTGCGCTGAGCATTCCTGACCAATCTTTGTAGGCGAAAAGCCGATCAAACAAAAAGTTAAAATAAAAAAACGCCTTTGGCAATATATGTATAAATATAAAAATTCCACCGGAAGAGTTTGCGGGGGGGGGGGTGAGTCCCCGCCACACGGAGTTTATCGCTCTGATCAATAAATATTGAAATGATGTATACACGATACTACTTTGAAGTACTGTTGAGTTGACGGGACTATACACCTGTATTCAGATAAGGCTGACAGCGATGCTGGGGTAGAGTAGGTAAGAGGATGGGTCGGCAAAATATAGTGGCACTCATTCCGACTCACTCAATTAAGAAATTATATTTTGCGCTTTCGACTCATTTCGGCTTAGACTCGAAAGAAAATTCCTAAGCTGTGCTCAATCGAGCTGACACACACAACAGTTTCTTGATCCAGACTCACTTGGACTCCAACTCACCAAAATTTTATTCACCGACTCGCCAAGACTGATGGCTTGGTGCGAGTTTGCATGATTCGACTTATGAGTGAGTTCATAGACCTTTGTCGGAAACTTGCATCTCGCCTGATCAAGCATATTACATGCCCACTAAAAGAACCCTTAGGAGAGGTCCTTAAATGCCGGTGCAGAAGATACGGCCTACGGCAATGTACACAACTAAACCAAGCCAACTAATTCAACGAATGAGAAAAGCGAAATGTGTGAGGACACATGGTGAGCTCATTACCCTCTACGAGTACGATGGAATATTTCGAGTACTACTTTGTGAACGGTTGCAGCGCTTATCGAGCCATAAAATTAGCTAGTTGATGTTAATATTTCATTACACATGGCTACGATTACGTTCTTCCATTATTACTTTATGTGAGCAGTAGAATGTTTAAGTTCAAATTTGTCGGTAATATTCGAGTCATCAGATATCTTGTACGAAAGGGTTTGTTTTTCCTACTAACTTTTTTTGTTTAAAGAACTCGTGGCTTCCGTGAGATAGCAAACCCCATTGATTCAGCTTGGTGTTGCTTTGCTGATGTACTTGAAGTTGTTGAACCTACCTGCAGAATTTTCAAACCTAGTAACATTTTTCATCCTGAGAAAGCTTTTGGCTACAGTGAAGCCGTGGGTGGGCCCTCTCATTTTATTCTCTACATTTCGGAAGAACGTGATATGTCTGTTAGGATATTGATAATTGAAGCGTAATATTTATTCTGAGGACGTAATTCTATAGAATTTCACAACTATACTAATGGGCTTTAAGGTAACTCATATTGCCAGTCCACCTATTGATCATTTCAACCGTCTTGATATAAGATGTATAGTTCTGCGAAAATCACTGTTTGACCTAACGCATTAATAACGCTATTCGCATTTGTGCTTCGATTGCATTCAACATCAAGCCACACCAAGCAAGTTTCATTCGCGGACTTGTCCTATGTAACCGCCTTCGAATTTCAAGCTTTTTTATAGTCTGTTTATAGGTTGGAAGATCATATGTGGCTCTTTCAATATGAAACGCTGATTATGTTTTATCAGCACTTTGAAAGAACGATTAGATAAATGTTTACACTGACCTCCTGTGGTGTTAATTTTTCTGAGAAACAGAAAACGTTCGTATCATCAGCGTTCAAATGACGCTGTTGATACGAATTATTGCGTATGAGTAATGTTAGACACGAAGCATCTAATAATACTCACACGCACTCACACTACAAAGGCGCGACTCTCCTCCTTCCCTCTCTACATTAGCCGTACGTTTCTATCGCCACTTCTCTTCCAACCACCAAGGTTTATAGATGCTGTCCTGCTTGCGCTCGCTACCCCATTGAGCATGCGCATTCCCTCCCCCCTTTCTCCTTTTCTACGCTCCTCCTCTATTGCCTCGCACAGCAGATGTACAGAGCATCTGCTAACCTTTACTCACTCCCCCCTTTACTATAGGGATTCCTCCCCACGGCACCGGCCACAGAATGACGCAAAGCATCGCAGGAGTTTCAAACAGAACGATCACGCAATGTGTGCTAAAGGACCACGTTAACTACGTAATAACACGCTAGATTCACTTCATTTTGTCACAAAGCAACTGCGGACGATTCCGTGTTGGATGGTCACCAACCCATGGTTGGCGGCAACCTGTGTGGTCCACTACACAACCCTTAACTGGACGACTAGGTCTGAGCTGGTCAACACGGCCTCCGAGTGCTCAAGAGAGGGATCACGCATAATATCCACCGGCGTTGGCACTATGCTACATTCCCAAAGTATGTGATCACATGTTGCCGCAGCCTGACACCATTTGCATAGCGGCTTTATCTCCTCCGGGTATATTTTGTTGAACACGCAAGGGTTGGGAAACGATCGCGTCTGCAGTTTTCTCTAGACGCATTCCTCAGCCTTAGTCAACCACTTGTGCAGGCGTGGATAAAACCTCCGCTCTAATTTATAACGATTCGCTATGTCGTGAAAGGTCACCAGCCCATCTCTCGCAGACCTCCCCGGAACGGGCGGCTCACCTGCCCGGCTGACGAAACCTCGAGCATTCAGGTGATCCGCCTCGTTCCCAGGTTTCCCAGAGCGTTCTGGTACCCAGACAATTTCTATTTCTCTAATTTCTCGTCCCGTGGCCTCGTGCGGAAATCGTGCCGCTGTCGCCGATATTTTGCCCCTCGCAAGATTTTGGATGGCTGCCTTTGAATCACTGAGAATCAAGTCCGACTACGAATTAGTTATAGCTAGCGCTATTGCCGCTTCCTCTAGCAGTTTCTGAGGAGCGGGTTTCGACCAATCCAGAGGCGACAAAGCGTCCCCGCCTGTCCACCACCACAATTACAAAACCGTCTTTGTCCTTATATTCCGCGACGTCTGTATAGACTGCCACTTCGTTCTCGCCGTACTTAACGAGTAAGGCTCTTGCCTGCCTGCGCTGCTTACGGTGACTCGGATGCATATTTTTAGACAAAGGTTTCATGTGCAGGGACCTTATTTCAATCTCGCCGCACTTGAGTGTTAGTGTCCCCAGTGGGAGCCTCAGCTCCAATGCCAATCTTTTCTAATATGATCCTGCCCGCTCTCGTTTTCGAAAGCCTATCGTGCTGCATCACCAGATGCGCCTCCTATAATTTGTCCAGGGTGTTTGACCTTTAGTTTATTTGACCTTTAGTTTTAACAGCCTTTCTGTAGGAGCATTGCTAGGCAACCCAAGCGCTGCCTTGTAAGCTTGCCGGACCATAGCCTAAACCTTGCCTTTTTTCTGCAGCATCCAACATCATATAAGGTGTCGCGTTAGTAATCCTGCTGAGCACAAACGCCTGTACCAGCTTACAGAGTTCTTTTTCTTTAACCCCGCTTTTACAGTTAGCGATTCTCTTAATTAGCTTGACAGTAGCATTGACTGTGGTCTTAAGTTTTTCAAGGGCCACCCTATTCTTCCTGTTAGTCTGCAGATATAGACTAAGAATTCATATACTTTGAGCTTATGCTACCGGCCTACCCCCTACCTTTACCTCCAACGGCGGTGGCGGAATATAGTGTCTTGCATGTAGCCCTCTGGGTTTGTCCCGAACCACAAAGAGCTCGAACTTGGGCTAAGAGCATGAAAGTCCCTCCTCCCCTGCCAATTATTCGACAGTATTCACTGCCTGTTGTAGTGTTTCTTCCAGATGCGCATCACTACCCCTTGTTACCCATAGCGTAATACCATCCACATAGAATGTGTGCTTGAGTCCCATATTTCCTCCAGCCTAGGCGGTATTTTAATTACGGCGAGGTTGAAAAGGAAACGGCGACAAAACTGAACCCTGTGGCGTCCCTTTGCCTCCCAACGCGAAGGAATCTGATTTGATATCTTCTAATTAAAATTTCTGCGGTTCAGCCCTCCAAGAATGATCTGATGTAGCGGAATGTCCTGATCCCTGGGCCAATGTTCGATAGGTTATTCAATATTGCATCATGCGAAACATTGTCAAAAGCTGTATTCAGGTCAAGCCCCAATACAGCTGTGTCCGTGCCATGCCCGGGATTGACTACATTGTTGCAACTGTATCATGACAACTTGCATGTACAAATTGGCCCTGAAACCTAACATAGATGGGAAAAGATCGCCTTGTCCTCTGCATAACCCTGAAACCTGTTGAGAACTACGTGCTCCATCAATTCGTCCACGCATGATGTCAGCGATATGGGGCACAGGTTCTCCATGCAGAGTTTCTTGGCTGGCTTACGAATAAATAAAGCCTAGCATACTTCCATTGTGCTGGGATCTCCCCGGCCACTCAATACTCGTTTATCAAGTCAGTGATCGTCCCAACTGATTTAAAATTTAGGTTTCTCAGAATTTTATTAATAACCCCATCCGGACCTGCGGCAGACGTAGCACGGAGCCGTCCCATGGCAAACTACACCTCCGCAATTGTAAACTCTTCATCTAGTTCCAAGTTTTCCACCCCCCCGAGTAGTGTGGTAAGCAAACGTCTACTCCATCAGTTATGTACCGATTCTGGAGTTGCTGTATAAACTCTACAATTGTGCCTTAATATTGATGCATTATTCGAGTCATTTGTCCCCGTTGCGCCGATTTGGTTGCTGTCGGATCCAAAAGATGGCTCAACAGCTGCCATGTCTTTTTGCATCCAAACTGTCCATTCATGTGATCACAAATCTGGCCCCACTGCTTGGCTCGCAAGTCAATGGTATAATTTTCGATTTTACGTTCTCACTTGGCAGCCCTTCTGCGAAGGACGCCATTATGTTTTTAATTCTTCCACCTTCTCAAGAGATTCGCGTGCGCTTCCCACATGTGCAGTAGTCTAGAGTCAGCGGTAAACTCCTCCTGCTCGGCTGGCACTTGTTACCGTGGTATTATTTATATCCTCCTTGAGCGCCTCTACCCATGCGTCCAGGTTATTAATTTTCCCGTTTACAGTGTCTGCTCTGTTTTTCCTAAATCTGCCCCAATCTGTAATTCTATGCCTCCTCACTTTGTATTTATGCTTCTCAGCGTCAGACGTCGTGGAAATGATATAGTGATCACTTCCTAGTGCTTGTCCCGTGTTAATCCACTTTGCACGACTGATGCCTCTAGAAAACGTAAGGTCTGGAGAGGTATCCAAGCGTATGCTGTTGCCCATCCTCTTATGATCTTGCAGATTGTTTAACAGCGTCCATCGCAGATCGCGAGCAACTTGCCAAAGCCGATTGCCCTTTAGGCTGGCTCGAATATAACCCCACCCCGGGTGAGGTGCATTTAAATATCCTACCAGTATAAGCTGAGCGTGAGCTGCTAACTATTGAGTTTGAATCAGGTGTTGTGGCAAGCCCAAACCTTTATATTCTGGAGAACTATAACAGGTTAAGTAAAAACAGACTCTTCTCATACTTTTTATCAATCAAAATCTCTAGAAGGACGTAGTATTCTCTGCTGCTATCTACGGACTGCTGAATTACAGTGATGTTACATTGGACTAGCATGGCTGTGAAGACGCGTGATACGTCCCTTGAATCAATCCCTGGCTATGTAAGTGCCTTCAATCTGGGTAATTTTACAGAACCACTAGCCTCTTGTAAGGCTGATATGTCCGGTTTAATATCCAGATTTTGTACGTTCAACTGCAGGTTACCCGCTTGTGACGAAAGCCTCTGCAGTTTCACTGTCAAACCACAATTTGCTGGCGAAGCGCCATGATGAGGCACCAGGTTGACTAATGGCGCTTGGCCATCCTACGGGAGGCAGTCTTGCGCCTAATAGAGTATAAAGCTGCTGAAACATGACCATGACCTGGGTTTGGGAAGCCCTAAGTTTACTGGAGAGCAGGTCGAGACGCTCCTATATTGTGTCTAAGCTGGCTTCGATTTTTTTTCTGACCCGAGCCTCCAACCAGTCCTGTATTTCACTTTTGCCTACTTTATCCGCAAGGGTAGTCACATCCGACTTAAGACCAGTGACCTTAAAAACAGGCTGGGACATGTGTACTGGTGACGTTTCGGCTGATCGTTTTGCGTTAGCTTCCTCATCCACCGGTAGTGGTCTCTTCACTCTCCCCTGATTCTCCACTTCCATAGCTGCACTCTTCTGTACGCGAGCAGATGCCTTTTCCGTCGCTTTCAGTAGGCCTTGCACTGCTGGTGCCTGTGTCCTTAGTAGATGGTCATTTTTAAGCGCGCGTTTCATCTCTGCAATTCTAATTTCCATTCTTTTAATCAAATCTCCCTTACACTGAACGAGCGCTGCTAACTTTCTCTCTCGAGTAGTTTTCGTTCTGGAGAGGTCGTACCTGACAAGCTCACCTTTTTGTTGGAGTCGCGTGCGTATAGCTGTTGGGACTGGATACTCGTCCGCCATCTTGGCCGCCCTCGCGCCCTGGCAATGGCGGGAAGGAACTCGACCGGTCCCTGCTTTTGCTTGTGCCTTCTTTACCCCTCTATGACCGCTCGTGGCCCTCGAGGACCGCTCATCGTTACCAGCTTCGATCTCTCTTTCAATGCTCTGCTGCCGGCCGGTCGGTGGCTTGCGAGCCAGGTGAAACTTGCAATTCCAGCTCCCTGTGTGATGCGCACCATGGCACACGATGCAGTCCGGCATGCACGTGAGTGGCTCTCCTTTTGGCGGGGACAGGATAGTCCTTACGCAACGGTGACATAGGTTAGTCTTCGGACGATAGCAAATGTCCGCTCGACGTCCAACTTGTCTGTAGTTGTAGCAGGTCTCGACTAAATTTCTATACGGGATCACAGCGTACAGACAGTTTCATTAAGTAACCTGCCGGGGTATGCGTTTTCCCCCGAATGTAATCTGAATCGCCTTCGACTTTCCCAGAGATCTCGCGTCCAGAATATCTATACGTTCATTCTTCTTCTTCAGGAATTGCGCCCGAACTTCTTCCACTGGGCATCCACCATAAGCATTGAAAATCATTTCCCGCACGGAGTTCTCCAACGGCGCCGCGAACGCCAAAACCGGCAGGTCACGATCACCCAGCTTGAGCGTCTTCACAGCCGCATATGCCCCACTGAAATTTATACACGGTGTGCTCACCGTCGATGTGTTGTTTGTGCCATTAACCCGCACAATGTCTTCTTCCGCGGCAATCGCACTCGTTAGACGCGCTGCTGTTCTCAGTGCCCATTCAAGTTCTCTCGCTGTCACGACACTCAAGTCGAAGTTATGGAGCCTGTACACAACCTTGAAATCCATGGCTGGCAACTTGAGAAACGATCCGCGTTTCTTCCACAACAGCGCTTTCCCTCGCTTGACTTGCTGCGCTCCGTGCGTCTGGCGCCCGTGCAAGAGCACACCAACAGCAAGGCCAGGACAAAGTGCGTCCGCCGATAGTCGGTTACCGGGTCCGGAGCTCATGCGAAGCACCCCGTGAACCAGAAAAACCGCCATTAAAGACACCGTTGAAACTCCCCGCGATGCCCCGCATCGCCCCATGGTGCCCTTTGGGAAGATGCTGAAACTTTTTTGCAAAAGTATCACCCACAAATGCAATGAGCACTGTTGTCCTAATTGCAAAACCTTGAGTATCTCGTTGATGCAACTTCACTTTAGCTAGCATTCTGCTTTTAAGTTTTGCAAGTTGATGAAAACTCTCAAAGATACGTTTTGAAGTGCTCAAGTGCGGCTCCAAACAGTGTAGGCCTGGCCAAGATAAGGATTATACATTTTTAATAATATGCAGTAAAATAGTTTTTGAAGACTGAGAGTACTTTGAGAGACCCCAAGGGCACGTTTGTTTAATCCGCATGTACACAACTTGATTTTTGATGTCAATCAGAGATCTGATGAAAAACCTACGACATATATTTTTATACTGCCCATGTTGGAAAATCTTGATTAATTTTTCAGTACACCAGTGTGACTGTGATGCAGGGATCTGCTGCGACCACTGGTAACAATAAAATTTAGTACTCAAGGCTGGAACAGCGATATGTTTGCAATCAATACTAAGGTGATATGTAATCATAGGGTATTTGATATCAGTAGCTCAGGCGTGCATTGATTTTATCCGTGACACCCTGGGTGTTCTGTATATCTTTAAAGGCAAGTATTATGGCCTAGAGACACGCCACGAAATTTAACACTCTATTTGTCTGCTGAACACTAGTACAGAACGGCAATTAGCTGTAATACAGCTAGAAGAGCTGTTGTAGAACTTACTGGTCGCGATAGTAGAGGAAATTAGTGTAGTGCACGGTAACAGTGACCGGAGCAGTCATCGTCTTTAGAGATCCCAAAGGTTTTAGTAAGCTGAAATATGGGGAATATTTTAGCTAAAATGGATGTTTTGAGGTGGAGCTACATATATTTGTCGTGTGATTGATATAAGATTGTCAAGAATGTTCATGAGTATTGTTGCTGCTAGTGCGCCAAGTATTGGGTGTAATAGCAGAAAAAAAACATTCCCTGAAAATAATGCAGGTGATCCGAAAACCCTATTGAGCATTGTCTATGGAATTTCCTTGCCGAGAAAACTATGCCTTAGCTTTGTTTTCGCGTTAGAAAAGCAAGTTTGAAAATCGCCATTAGTTCAAAAGTTGAGTTGATGGCGGTAGATCCAAATATTGGCACAATGATCGCAATTTGGCACGTAAAAATTTAATTTTGTAAAATTGAAAAGCATGATGGACGCTATGGAAGTTGTTTTAATGCATGAAGCGGACAGCTGCACTGTTCCTGGTTACCTATCGTGCGCAAAAGTGCAAACGTAAGCACACGAGCAGGTAGTTATGAAAGAAGATAAACAAACAAATGAAAGTACCCGCGCATTTCCAACAGGATACTTAAGGTGAGTGTTTCCCGCGTTATTTTGACTGATACTCCATCATAATTTCAGACGCCAGCACCAAAGACTGCTACTCGTGCTGCAAGAATCAGGTCTCAGGCTGCATCGCATCAGAATGCGATTCAGGCCTTGCAGCAGTGGCACCACGTTCGCTGTGTTCGATATCCCATTCAGCGCTTACGTCACCATCTACCTCATTGGATGCTCCCTGTCTGTGCTAGCGTTCGCCGCAGAGGTGGTCTATCAGCGGTATCATCGCGCAAGGGGCCTGCAGGCCAGCCGGGTTGGACTGGCCGTGGTGATCCGACATCGCTGAAGGATACGACAGTTTTTTTTTCTGGATGTGATCGTGGAGTTTTCATGCATGAAAATATTGTGCAAATGTTGGTTACAGTAATTCGACCTGCACCACTAAAATATGAAATAAAATTTGAGTATTTACTCGTTTATGTGTAATAATAATATGCGCAATTTTACGTTCTAAAACGACCATATCATTACGAGAGGCGCCGTATTGAAGGACTCTGGAAATTTTGTCCATCTATTGTTTTTTAACGTGCTGCTGACATCGAACAGTACACGGGTCTCGGCCAGTTTGGTTGTATGCCTGTGTTTCCCCGCGTCAGGTCGAATTAATCACAATTTGTCCATATTATTGTATTGGTGGCCTTTCTTAAAAACTCACAGGCATAACACAGAGTCAGTGACTATAGGGAGACGTTTACTGTTGCCGGAGCCAGGCTGTTTACTCTTGCACAGATGTTCACTGTTGCCCGAAACGTGCGAGCCCAGGAGCGTGAGCACCCGCCAACCACTCGTCTTATGAATAACAGCCTCGTTATTGTAGCTAACGTTTCAAGAAAGGAACATAAATCACAGCATATCCAAGAAGTGCATGATGATGAATAGGGTGAAGCATCCATCAGTCCGTCCACGCTTCCGTCTGTCCGCGCGTTCTTGCTTCCGTACGTCCATGCATCTGTCTGTGTGACCATCCGTGCAACCATTCGTGCATCCATCCATCCGTTCGTCAGTGCAGTCGTCCGTGCGTTCATCCATTCGTCTGTGCATCCGTCCGTTCTTCCTTGCGTTCGTCCGTCCGTGCGTCCATCGGTCTGTGCGTCCATCCGTCTGTCCGTTCATTTGTGTGTCCATGCGTCCATCCGTGCGTTGATTCGTCCATGCGTCCGTTCTGCGCCCGTCCGTCCGTTCATCCGTGAGCCTGTTCATTCATGCATCCGTCTGGACATTCGTCCATCCCTCCGTGCATTTGTCTGTCTGTTTATCGTCAGTCCATGCATCTGTACATCCGTCCGTCCATCTAGTGAACACTCCAAATGACGTCATCTTGCACCTTTTCATCATATATTCACCACACAAAAGTCTAGCGGACATTCCGACAAATAAACGTGAGGTGGCACGGCCGGACTGGAGGAGCGGCACGTGCGCACTCCTTTACAGCCCGTGCTTTGTGTCTAGTTCCCACCTTTCCCCGCTGCTAGTTCATGGCACTGTGGCCCAACCCTCACTAGACCTTTTGTAATTATCAAGAAGGTTACACCCAGCAAGTTCAACATGGCAACTTTTTCTGAACAGATAGTGCTCAAAACGCATTCTTCTGTTAGCAGTATTTTTAATTATGAATCATATTCAAGGCTCTATTTTATTAGTTTAAGTCACCGTTACTTGTCTTTGTAGGCCATTTTGTCAGAAAGGACCATGATTTTGTTAATGATTAACGTGCGCAGGTTTCCTCCAAATTCAAGAGTGTTACGTGCCGTTCCTCTTGTCCCGCCGGCGAGGTGGCTACGTACTACTACGACTACTACTACATACATTGCGGACGCATGACCCATAGCTTAAGAAGCTTCGCCCCTAAACAAATCACAGCTTTGCCGCAAAGGTGAATAAACTAACGCGATAGCAACATATTGGGAGGTCACGCGCAGAATGGAAAGCAGATCGAAACGCGCCCCACGTTATTATTATTATTATTAGTGTTATTATTATTATTATTATTATTATTATTATTATTATTATTATTATTATTATTATTATTATTATTATTATTATTATTATTATTATATGATTTGCATACACAGATACACAACGACACAGAGGAAAGAGGGAGAGAGCAAGCTGGCAACTGCCACCTGGAGGGGCACAACGCCCGCTCACTCTTTCGGGAGGAGGGAAGAAACAAAGGAAACAAAGATTAGAGGGGAGGAAGAGGAAAGAAGATGAGGAAGGAAAAAAAATGACGAAGACTTCAACGAGTATGTATAAAAAATACATAAATAAGAATTATTAAAAGAGGAAAAAAGACTGTCTATAAACGGGTGGCCAGGTCCATTTTGTTCATAAATGTAAGGAGAGATTGATGGGCCTGGTCACGTCGGGAAGCACTATTACTCGGAAAGAGGTAGTCGTCTAGGGTCGCGCACTTAAATCCTAGGAATTTATATACCTTAATCAGCAATGACCGCTGCGTAGAAAATGTGGGACAGAGTCCTAGGAGACGCTCAAGTGTTTCGCAGGAGCCACAAGCTGCGCACAGCGGGCTGTCCACACGCCCTTGATGGTGTAATCGTTCACGCACCAGCACAGAGCCCACTCTTAGTTTGTACAGCAGCGCTCGGGAACTACAAGGCGAGCCATGGCCACGAACACGGGGAGGGAACGATACATTCGCCACACGCTGGTCTGAGTGCTGCTTTAGGAGGTGTCGGCGTATAAACAGACGATCGTTGTCCATCGTACACAGAATTCGCGGACAGTCACACCCATCACGGTTGCATGACCAATCAAGGCGATCCGCTTCTTCATTTCCCGCAATACCCACGTGCGAAGATACCCACTGTGCAGCTAGGCATACCCCACGTGACACAATTTTTTAATGGATTCCATGATGCTGCTCAGAATAGGGCAGCCGGTCTCCTTGCTGGTGAGTCTGCTAAGGGCACCACGAGAGTTGGTGAGGATGACAACCTTCGATGCTGGTAACCCCTATTGTACGTACTTAAGGGCGACATCAATCGCTGCTAGCTCTATGTCACCGACGATGAGGGGTGCGGTATTTTAATTGACCGCCTGATATCGGTTGAAGGGCAAAAAAGCTGCAGAAGCGCTCAGGCCATCGCTGCGTACAGAAGCGCCCGTAAATACTTTAGCATAGTCTTCGAAGTTTTCAGATAAGTGTGAATGGGCTAATTGGTATAGTTCCGAAACAGGCTGGTCACTCTTTTTGTGTATTCCTGGAATTGAAAGATGGGTAGAGAAGGCACATGGCCTGTGCTCTGTCGATGTTGGCAACTCAATACTTTCGCCGGAATCGCCAGTAATGTCATTGAACAAAACCGCCATTTTACTCATCCGAGAAAGCGGGTGCTGTGATAGCCGGTTAAGGAGTGTCTTGCCATGTGAGGCTCGGTTCAGACGCTCAATATTATTTAGCGCTCTCTGGTCAGCTTGCAGCCTTAGCGGCAACTGGTGTGCTTCAGTCAGTAGTAGGATGGATTGTGCTTCACGAGGTAAGCCAAACAGTACTCGGAGGGCAACACGATGATCCCGTTCCAGCTGAGACATTAAAGCAGGCGGTACATTCAAGACTGGCAAGGCATACATCACGCAAGAGAGTACAGCTGATTGGTAAACCTGTAGTGCAGTCTTCTGATCAAAGCCCTCACCCCTAGCTGTCAAGGCGGCTACATTTTTGAACCAGGGACAGCGGTTTTCGCCTCACAGTTTTAACAGCAGGGCGCCTAGAAAGGCGATCAACGATGATTACACCCACGTAGCGATGTTGGTGGACCCACTGTATCGGTGTGTCTTCGAGGTAAAGCCTGCTAAGGCTTCGACGAGTGCGTTGCTTTGGATGATACGCGATCGCAGCTGCCTTCGCAGGTGAAACCTGCAGGCCAACTTCCACCAAGTATTTTGAAGTTGCATTCATAGCTCGCTGCAATATACCACGAAGACGTGAACCATGGTGTGACGGACCACTGACCCAGAGTGCGATGTCATCAGCATAAATCGCTATGCCCATCAGAAAGTCACATTTTTGCGGTAATTGGCCTGGAAGTCCCGCAAGGACGCTGTTGAAGAGAAGCGTTGACAAGACGATGCCTTGCGCGACGCCACATTTAACAGCGCGAGGCTGACTCTGTACTTCTCCAATGCACACTTTCATTCTGCACTCAGATAGCAAATCACGCAGAAAGTGTAACGGACGACCTGAAATTCCTCCATTCATAAGTGCACAAATAATCGCCTTATGTGGCACCGAGTGAAACGCTTGCTGTATGTCACGAAATATAAGATACGCTGAATGTCTGTTTGCTCGATCAGATTCAAACAGTGATACAAGATCTGCTATGCCGTCGAGGGCTGAACGTTGGCGACGCAATCCGCTCATAACATCAGGCAAAAAGTAACCTCCTGTAACCTGGCGTCCAGACCAAACAGCACCATACGTTCCATCATCTTCATAACATTAAACGTTAGTGATATTGGCCGGTATGACTTCAGTAGTTGTGCAGGGTGACCAGGCTTTGAAATTGGCTTCACCACAGGCGACTTCCATTCAGAAGGAATCAGACTCGTTTGCCACACTTTGTTGTATTCGTCCAGGATACATCGATGAAAGTCCTCATCAATGTTTCGCAAGGATTGGTGCGTGACACCATCTTCGCCTGGGGCAGCGCGACGATGTTTCTCACGCACAAGTGACCCACAAAACGTACTTACAGTTACAGATGCACATGAATAAAGGTCGCAGTTGCTATTTCGCTGCGTCTGAAAAGTGCGCGCTTTTCGCGAACGGTGACTGCAATGATTGCAGCAACCTTTGTGCACCCTTTGTGCACCGAATAGTTCCAGGTAAAAGCTGAGGCTAGCCAAGACGTACAATCCTCCCCTCCTCCCCACCGGAGATAAGGACCTGAGAGGGAGCGTCGCTCGCTTCTAAGCGGGGCAAAGTGCGCATGGGAGTTTAGAGCGCGTGCCGCCACGTGATGTGCCGACGCGCGCTCTTTGCGCGATCTTGCTGATTATACTGAAAACACGATAATGGCCCCCGAGATGCCCGTGAGCAGCGGTACGTGGTAGATATAAATAGCTGTCTGTTTGAACGGTGAAGGACGTGCTCCTCCATGGCTCAGTGGTTAACGCTTTGCACACACGATAGCAAGGACCCTAGTTCGATTCATCACGCCGAAGTCTTTTTCTGGGTTTTGTCTCTCTTGCATTTTATATATATAAAAATATGTATACATACATTGTGAAGGGTGACGCTTAAATCCAGCTGAGAGTTTCTAAATAAATGCTATCGCAATAAAAATAACTGCAAATCCACGGAGTGAATGATGATCAGTGGGACGAAGGGTCAGAGAGTTTTATCGATAAACTGTGAATCGTCCGTATGTCCATATCTGTGTGTCCATGCGTCCGTCCGTTCGTTCGTGTGACCGTCCTGATGTCGGCTTGTCCGTCCGTTTATCTGTCAGTCTGTCCGTATGTCTGTCTGCCTCCTTGGAAACCATGGATGGATGGACGTTTCACCCCACTCATCAATCACTTCGTTCATATGCTGTGAAAACCACCAACACCATCTAGTTTCATTATTCCCAAGTACATATACACACAATGCTATCTAGATAGCAACTCACAAACTAGAGGTGGCTAGATGCTACTGTTGCGGCTACTACTACTACTACTGCTACTGCTACAAAGCAGGGAACGACGCATGGCGCAAGGAGCTTCGCTCATGAAAAATGCTGCCCCCATGTTCCCACGGAATCGGGCGCAATTTGGGTATGGTTTGCGAATGCTGCATTGTTATTTGTTTTCATTATTCTTATTGATTGAATAAAGGAAAAGCGCTGCCTTCAACGAGTGGTGGTACGCTGATGTGCGACTGCTGTGCAGCTGGAACCGTCGTTTTTACTAGCAGACACTGCCTGTGTCAGTCTTGCAAGGTGAAAGAGAGAGGCGGGGGGAGCAAACAGTTGGCACGGGACGCTAGCATTCGGCACAATACACAAGGAGGAAGCATGCGCAATGAGCGGGCGGACAACGGTGACGCACGATGCGTACCATCGGGCGACTAAGAAATGCCCCGCATTTCAAAGCAAAGTCGCAAGCACGAATCAATATTTCAGTCGTCCTTAGTGCGTCCGCTAGTTGCTGGCCTGATTGTGTAATAATTGGCGTCTTACAGTCATATGAAGAGCTTCGCATTACACGCTATACATTCATCAAAGTAGCAGTGGCTTCTGGGAAAAAGACAAAGAAGCAAAAAAATTAACATCTTCCCAAAGGGAACCCTGGTGGGACGCGACTTTCGGCGCATGCAGTTGCCCGCATCGCCGTAACCTTCACGTTCGAACGCTGCCCTGAGCGCCGTTCTCGGCCGAAAATATCCTCGTGCTAGCCGCTTTCCCTCATGTAAATATTTTACTGCTTCTTGTGTAACATCTGCCACACGACAACCGTCATCCTGGCTCAATAGGATGCCAGAAAAGAAATTAGTGGCATTCATTATTCTGCAATTTGCGGTAGTTCCAGGGCAAATAACGAATCTGGCTAAACGTACTCTCGAGGCCCTTGCAAGTCCGTCATCACTTGTTGCCAATATTGATTTGCCAAGACACGATGAGTCGTTGGGCAACTTTACACCCGAGTTCCGGATTCCAATAACCAGGTGGAATTTCCGCACGGGGAGTAAATCTTTCAAATGTTTTTGAAGTGCTTAACCCAGGACGACAGCTGTTTTCCAAGGCCCGGCTGTAGCTCTGGTTTCGTTGCAGGAGGTATGGTGGTTGCCGGGTTTCGATAACGTTGTCCAAGAGTTCGAGCGGTATCATTCACACATTCAGTAAATCATAGGTGCTCGTGAGCACGACCAAGTGTTAAGCACGCTGTCAGGACACCTGTGTCAAGTGATAAGCGTGACACAGGCTGATGCGAATGTTCCTTGGGACTAGTACAGGTCTTGCAAAGCGCGTCGCCTGGTCACAGGAGCTGATGTCGGTATGCTAGCAGAACGCCTACCTGATGCCAGCAAACTGCCTAAAGACGATCGTGTAGTTTCGCGGTCGAAGTCGACAAATCGCACTTTTATTATACGGACGAAAATTTGATTCCCGGCATTCAGCTCGCTTATGCGGCTCTTAACACTACCCTTGTCGAAGCTTGTAACTACGGAGACTCCGACTCACTCCTCCTGGACCGACGCGTAGACTTCGTCATCGGCGCATTGAAGCGCATTCCCATGCGATCGTACTACGGGTATGCGATGTATCCGCCATCTTCGCTTTGTTTTCTTTCTCGACGAGTAATACCGCTGTCACCAGCGCTTGTTTCGTCGTGGCTGTTTTTCTTTGAGGTGTCTCTCACGGGATTTTCCATGGCATTGGTGGTGCTACTGCTAACTCACGTGCAATCTCGCGTCTAGTCGGTTCCAGCTACCGGACATTCTCATTTGTTCATGTTCTTTATGAGCACCTATCTCGGACGGTGCCCGGCAGCAGTTGCCAAGAGATTTTCTACACTCAGAGAGGAAGAAAAGGAAGGAAAATAGGAGGAAAAGAAAAGCAGGGAAGCTAACCAGCTTACAGGCAGCCATTTTGCTACCCTGCTCATGCTCGATTTTTTTTCTTTAGGGGTGGCGGGAGGGGGCATATAACTTCTTGCACATGCAGAGCTGTCTGGGTATCCCGAATCGAGAAAAAATACGTTGCCCTTGCACGAGCTTCCCGAAGCTGCTTAAGGTTCAGAATATGTGTGTAAGAGTAATACTTAGCAATGCAACGCCTTTTGGCACATTGAAACTAGTTGGTTTCGACTTCGTCCCATACGAATGCTGCGGTGACTCTCTTGAAACAATGATCCTATGACATATATGTACAAGTACGTATGCAACTGACAAGAAGGGCACCGCTCTACCATAGCTGTTTTGTCGTTTTTCATTGTAAGTCTGTACATGTGTTATAGGGCTCGGGCGTCGCACTTTCCAATGTCCAGGCGACAGCTGTCCAGGCGACAGCTCACACGTTTGTTTGTGCACTGAAGCTGCAATGACAACTTTTGTTTCGTGAAGCAGTATGCCTCTGAAAATAAATAGAGCATCATTTGCGTATATTTTTAGCTCACCTTCGACGGGCTGCAAAGCATCCAACTTTCTTATCACAGTCTGCAGTTCAGGGTCGGCTGTAGTAGCCGCACTGACCGAGGTGGTGGCCGAGGCGCTGCCGCGGCCAGTTTCGTCTTTATTTTTTGATTTTTTGTTCAGACCGCGTGACCATAGCATGACTTTGAACTTTCTCAGTGAGTTATCTTCTTAATTTTTGCCCTGAATTTGAGAAATTATGTCTGTCATTATTCGCTGCTCCCCAGGATGGTGCTGCAACTGGTAATCATATTTAAAAAGTGCGAAAGAGGTCTGTGCAGTGTTAACGGAATATCACTAAGCCCCTTTTTAGAAATGGGTGAATAACAGCTATCTGCTTAAGACTATCTGCCAGACAACAACAAGTTCAAGTTTGCAGAACTTTTAGCACCGAAAAACAATGCTCAGCACCTCCTTTGTATCTTCGCGTACCAGTATTCTATGTCTGTTAACATTAAAAGCATAGCCTACCGTACGCAATTCTTCACTATGCCTTTAAAAAATGCAGCTGCTACAGCATAATCCCATGCATCGGTAGAGAGCTCTCTCTTTTTGGGCAGTGAAACATTGTGTATTGTAAGAATGGGTGCCTTAGTATGCATTTCGCCTAAGTGATTGCATTACATTTAACGCTCTTTTGTCTATTGCCCCGCCGCGGTGTTCTAGTCTGGTCAGTCCAGCTATCTATATCCTCAATAGCCGCACTGCCATGATTCTGCTCTTTCCGGACTTTGCGAAACGCGTCCCAATCCACCAGCCGGTGGTTCTTGCCCTTGGTACCTTCCCGATGAACGCAGTGGTGAGGTTCAGCGTCGGCCTGGATCTCGATCACTGAGCGATCACTACACAGGTCCTCCTGTGTATTGTGCCATCGCGCGCTAGCAACGTTCTTGGTAAATGTGAGGTCGGGTGAGGTGTCTGCACATACGCTGTTGCCCCTGCGCGTAGGCGCGGAAGGGTCTGTGATGAGCTCGAGGCCCTCATTCTGCGCATCGTCCCAAAGGCGCTTACCTTTTGGCGTTTCGTAGCCGTACCCCCACGCCGCGTGGGGCGCGTTGAATTCGCCCGCGATGAGCAAGGACCTGTCGGCAGCTGCCTCGCGCGCCTCTCGCAGGAACGTGCTAAAGCAGTGTCTGGCTTTGGGTCTGCTATACACGTTCAGCACAAACAGGCCGGGGCCGCGCCCTTTCGTCGGGATGAGCTCTATGAGTACATGCGGTATGCTAACGTTCATAAATTCGCGTTGCGCCACGGTGAGGTTGCGTCGCACTAGCGTTGCAGCGGCCGGTGGGGCTCCCGTGGTCAAAGCTTTTTCTATAGATTTGTACCCCGCCAGCTTGATCGGGTCATTGGGTTCCTGCAATAGTATTACGTCCGGTCGTTGCCGGCTACGTAAGATTTGTTGGAGAAGCGCCCGTTTCCTCCTGTACCACCTGCAGTTCCTTTGCCAGATAGTGAACGTGTTCCGAGTGTTATGCTGTTGTGGGCGTTGTGTTTGTGTGGTTTCGTGTCGAGCCATGGTGACTGTACGTGTTATGATTTGCCGTCCGGCTGATCCTGCGCCTCTTCGTCGGGTAACGGCCTAAAGTACGGTTTCCCAGTCGTTCGTACTGGGCAACCCACTGCGCCCGGAAGTCGCATTTCGATATTGTCTATGCACGTTTGCAGCGTCGCGACCATTTTGTGAGCTGAGATATTGCAATGCTCAACTGTTCAGTTTGTGCGGTTTGCTGAGCAATTGCGTTGTTAAGTTGCGCGGTTTGCTGCGCGTGTTGGGTCATCATCGCGTCTACCTTGTCGTCGAGTCTATCGACTTGTTCGCGGAGTTTCTCCTCGCGTTTCTGCGATTTGACGTCGAATTGTTCTGGGTCAAGTGTCTCACGTTTAGTGGGTGAGGGGTGCACGTCTTGAGCCTCCATGACTTCCTCCACACTCTCGGCTGTACTAGCAGCCGCGTCGGCTGCGACGGGTTTAATTGGAGGAGGAGGAGGAAAGGGAACTGTCGGGGCCTCCCCCTTCAACGTGGCAATTTCGTTTCTTAACCTTGCATTTTCCTGCTGTAGTTTTTTGGATTATTGATTCGAGTTGATCCAATCGTTTCTGCATTAGACTTTCTGGGTCGCTGTTGCGTTTGTAAGCAGAGCTGCCGCGTCTGTCGACATCTGGGTTTGTATCGATGGCAGTCTCGGTTCGCGTTAGCGGTGCGCTGGGCGCGCGTACGGAGGCGACGTCCACCCACCTCAATTTATGGGGGTCAACCTCTCCTCCGCCTTTGGCTGCAGCTGTGTGGTTGGCTCGGGCCGTCGACGTGCTGCGAGGCTTCGCTGAACGGGGTCGGGAGACGCTGCGAAAGCAGGCTCGAGAACGAGTACGGGAGCGAGTGCGGCTCCGCGCGCGGGTCTCCCTCGAGGCCGATCGACTGTTGCCGCTACGTCGTCTCGGTGCGTGGCGTCGTCTGTAGCCCTCCTCCCCGTCGTTGACGGTGCTGCTACTGCTATAGGCGGCCTCAGCCTCCTCGCGCATTCTGCGTTCCCACTGTCGGCGCTTGACTAGGTAGGGTGTCTTGTACTTAGCTTTGCACTTGCGGTCTCCGGTGAGGTGACCCATGACCCTTTCCGCACAGTTGGCACACCGACTTGCACCGATGATCGTCGGGCGGGTTGCCGCATCCGCACCCACGGCACTTCTTGTCGTACGGGTTGGGGCACACGTTGGCCCTGTGTCTCAGACGACCACACTCGTAGCACGTATCGATATGTTTCTTGTAAAGAGTGCACCTTATCACCATCCCGCCGTAGTTTACGTAACGAGGCACGTAGTAGCCGTCGAAAAGGATTATCGCGTTGGTCGTGTTTCCCATGCGCTTGGCATGCAGGACGTTCGGGTTGCTGTGGTTAACCAGACTTCTCACGACGTCCACCAGCTTTTCGTCTAGCGATATGCCCCTGATGAGGCTTTTGGACGTGTTCTCCGGAGCCGCTCTGTAGGCACTCGCTTCGAACTCGCGGTCGCTAATTCGCAGCTTGCAAATGCCTCCATATCGTCTAGCGCTATCTTCTGACGGCGTGTTTACCACAATAACGTTTTGTCGCTCATTGAGACAGACGCTGTCCTCCTCGGCTACCTCGCGCCCCACCCCTGCAGCATTGCGTATGCAGCAGTGGACGCGGTCCTTCTGGTAGTGGGATACGTTGAAGCCGTCCCGGGGTCGCACGATGATCTTGTAGTCATCCGTCGGCAGGTTGGGCATTCGGCTCGTCATGGTGGTCTTCCGCACGTACTGCGCCGCTTTCTGTATAAACGCCGCCTTCTCAGTAGACGCTGGCGTTGCTTGCTGGTTCTTCGCCGGGTCGGCGTCTCCAACCGCCTTCTTGGTGTTTCGTTTGATCTCGCACCATCCCTGCTCTTTTCTGAACTCCGTCGGCAATATCTCCTCCACTTCGACTTGCACGAATTCCATTTCGGGCGCCGGCGCAGCGGATGGGGCACCCGCTTGCTCCGACGACTTGTCAGGCCTACCGTGCCTTGTCTACTGGCTTGACTGTCATGCCAGCGTGGCGGTACGGGCAATCTTCAAAAAGTGACCGAAACACGGGCTCACCTGCACAAATGATATCGGGAGAGACCGCAAAACTTTCGCAGTCACTTGGGAATACTCTTAACTGAATGGCTGGAAAGAAATCGCCGAAAACCATACAAAATCTGCAGAGCCGATGCGACGCGCGTCCGCACACCATGGCCCCCTAGCGACCTCTCCCCAGTACTCGGACGAATATTTTTTTCCCCTGCGGTGGTGTTGCTTTACGAATTCTTTGTGTGGAAGGGCTTCACCAATTGCAAGAGCATGTGAGGTGCTACAATCGACATAGTTCGTTCGTGGTTGAGCCCAAGCCGCTTGCGATCAAAAATGCTCCTTGCTGCAGGGTCCAACGACGTGCGTCGGGCAGTTGCGCACCCAGAGATCACATACGGTCTTGATTGTAACTGATCGACGTTATAATGTGATATCACCGTTTATGAGCTCAGCTCGTCAAAGCATGGGTAAACGACAACACACTGCGTCGCTCACTGTTTACTAACACAGCGAAATCAGTACCACGCCGCACTTACCTGAATGATACGCTGATAAGCAGCGATCGCAGTCGTAGTGCACGCGCTCGTCTCCTGCTGCGTAAACAAAACTTCATAGCACTTCGTGAAAGCCTAAGTTTTTCTCCACAAAAGCGCACCTCTGTGAGGTTGCATAGGTCCTCAAAACTTACTGGAAATTGAATGTTTAACGCACACGCGTTATAGTCTGTGGCTGAACCATTCCAACCTTTCCGACTGGTTTTCAATCATTTTAGGTAAGAAAAAAAGTCGACATCAGACACATTTTCATGACCAACCTTCTAACTCGAGAGGTTGTAGCAACCAAATACGGCACAGTTCACCATTATGACCCCAAGCGCGCACCCGTGAGTGTACCACAGAACACGTACATACTAGTGTATGATCTGCGACTGCTTCGCCGTGGCGGCACGGAGATAGACCACAAATATATGGATGCGCTGCCTCTTCGACGCTGGCGCCATCTCGTGGGCCACGCCCCTGTGCAACCCTTTTATAGTGCCATACAGAATTTCTCTGAATCGAAGAAATGGTTGTTGGATAGTCCGAGGCCGAAAAGCCTGCATGATGGGCCCGGTTACCTGCAAAGCCCTGATAGTTCGGAGTCCAAGCGTGCGTCGTTAGGGTGAGGGGTCTGAATTCCTGACGGCTCGCTTCAGTTAGAATACCGTAGGCTAAAGGTTAGGCCTCACCCATCAGATAATTTTCACAAGCTCTATGTCAATTTGTCATGACTACTTTAGAGTCCGTGTGCGAGGTGCCAAGCGCCAGCTATGGCTGCCTCCTCTGCACGCGCGGAGTTGGAAACCCGATAGGAGAACCCGTTAACGCGTTTGTCCAAAGGAACTACGGCAGCCGTGTAGAATCCAGTGGGAAACAGCCCTGCCACATAAGTGTAGTACACCCGGCTTACGTCCGTATTGGTGCTCGAGGGCCAGAGAACGCACCCCTCGTCTGCCTTCGTGTGTCTGCGAGAGCACGTTTCGAGGAAGTGGAGGAAGCCAGGGTTTGTGGCACCTGCAGCTCAAGAAGTCTATCTCTTCGGGAATGCAGTCGTGTTTTATGGGCACGTGGCCTAACAGGTGGCATCCGGATGTCATCTGTGGAAGTCACGTATATATTGATTGACGAGGTGGACCTCCTTTAATTCCTGATAAGAGTTGAGCACCCCCAGTGCCAACAAATGCGCATTGAAGGTAGTTACCGGTAGGTCAAAAGCTTGCTTTGTAGCTTTCTTAATGATGGCATCGATGCGCTGGTTGTGTTGCTGCGTAGTGCGAATATAGGGTATGGAGTATAGATGAGTACAAAGGCATGGACAATTCTAAGCGCATCCCTGCCTCTCAACCGGCCGCGTTCGTTGGAACCGTGGTGGATCATACGTCCGACCTGTTCGCATGTGTGTTTCTGTTTGGTAATGGTAGATTCCGGTCTGAGTCTGTCATGGATGAACATGCCCAGGATTCGCATTTCCTCGAGTTCACTGACTGGAGCTCCCATAAAAAAAGATACGCAAGTTCGTGTTGTCTTTGGTTGGGCTCTGACGTGCAGAAGCTCTAATTTTGCAGGAGCATAGCTTCTGAAGATAGAGGCGGCCCGCTTGAGGCGGTCCTCCATTTCCCCAAGGCTCCCTTCAGTAGTCTGAATCGTTATACTGCCGCAGAAATGCTGCGTTGAAATATACTCCTCTATTTCTATAGGCCTTTCACCATTACGCGGGCATGGTGCATACCCAGAAAACCCACACAGACCGACTTTTTGGTAAGGGCAGTAGCGGTAAAGATGTTGAGCTTCTCCACAGGGAAAACTGAGTGGTGTCCTGTCAGGTGTGCGCCACACGTCGCTTTTTCGTGGTCTTTGCTGTCCAAGAAAATGTAAGATGGACGAAGATGACTGGGGGACGCTGGAAGTCCCGAACGAGCCATTGTGCATGGCAGGTTGGCGTAAAGCGTCGGTATACGTTGGTACACGACGTCCCTGCAGGGGTTGTTGAAGTCGAAGAGGTTGCACCTCTAGTTCCATCTGAAGACGGGCGTGCCGAACTTCATCACAGATGACGAATGTGAGTGATGAAACAGTCGGCATGACTTGCGGTTGCAGAAAGTTTCGAAGCTCCTGTTTTACGATGGACCACACCAGCTCCCTCAGGGTTTCGCAACTTCTGTCTTGCTTTGCCAAAAGGACGGCCGCAGGCTCACTGCTGGCATCCCGATTGTAGTGGCGGGAACGATGCTGCAGTGCTATTTCTATGGTCGTGGTTTCTGTACAGTATTCAGCAACGGTACGTGGATGATTGTGAACCAGACCTGCAAATAAGTCCTGCTTGACTCCACGCATCACATGACGCACTTTCTTTTCTTATGTCATTTTCGGATCAGCACATTTGAAGAGGCGGGACATATTTTCGATATACATGCTGACACTCTCGTTTGTGCGTTGGTTCCGTTATTGAAGGGTATTTTGTGGCCTTTTCCGGCAATCGGTGCTGACACACGCATCAAGCAAATGCTGTCAAAAGTCTTCCCACGTCGTTATTGCTCTTTCGTGGTTCCCAAACCATATTCTCGCTGCATCCTCCAACGCAAAGTACACGTGGCTCAGTTTCCTCGCCTCATCCACGGCATTGGTTCTTTCGACTCGCTCGAAATGCCCCAGCCAATCTTTCACATTTTCGTGCACGTCACCGGGGACGGGTTCGGCCGAAGAGGGTTCAGGTAATCACGGGGGAGACACGGTGAGTTCAGATGTTGAATATGGATTGGCAATTCCTCTAAAGTTGGCATTTACTGCTCCCTGTGTTGCTGGAGCAGCGAGGAGTGGTCCGAATTCAGGTGACTAACCTCGGAGGCGGCGGCTTTAACGCTGGTGTACAGGAGTAAGTTCGCCAGGTTCCAATCTCTGAGAGTCAGGGCTCCTCTATTTTGCGCCAAGGGGACTTTCAATCATACCCCACACCTCCACTAGAATGCCACGTAATACAAGAGGGGGAACACACAGACAATGGCTTATTAAGGGTGAACTCGTGTTCAGAAAAGTAGCTATGACAAAAAGAAGGGTCGACTAAAAGCGGTCCTCACATGTGTCCCATTCTTATAAAAATCAGGTCAGTCTCTCGACTTGTGCTCGTGCACGAGAGGCATGCGCTGCCCTGCACCAAGATGCGCGAGGCACTGTAGACGCACACACAGCATCTCGTTGGTTCTCTCTTTAAAATAATTAGTAGAAGCATGTTGAAGCAATCTTTGCGGCATTTTATGCGGTTCTTCGACATGGTGCCCCAAAGGTAGTGATCGCCGACTGAGCAGCAGACTTCACATCGGAGTTGATGCAGTGTTTGACAATAATGACGAACACCAGTCATTGGAAAATCACTATACACCCTTCCCAAACGAATAGATTAACGGAACGCCTAAATCGCACCGTCGCTGACATTCTGCCCATGTACGTGGACCTGGAGCAAAAGACGTAGGATGATATCCTGCCTTATGCAACATTGCCTCATAATGCGGCCCTCCAAGAGACCACCCACGTCACTCCATTTCAGCTTGTGTATATGGTCGCATAGTCAATTCAACTTTCGACGCCATGCTCCCAGTCGACAATGACCACAACGAGACATCCGACATTCACAAATTTCTGCAGAAAGCTGAAGGAGCACGCCAGTTGGCAAGGCACCGAATACGTCAACAACAATTTAAAGATGCGGACTAGTACAACGTGCGCCTAAGGGGAGTTAGGCACCAGCCAGGAGATCAAGTATGTATCTTGGCACCAATACGACGCCACGGCCTGTCAGAAAAGCTCCTTCGACGGTACTTTGGTCCATATAGGCCCTTGGCAGGCTAAGTGACTTAACTTATGAAGTAATTCCGGACGGAAAAGAGTGCTCGAAACGGCGAAACCATACGGAGGTCATCCACGTTGTCCACATGAAGCCATACCACAAAAGAGAATTAAGCATCTGCCTCCTCGACAACCTTCCAAATTCACGCATCCGGACGATGCGCATTTCGGAGGGGGAGTAAAGCCACAGAGATTGCTTTTATTAATTATTTTATGAAGAGAACCAACGAGACGCTATGTGGGCGTCCACAGTGCTTCGCGCGTCTTGGCGCAGGGCAGCGCTTGCCTCTCATGCACGATCACGAGCCCAGAGACTGACCTGATTTTTACCAGAAAGGGACAGGTGTGCGGAACACTTAGCGGACTTTTCATCGTGTCATAGCAACTTTTTTTAGGCACAAGTTTGCCCTTAAGTTTGCCCATAAATCATTGAGTGTGTGTTCCTCCTCTTGTATTATGTGACAATATCATCAGAGTAGAATGCGGGATGAATTCCTTCCACCCGGGTCAATAGATGTGGAAGCTACATCATAGCAATATTAAACAAAAGTGATGACAAGACCGCTCCTTGGGGAGTACCCCTTGTGCCGGCAGTGTATATGCTACATTCATCATCCTCAATTTTAAGGAAGGCCTTACTACTGCTTGTCTCCCGCAGATGCAGGAGGTGATTACTCTGGAGCTGGTTTAGGCTGCTTACGTCAAGAATCCTTTTCTTTTTTTCTGATGGGTCAAGGCACTTACATCGTTTTATTCTTCTCCCCCTACGATTCCATCTATTTGCAAACAGCGCGTTTTAGCGTGATCGAAGCTTGAGCGCACATAGTTTCAGGTATTGCTCCGCTGTGAGGTGCCAGTTTCTTATGGCATTTAGGCGGGCATTTCGAATTGTCCTAAGATTGTTCGGAATCAACACCGCTAGCGATAATTTTATGATGAGTTAGAGCATTCACGATATAATTTCCGCGATAACAGACGCAAACCTACAAATACCATAAAAAACTCAAAAACCAAACTTTTGCTGTCAGGGGCACTTTAAAGGGGCCCTGAAATTTTTTTTCAAGAAACCATGGAATGATTTCACTGGAAGAGTTTATTACCTCAGGCATACACCTCCACCAAAATTTTAAAAATCCGTCAAGTGCGAGTGGAGTTACAAAGGTTTGTCGCATGCTGCAATTGCATTCTCTCTTCTCTCGTCCCAACGAAAGCGCTGGGAGGGATGGGAGGGGCAAACAAAACACGTCACCTGCGCCTCGTGACCTTGATGATTTTTCTCTTTTTTTTTCTTCGAATGCGAGGCCTTTTCAGTGTGATCGCGCACACACGCGTGGACAAGTAGCGGGCTCCCACGGCTATCTCTGTAATGAGCAAGCGCGCACGTTCAAATTAGCCACTGACTGATAGATGGGCTTGCTGCTACGTGGGATCCTTGGGCATATTCTGTGATTTATCGAGAGAAGAAAAAGCAATCTTTAGACTACTTTGATAATTTATTGTGCATTCCAAGCCATGTCCTGCGCTATAATGTTTGGCTCGTGTCTTGTCGGGAGCCTCTACTACCGATCGGCAGCGTTTGCTGACCATGTCCAAAAAGTGTTGCAGGGCTCCTTTATGGGTCTATTGCGCGCAATTTTAAAATCTTTTAAGGCGAGGAATGACTTCCTAGCAGTGCAGTGATGTTCTGTGCAGGAAATTTTTTGCTTTTTGGGGGAATTTTCAGCCATCATTTTGACTAAAGTGAAACAGGGAATGTTTGTGACGTTGCATGGAAATTTAGAGTGATTCAATGCACCTATAGGACTGGTACATAGAGGTTACTGTGTGCTTTGGGCTTCGAAAATTTGGCGCATGCAGCACGCTAGCTAGATAGCACTTCAGATTTGTTTCGAACATTTATTTGGAGTGATTTCTATTTCACTCCAGGTGTTGGACTCGAAGCCCGTTATGTGCAGTGTTTTTTACAGTATATATTCACGAGTTAAGAAAGCCGTGCTTTTGTTGTTTGGCAGTCTGTTGGCAGCCACTTATTTGCGCATATCACCGTATGCAGCTGTTATGCTTATTTTGATCAATGCAAGATACTTCGACGATACAGTGGTCCACAAGCACCTGTGATTTATTAGGCATTTTTCATTGACAAGAAAAGCGATATGTGCGCTAGCATTCACCTTCGTTAGTGCTCTTCACCAGTGACGTTACTTAGTTGTGAAGTGGATGAGTGCTTCTTCATAGTTTATTTAGACTCATACAAAGATTTCATGAACGAAAAATCCACGTCACTGTTCTCCTCTCCCCCGTTTGATGTTGCGTGTGGTATATATAGTCGCATGCGAGGTTGGTTGATTGGTTGGTCCTCAAAGACCTGGTGCAACCCATCACAGGGGATCGGCAATGAACGGAGGGTATCTCAATTTAGAAATAAACCTTTTTTTTTACCAGCCGAATACGTTTTGATATGGATGTTTAGGAACGCATTGGTAAAACATGGATTAAAAATAGAATAAACAAAAGAAAGACAAAAGAAACCCCACCAAGCGAATAGAGATGCAAATGAAGAGGCTTTATGCCACATTCTATTTATTTTGTTTCCCTTAGGCAATCGCATACGGCTTCGCAAACATGGCTGTGGCTAAAGCTCTTTTCATTCGCTCTAAATAAAACAACCACTTTGTCGCAGCACTTTTTAGGATGAGATAAATAAAGTTGTTTCTCTCTCTCGCGCGGTACAAAAAAGTGCAGGAAATATTCGGAAAAGCTCGAGGCGAGGAAGAAAAAGACAAGAACAGCTAAGGTCAGCCTTTATTACTGGGTTCCTCAGTGCGAAAGGTTGCACTGCTGTGCAGAATTATTTAATAAAACCAAACTATTAACCACCTACTCTATACTATTATTCTACGCTGTCGACACATGCATAACTCATATTTAGTTATCTTGGGAGAACAGGGAGTTGATTTAATTTACATATATTATCCATTGCTAATGATAATGCACGATTTCTTAAATCCAAGCGAGCACCCAACTTCATATAAAATTTGAAGCGTTTTCACTGTATAGGCTCCATTACACTAGAATTCTACGCGATTTTATAAAATGACTCATTTGTTGGCTGATTCCTCACTGTGGGTATGAGCCACAAGAGAAGGTGAACAAGAACAAGAACAAGCCGTTCGCGATCTGGTCAACGAGTGGTCCCGCAGCGGTGAACCACTATGTCGTCGGTAAGACTGCACTTACGTTAGGCTTAATATTCTGTTGCTTGTGAACCTCATAGGTTCAAAGTAGTGAAGCTGTTACCGCAACATCATTGGGCCAGTAGGTCCCACAAACTCTCCTAAACGCGTAAAAGGAAAAACCGCGTCTATATATGTCGGCAGCCGGCATATTTTGCCGAAAAAAAAGTTGCCGGCAGATTTTTTTTAATGGCTGCCCATGACCATTTGACTTATCGGCCGCCCATTACTGGTGAGCCTGTCATGCCGGCAATACATATGCCGGCAGAATTGGGGCTGCACATGTAATGCCGGCAGCTGGGATAATACACCAGAAATCAGTGACTTACTAGCGCCCTGCTGTATTTTCAGCGTTTAAGCCACCATTTAGCTCTTTGTGCTCTCCGACATTCAGCAACATTGATTACCATCGTTAAGGACAGTCAAAGACTTGAGCCTATTATCTGTTGGCCAAGGCAAGTCGATGGAGTCGACCCGGCCTCTAAGCATATGCCGACGTGGCCACTGGCAGTGGCGTGAAAAACATCGAGTACGTTTTGTTTGTGACGTGAAGCTAACGTAACCTAACGTAACCTAACCTCGTTACTTAGAACATCGAAAAGAACTGCCGGCATTTGGTCGACTGATACAAGCTGCCGGCAGCCTGGAATATAAACATTGCCAAAAAAAAAACAATCTTTATGATGCAAAGTGAGGAAATTACCACGGGCGCGGTCCCTCTTCCAGGACATCACCAGCATGAGGGGCTCGCTAGGCCTCACCCAGAGTGACCATCTAGCTTCCCAGAGAGAGATCGACAAGTCGCGCCTCGGACAACCACGTACGCATTCGAACGGGCGAATAATTTTTCCAGTTACCTACATGCTATGAATACCGATCAACCAACAGCTTATCTAACAACACGCTGAATTGAACACCCGGCTTTAATCCCCTCACAGCGCCGTATATACCAGACGCTTTGTTGCATGTACTTGTGCGCAGTGTATTAGGACAGTGTGCCCGCGTCATATATATAGTTGAAATGGCCACATTTTGTATAAAAATTGTTACATGGCGCCTATGACACATATCCAATAATCTCGCATGATCACGCGAGAACACACATGGTTCATATGTGTTCGAACAAGGTTATTCTTTATTCTTTATTCAAAAAAAAAACCTTACAGGCCCCAGAACAGGGCATTGGGTAAGGGGGGGAGGAATCGGAATGGTACAGACAGGTAACGTTTACAGGCAGGATCAGTGCAAAAACAACGAAAAACTATACATATATATAAATGAGATCACATTTTAGGCTATACAGGGCGAGGTAAATTTGAGGGAATACAGCACTTGTTGATATGAACATGGCGACGGAGGGATACATTTTAAAATAAAAGACAAGGGGAATATAAAGCACCGTTACGCAATGCACTCAGAATACAAAAACAGGGTCACATGGTGAACAGAGTGAGTAGCTGACGGCGAAATGTATTGGGATTAGATATGGAGGCTATGCAATCAGGGAGGTCATTCCAAAGACGAACGGCCCGAGGCAGTGGTGATGAATTGAATGCATTAGTTGACCCGTATATGCGCATGAAGCTGAACTGATTATGCAATCTGCGTGAAAAAGAGTGAGGTGTTTGAAGCTGAAGCCGCGTTCGTTTGTTAGAGGTAATATATTTCTGGAACTGACAGAGAAGAGCAATACTGCGACGGCTATCCAATGACGGCAGCTGAAGGTCTGATTTAATTTGCGTTATGTTTGACGTGATGTCGTAGTTTAGTGATATGAAGCGGGCACCTCTATTTTGAATCCTTTCTACCATAATAATCAAGTAGTTTTGATGAGGAGACCAAATTGCTGAGGCGAATTCTAATATTGGCAAAATAAAGGTAAGAAAGGCTAGTTTTCGAATATTAGTAGGGGAATTTCTCAAGTTGCGGCGTAGGTAGCCCAGTGAACGTGATGCTCTGGCACAGGTAGATTCGATATGTGAGGCCCATGAAAGATTCTCTGTGAGAAGAACACCTAGGTATTTGTAGGAAGAAGTGTGGGAAAGCATGGTATTGTTCAAGTAATAGGAGAATTCAGAGTTTATGTGTTTACGCGTGAAAGACATTACCTCGCATTTTGTTAAGTTCAGTTTCATAAGCCACTTGTCGCACCAGTTACAAATATGGTTGAGATCTGCTTGAATGGTTAAGTGGTCATTACTGGAGTTTATAGAACGGTATAATATACAATCATCGGCAAATAGACGCATGCAAGAAGTAATCTCGGAAGGTAAGTCATTAATGTAGATTAAAAATAGTAAGGGCCCAAGGACGCTGCCTTGCGGTACGCCCGAACTAACAGAAGAAAAAGGGGACGCAAAATTGTTAACAACAGTGAACTGCTGTCGAAAAGAAATGAAGTTTCGAATCCAGGTTAATGTTAAAGAATCAAGTCGTAGAGCAGATAGCTTAGAGATTAGTCGGCAATGGGGCACACGATCAAAGGCTTTATAAAAGTCAAGAAAGATACAGTCCGTTTGAAGGTTGCTGTTCATGTTTGAGTGTAAATCGGTGGTGAATTCAAACAGTTGTGTGTCACACGAAAATCCCTTTCTAAAACCATACTGATTAGGAAAGAAAAAATTGTTTGTCTCGAGGTGATTGTATACGTGTGAACTGATTATGTGCTCAAGCATTTTGCAGCATATGCAAGTTAAAGATATGGGTCATATTCAATATGAGGCATATGTGTAATGTAAAAATTCTCGATAGCCTTTGGTCGCGTATCAGATATCTCGTATATATTATTCTGTAAGACACACCGTGCAACAAGGAATCACTTACCAGTTGAATTTAATGGCTACGGCAAGAAAATGAGGCCCCTGTAGATATGCGTGCTTTCTGGGGCCTCGAAAATCTCAAAGCGTTTGAGTTTTATACATCCCATTTCAATGTTTACTTTGTTATTTATGCCGTAAAATGTGCATAGATTAGAGATGCCACTGAAGCTACTGAATTTGCTTCTACGTGATCAATGCAGTACGCTGAAATTTTGAAAATTGTTGCAGGAAAGCTTTCGTCGTTGCGTTGTACACCGGTGTGAGCACATTGTGTAGAGAGCCACATATGATCGTTTTCGAATGTACAATGATGGTACCTAGGTCGCTTTCAAGAACATTATGAAATTGTGAGTAGCCCCCGTATTCAAGATAAAAATACCTGAATTACTTGTGCAACAGCAGATATTTTCCTATGGGGACACTCGACATAGCATAATGAAAGAAACCTATAAACGCGTCTAGAGAACTCGGAGACGTTCAAAAAACTTATGCAGTTGAGCCAATGGCTTCTATACATGGAAACCATTGTTGCCTCTGCTTCATTTTGTGATACACGTATATGCACATTACTAGAGTTAGCTTAGCGCAGACTCATTAAAGAGACCCTGCAACACTTTTTGAGTATGATCAGAAAACGCTGCAGCCAATGGGTAGTACAGGCTTCTGAGAACACCCAAAATATTATAGCGCACCGCGTGGCCTGGAATGCACAATAAATGATCAATGTCAGCTAAAAACTGCTTTTTCTTTCCTCAACAAATGACGGAAGACGCTCAAAAATCCCACGTACATTGCCCATCTATCAGCCATTGGCTGACTTAAACAAGGCGAGCTCGATCGTTACAGGAATCGCCACGGGAGGGCGCCACTTGTCCACGCGGGCGCGTGCGGTCGCACTGAAAAAAACACGTATTAGAAGAAAGAAAAAGGAGAAAAGTGCTTAAGGTCACGAGGTGGGCGTGAAGTTTGCCCCTCCCATCCCTCCCTACTTATTTTCCAGCGCTTTCGTAGGACGAAAGTAGAGAGAATGCGATTCCAGCATGTGACAAATCTTTGTATTTCCACTCGTACCGCACCGATTCTTAACATTTTTGCGGCTTTGAATTTGTGAGGCAATAATATCTTCCAGTGAATTAATTGCATTGTTACTCAAAAAGTGTTTCAGGATCCTTTTAATTAGAATACTAGAAGACGATCTGAAAATGACGTGTACATTAGGTCCAAGACAAGAAAATTTTTTTGAGAGAATGACCTCGATAAGTTGGGCCACTTCGAAAACAATATTTGTGTCGTGGTGTCAAATCATTCATTTTTTCAGCTGTGACTGACCCCGAGAAATGCCGTGGCTTTTCTTCTTAGTGATCCCAGATGCCCTTGTTAGAAAATTTTCCCAATATGACAGAATTGGATCATGTACTTTATATTACATCGCTGCAATAGAAATGGTTCGATGTTCACACAGATGACTGTAAACTGCATCGCTTTTTAATCGTGTCCACGCTGTTGCAGACACTGTACCAGAGAATGTAACTTCAAACTTATTCGTTTACCGTATTTCTGTCCTTGCTATTTTCTTTCTCATCTTTCGTGAGTTCACATGGCATGGCGGGAGGGTCATTTTGTTCTTTAAAATGCCGACACTACGAAATCCATTGAAAATAGGTGATTCAGGGCAAGCCCATATATGACGTTACCTCTACAGCAAGGTCAGAAATCAATGGTTTTGGCAACTAGTTTACCTCGATATTGACATGAGAGTTCATTTTTAACATCTGATTGTCTGAATAGATATCTACAACTATATGCTCTACGAGGTGTGACTGACTGACCCGTTCACTAATAGCATTATTGATAAATTCGCTCATCGAACGAGCTTAAATGAACAATACGGCCAATAAGGCGGGCAACCCGTACCAAGTAGTTGTCTTAGTGACTCAGTGTTAATTGACGGACAGACTGACTTATCTGGATCGGTAGAAGGGTGAACATCTCAATGACTGGCGCAACAACGTCGTTTCAGCTGTCGCCGCCCATACAAGGCGCCACGCCTACTGACAAAGAGGGATCGCCGGGAGCTGACGTCAAGGTCTCACGTGATAATGCCAAGTCATCATTCGATGGCGCCAGATCACCCCCCAAGGTTAAAGTCTGGCCAGGCATGTCTTCAGTATCGCCTTCTCCATACTCATCGCCTGGCAGAAAGGGTGTTATGACACCACCAAGAAGCCCCTCCCTGTCGATACTGCCGGATACCCGGGACGAGGTAATTCCCCGGAATTCTGTGAAGAGCCACTAGCTGTATTACCAAACTACAGTGTTCATGTAATGCCAGTGAGGCTGCTATTATCATTAATGAGTGCTTGCACGACAGAACACGGAAAATTAGGCAACGTTATACTATCTTTTGCAGCATTTCATACGCCCCGCCGCGGTGGTCTAGTGGCTAAGGTACTCGGCTGCTGATCCACAGGTCGCTGGCTCAAATCCCGGCTACGGCGGCTGCATTTTTGATTAAGGCGAAAATTTGGGTGCATTTTAAAAACCCAAGGTGGTCAAAATTTCCAAAGCCTTCCAGTACGGCATCTCTCATAATCATATGGTGGTTTGGGGACGTTAAACCCCACGAATTAATCAATCATTTTACACGGCACAGAAATAGGTAAAAATGGGGTTTGGTTACGCTGATTGTGCTATACTGATGGCTCTAGCCAACGAGTTGAGGGAAGCGGGAGCCCCTGTTCGGTTTTTCTAGGCCTACAATACCGAAAAACAGCCAGATTGTTGTCACAGTGGGCTTTGTGATTGGTGAAAAACTTGGACGCCTCTTGAGATTCGCGCTCAGAACTAGAACGTGATAGCGTAATGATGCTCATTGCACATCGCCTTTAATCTTGATGTAATAAAAGGAACGTTCTGGCGCGTAGCACTGCTCATCTCAAACTATGCTAAATTGTCAGTTGAGTGGGGTGGAGAACAACCGTCCTGCTACGCCCCCCCCTCACCCCAGCTCGGACACTGGCTATAAGCCTATGATTTATTAGGGGCGAAGCTCCTTAGGGCGTGGGCTGTGCGTCCCCTGTATGTAGCCACCTCTAGTTTAGTTCTTGCAGTGTTCGCTAGATGGCGGTACCGTCCCCTGTATGTAGCCACCTCTAGTTTAGTTCTTGCAGTGTTCACTAGATGGCGGTACCGTCTCCTGTATGTAGCCACCTCTCGTTTAGTTCTTGTAGTGTTTACTAGATGGTGGTACTTGAAGCTGATGATGAAAAGATGCAAGATGTTATAAACTAGAAAGCGGTACTTGTAGTTGATGAAAGACGCGAGATCTTATAAAATAGGAATGATGTCACATATGGCGCGTGTCATTGGTTGAAGGCAATCGTTCGATTTAGTGCGGCGACGTACGCTAGGGGGAGCGATGTAATAAAGTCGATTGGGCAAAATGTACAGAGGATTCATGGTTTACCAGGTTTACCTCCGGAGCTTCGCCCACTCATCATCATTCACTTTGTGGATATGGCGGCACTTTTTTTCTAGGTGGATACCTGGCTGCACAAAGCATCACAAGATATAACCACTACTGTTGCTACACTTTTATTGACAGATGCGGTATTACAGTGCGCTGTGAATGGTATCACGTACTTTAGGACAACGACACGTAAATGCCAACCAAAGCTCAAAGCCAGTATTTACAAAAAAAAGTCTTGCACAAAAGGTTTCGTACGAAAATCGTCGGCGAACGCGGCTGACCAATGGAAGGGCGCCCTTGTCAAAGAAAATTTATGGTGAATTTGGTCCTGGTTGTCTCAGGCGTCAATTCTATAATGCAGGTGAACCCAGTCCTGATTCAGGCTAAGATGGTGTTGGAGAGGCTGCAGGAGGCGCACACGCAGAGGGAAGAAGAACGGAAGCGTGCCATGTTGAAGAGAAAGAAGAAAAAATGAAAGAAACCTTCGCAGGCACCGCCACCAAAATCTGCGGCTGGCAGCGACGCAGCAGAACTCTTGTGGACGGACCCGTCGACTCCGGTAGAACACGAGCGGTAAGAACGCTTAGAATAATATTACTTGGGGTTTTACGTCCCAAAACCACGATGTCTTTGTTAGGGACGCCGTAGTGATGGGCTCCTGAAATTTCAGCCATCCGGTGTTCGATAACCTGCACTGACTTCGCACAGTACTCTATCCTCTAGCATTTCTCCTTCATCGAAATGCGACTGCCATAGTCGGGATAGAATCCGCAACCTTTGGGCCAGCAGCCGAGCCCTTTAGCTACTACTCCACCACGGCGGACAGAACGCTTTAAAGTGAAGCTTAGCGTACACACAGGAGTGATTTACACACGTGAAAATAACATCGAAAGATGAAGGCGCCTTGCTAAAGAGTCCGTGTTATTTTGATATACTTCATTTGCAAAACGATGATGAACTTTAAAGTTTAGGACCTTAGATTGGAAAGAGTTAGGAATAGGAGTTAATGGAGCGTACCTTATTAACCTGCGATTCGTCGATGACGTTGCTTTGATGTCATCACTCGGGGGACGAATTACAGCTCACGATTACTGAATTGGATACGGAAAGCAGAAGAGTAGATCTGAAAATTAATATGGACAAAGCTAAAGTAATGTGCAACAGTCTAGGCAGAAAACACCACCCTACATTAGGTGGAGAGACGCTGGAAGTTTAAAAGAAATATGTCTACTTGGGACAGGTAGTGACCGTGGAGCCGAACCATGAGATAGAAATAACCAGAAGAACAAGGATGGGAAGGATGATATTCGGCAAGCATTCACAAGTCATGAATAGGAATCTGCCGCTAACCCCGAAGAGGAAGGTAGATAACAGCTGAATCTTGCTAGTACTACCTATAGAGGCGAAACCTGGAGGCTCACAAAAAGGGTTCAGCTTAAATATGGGGGCGACGCTGCGAGTGATGGAAAGGAAGGTGTAGCCTTAAGAGACAAGAAGAGAACAAAGTGGGTCAGGTCACGAAATGGGGTTAAGAATATGATAGTTGAAATCAAGAAATATGGATGTTTGGCGAGCCCGTAGGGCGTAGGCAGGATAACCGTTGGTCATTAAGAGTAACTTACTGAATTTTCAGAGAAGGCAAATGCACGAAGGGGAGACAGAAGGTAAGATGGGCCGGTTACATGAAATGTTCGCAGGTATAACATGGCAGTAGAAAGCACAAGGCCGGGTTGATATTGGTGGATCATAGGAGAGGCCTTTGCCCTACAGTGGGCCATGCCCTACAGTGGGCTGATGATGATGATGATGAACTTTATGAGCATCTGAATTGGAAAGAGGAGGCGAGAAACACTAGCGCAATGAATGAGGTTCCTATAAGATTTAGTGATTGCGCCTAATTATCAGACCTGATTATTAGCACAAAGCAGGAATGTTTAGTGTTGTGTGGATTTATTATTGACCACTCATGCGATGAAAAAATAATTCGTGTAAGATGAACGCTTGTAGCGAAACGTGAAGTGTTTGAGATCTCCCTCAGCTTACACCACGGTGTAAGCGTGGCTTACACACACTGCGTAGGTGTAGAGAAGCTTGGGCAAATAAAATGGAAATAAACTCACGCGAACAGATCTCAAGACAGTACATATCTATTACAAAGTGCACAGGAATGACACAGAAGCGTATTACATACGAGTTGATATGCGAAGGAAAATTCACTAGTCGTTCAACTTTGGAAAAGTGGATGACAAGCGAAGCTGCGCACCGCAAGGCGCGAAAATAAAGATAAAGAATGCTGAAAGGCAAAAAAAGGTGTATGCTTTAAAGCTCCTTCAAAGCGCTTTTACCTCGATTTGCGTGTGACAGAACTGCAGCACGCAGATAAGTTACTGACACAATTTTATTTGTTTACATACAAATGCTTTTACATTCATTCATTCATTCATTCATTCAATCATTACTTCTACACATATTTATTGATTTGCATTCAATAAATTACATTTTTGTGCTTATAATGGCGAACTAATGATGATTAGTGTGTTGTTACAGTATTGAGCACCGATTAGGAGACAAAGACTGAACCACGCGAACACGAGTGCGATCTTTCAACTGAATTTACCGGTAAATAAAGCGAAGAATCGATACTAAATACCCCATGGAAGTACCCTTTTGAATAGTGGCGGTTTTTCCATTGCCGAGGCACGTACCTGCTAGGCGTTTTCTGTTTGAAGGACCTGGTTACTGTTATGGAGGACCTGGTTATATTCAGATTTGGTGTAAAATTTTCCTTTACGGTTACGTGCGTTTGGAAAGTACAGACTAAATCTTAAACTTTTGTCTTGCATACTTGCACACGGTCACTGCTCAATCTGCTGCACTGATGCATTTATTCTTAGCTAATGGTAACCGCATATTTTTCCACTTCCAGTCGGTTGGCCTTCGTACCACTGCCTCTGTAAGTACACATTCATCGCTCGATGACTTTCAAGTGAACCACTGCAGTCTGGATGAATTGAATGCGTATCTAGGTAAAAGCAGGAAGGTCAACAAAAAATGGGCTCGTGTGAATTCGACTACACAAAATGCAGCTGGACGGGCGTTGCAGGTGCGCAACCATGATTCCTTTTATTGAGTGTTAGGCCTCGTACGTGAATGTGTTTTCTCTGTGTGTATGGTTATATGCAGGCATGTAGGTACGTACTTGCGCGCAAACAGAAAATCGGAACCCCCTAACCTCGACACTGGCTCTGCCAATGTGATGTTAGCAGAATGATCGAAAAGAAGTATACCCTGTACAATGCAGATCTTCTGAAAGCAAAGTCATAGTACGTGCGCATGAAAAAGCCATAACTCCTAAACATGAACCGAATAGTTTTTCTCTCGGGATCATAAGTAGGTAAGGTGAATAGTAGTGAATATATATGTTAGTCAGAACAAGGATTACCATCAACCTGTAAACTGGATGAGCTTGTTAAAATAAATGAAAACTGGTTTGTAAAATGACAAGGTAAACCGGCAATGCAAGAACAAATCAATCCACAATTGTTCTTAAGGAGAAAAAACGGGACGCTTGAGAACTGGGCATGCAGCATGACATTTAGGAAATGAACGAAGGATAAAATAGACTGATAGCTGAAGCGGCTTTTGAAGTGCGAGGTAAATCGGCTTGTTAACAACTGGGCAAACTTCGCGAAACGAATAAACTCAAAGAAGCGACAACTAATGAAAGTGTCTACCTTAGCGTTAGACAAAATACGTTTTTCTTAATTCTGAAAACTCACTAAGAGGCTGTGAAAGAGCCATGTGTAGGCGTTTAGCGTCCAAGAGATGGCGGCAGCATTAAACACAGCAGGAGTGTCAAAGCACGCTAAAGGAAACTGTGTATCGAAAGATGAGAATGTCACGCCACAATAAAGAGAAGACTGCATCCAGTTGGTGCGAGTTGGTTATCCACTGCGACGTTGAAAACACTACGCAAGAGGAAGAGACGCTAATATTCTCTTGCAAATGATATCTGACATTATTTATTAACATATTCAATTGCATTGTATAAAGGTGGCGAAAAACATCTATTAACTCGCGTATCTGTTTTCCATTCTTGAGTGATATCAAAAGTCTTACTGGGAATTTAATACTAACATCTTAACCCTATAAAAGACATGTCCTGATGAAAAGTGGATGTTGAGCATGGCGGCCGAGTTCACACAGAATGGACCTTTTTCCTTTTTAGGGAAGCTTTTGGTACCAGTATACGTAGGAAGAATGCTGTCACTGTATATGTCACCAGGATTGGAGACGTAAAATATATGCATATTTTAGGCCAGTCAGCCTACTTTCCGGGTTGAACAAAACTCACCTATGTAATATAAATGGCATGAAAAGAGAAGTTGGCCTTTGCCCACTGAGCGAGAAAACTGGCGACCTTAAGGTTTACTTAACGATAGATCACAGCAACGAGATCGATCACTGCTTTCAAGGCAGCTGTTGATTGTGATGTAGGCCTATACTCTTAGTATGTCTTTTTTGTTTTAACTCTTGTCTTTCTTATTATATTGTATATTCTTACCATCTCCCTACTCTAAAGCCTTCGAGCCCTGACGGTACTGAAACAAATGAAAAAATAAATCAGGTGACTCAGAAATTTGTTGAGTGCAATGAACTACTTTAAATGGCGTTCTACGCTATCAAAATTATTATGCTTAGCGTAGATGTTATAACTCTTTGCTAGCAGAGCTTCATGATAAAGAGGACGTGAAACATAAGACGGCTTATAATTTTCGAAAACGATTACGTCACTGTTTCTAAATCACGAGCTGGCGTCATACGCTTTCGTTACTCTGATTAACCTCAACGCACAGGGATGCACCGTTATCTAGCGAGCGCTGGTTGGTGATGTTCTTGAGCGTCTTGCTTCTCATCGTGAGCGTCTTTCTGTTCGTCGTGTTGTTCGACGTATTCTCTAGAGAAGGTGAGTGGTGCAGAGTTGCGCAAACGGCGATAACTGGCATGGTCTGTGCACTTGTGATCGGAGGATGTAGGCTTAAAAATTGTTTGAGTGAACGTGAGGTAATTGAACTCGCTGGCGTGGTAAACCTGTTGGCACAAGCTTTACCCTGAAAAAGTGGATATCTGGGCCAGTTCATATGGATTCATAGTAGCAAAAAGCGCGGAAAAAGAGACGGACACAGAAGAAGAAGAGACAGGAACAGCACTTGTTCTTCTTTCTTTTTCTTCTGTGTTCACCTCCTTTTTCGCGCTGTTTGCTACCCATGAAGCTCTAACCTCGCGTACTTGACGGCAGTTTGAATGGATGGATGAAATAAGTTTATTAATGTCCAATAGGTCGCGCTAGTATCCGAGCCCGAACGTGCTGCTCCCACATTGGGACCGAAAGGCCTATCATTTCAGCCGCTTCGCGGGCCCATTGGACTGCCCATAATTGTCCCTATAATGTTGGACTGCGTAAAGCTGAGTCCCATTGTTTTTTCGGTATTTTTCTTGCCGCTGCGTAACGCGGAACAACGCCAGAGTATATGAGCGAGATCTATGGTCATGTCACCTATATCGCATGTTGTACTAACAGAGAACTCCGGATAAACCTGTTAATTAACAAGAATTTCAGGTAGGTTCTTGTCCGTAATAGCATATAGTGTAATGACCTGAGCTATTCTTTGGAGTACGGAGAGGGGAAGACCCTGCGTCCAAGATAGGAATGTTTTGTTATCTCATTTTACGAGACGAGGTGATCCTTGCATTCTGAAACCTCAGCATCTTCTTGCCTTGTGGCCGCATGGCTGACAAGTCCTAGTGCAGCATTGTGGGCAGATTCATCGAGGTTCGGATTAAAGCATTTAACTGAGACAGGCTATGATGATTGCCCTATTGTGGTTTTTGAAACCGGATGCGCAAGAATCGCATTATCGGTTAAGTATCAAGACGCTGCAGTGAGGTGAGCTACTGTGAAGTTACATAAACATAGCTCTAGACCTTGCAAAAAACGTAGCCACTATTTACTACTTCTGTTCCTCGGACTATATGGAATGGATAACATAGTAACCCAATTGTGAAGTAAATCCTGTACGTTTTTTTTATCAGCCATGCCAGGTTGTGAAGCGTTTTTGAAATTGTTCAGTAATCTTAGTTATTCACATTATAGCCCAGTTTGAGCACATTGAACAAACGTGTAATATTTAGTGTCTACAAGTGCGAAAATTTAGACTGTAGCTTAGATGGATAGAGTAGTGACCGAGTTGGTTTATATTGTGAAAAGGTGCAAAAAGCGACAAACATAATAAAAAGGCCTCCTGGTGACACGATACGACCCGCTGTTAAGTTTTATTCATGAAAACATGTATTGGTAACGGAGTTATTCCTGATAAACCTAACGAGTTGACAAAAAGATGAAGTCATACCAACGCTCAGCGCATTCATTTCACATGTCATTCGATAAAGCCGATGAAGGACTCCCCAGCTCCGATTATTAAGCGTTGGATGGATCATGCATGAAAACCCCTAAACATAGTTTTCTAAGTAAAACTTGTCAGCTTGTAGCAGCACATAGTAATGTGTTAGTCTATTCTATGCAGTGGCGGAGCCAGGGAGTGGCACACCAAGTCAGCCCCCCCCCCTTCCCGAAATTAAGGCTGCCCCCGTTCCCTAAAAGAAGTTCTGCATATGACCATGATGGTATAGATCGCTTTCGTCGTGCCTTTTTACACCGCGAATAAAAACCAACTCACCCAACTTTTAACATTGTCGGGGAGCTGAAGATCCATCACGAAAGAAAGCACTAAGAAGCTAAAACGTGAAGAGCAGGAGAGAAGGCGGCGACCACATGAACGCCTCTTGCCATCTTGTAGTCTCACTTTTCTGGTTTTTGAGCGCTTTCTCTTATAATATTTGGCGTACTTTGAACCAACATTCACGAAGAGCTATATACGCGCCAATGTTTGGGGGGTATGAGTTCACCAATCATGACGTAGACCGTTGCGGATGCTAATGGCATTTTCACCTGGTTATTATATCTGCAGAATTGGAACTTCGAGCGGATAAGCAGCAGGTGAGTGCAGCTGTGCGGAGACGGCTGCTACCGGGCAATACGAACGGAGCGCTCGATCAAAAAAGGACGAGAAAAAACGCGCGCGCGTTTCATCAATGAGAATGCTGCGATATTCTAGAGCTAACGTTGCGTAAGTATACACATGCCATGGTTTCAGAAAGGCGCAACAATCGTAGCCACGTGATATTGTGAAGTGCTGCTGAAATTGTTCACTTGTTTTAGTTAATTCCATTAGAGCCCTGTTTGTGAGATGTGAGCTTGGACTCTTACGTGTATAGTCTGGTGGAATGATATAACACGTCGGGAATCGCAACTGATGTTTAGAATGAGAATTCGTTTAACTTGGGGCATTCATTTCCATTTTCGTCACATTAACACAGAAACGCCGCGAATGAGTGTACAGTTTTATAAGAGCGAACCTAAGGTGCTGTTAGTGGTCACACTTTCGCGTTTGAAATTCGTACTTCGGCACTTCAGTAAGTGTAGCTGAGAGGGTGGACTTGAGCAAAGCGTCTTCAGGAAATACGCAGTATTACGGTGGCATGTCTGAATGACCAATGGAACGAAACACAGAGTAATGCAGCAGGAAAGGAAGTGCCCAAGACAACGTGCAAGACATATGCTAAAAGGTACTAGTGTATTGACATAGGGCCTGATGTGAGACAACCACAAGCGATGAAGGTGTGACATGTCTAAAATATTTGCATGTGCGTGAGATTACGAAGATCTCCACAGACGTCGTTTTTTTTTCCAGATACCTTTGTGTGTCGAGAAATGCCAAACGATGAAAAGCATGAAAACATAGGATTTTGCTCTGAAGGTTTCGGAGGCCTGATGGATGAAGTACGCCTTACTATGCTTGCGATTTCCGACGAATGAGCTTTGTATAACTGGTATATAAGCAAGAAAATATACTACGCCAACGTAATTTCAAAGCCGAATTTCCTGTTTACAAATAAAATATGAGGGTGCGAAATGTGTCCACGAAGTTATGCCGGTATAGACCAGACTTCGAATATGGGTACAAATGTGAGTAGTTAATCCGGCTCACTGCATTGATTTTGTATCGAAGGTCACTGATATCACAGGATTTAGAAGCAGTGGAAGGGTGCAATGAATGACGTAGAGTAAGTGTCAGGTAGTCCATTTATTTTAAGGTGCCCAGTGGACCTCCAGTGACAGTACATGCGTCAAAAGGCCGTAGCAACTAATTATATGACAGAGCGTGAAGTAGCAAAAAGAAAAAGAAATGAACGCGTTTGGTTTGTGTGAAAAGTTTTAAAAGTATTTTATACAGAAGGCGGGCAACCGGAACGGTGACCGTGTGCTTTCCAGATGCCAGTGCATACTAAATTTGCCTAAACATTTATGTTGTGTTAGTAATGGTTATCATCATAGCCGTGCATTAATTTGATTTACATGCAAGCATATTTCTATGTAATAGGAATCAGCGGCGTACGAATTTTTAAATTTTTTTGGGGAGGGGGGGGCAGCACCTTCAGCTTAAGTGGCGCCCGGGCAGGCAGGTCGAGTGTCATTTCATTCTCTGTATGCTATTGCAAATAAAAAGTCGGAGGCGGGGGTGGGGCGCACGGGCCCAATGTGCCATTCCCTGGCTACGCCACTGCTCGGAATCTTGTAGGTTGAGGTTTAAATTTAGAAGAAAGGAGGAGCCATTTTTTGATTTCTCCAAATTGTGGAAAAAAATGGTTCAGCTCATCTACAGAACATTTAACCATTTTTTAAAATTTTTTGTTGCTGGTGAACAAGACAGAGAGTCTTGAAGAAAGTTGCACTCCCCAACAAAGCCAAAATGTTTTTTTTGGGGGGGGGTGAAGGCCTAATTAATCGAAAAAAAGTCTTTTCATGGCAATCAGAAAGAAAGTCGCCCGGGAATATAGAACGCGTTCAATTATTAGAAGAAAATGAGAACTAGGTGAAATGCAGCACAAGTGGTGATTTAATCAGCGATAGCCAATCCTGCTCTGCCACTCCCTCACCAGAGCAAGATTGGCCACCCCGGTACAGTACTTGGCCACTACCTCGAATGAATACAGCAATTAACTCTTGACCCTCAGTCCCAAGCGGCTGCGAAGCAGCTGTCCGAGGCGGCGGTCAGACCTACGACGCAGCGGAGAGTGCTATGAATCTCTGGGTCCGTACAGGCCGCCATTGGAATCTGAACTTGACTGCGTTCAACGCTATAACGATATCTATTGAGGCTAGTCTAGCCATGGTATTCGAGGAATCAGAGGGTGTAAAATGAGATGTAATAAGACTTTGCGAAGTTAGGAGGACATGTGAGGGTTATACAGTGCTGAAGAACGGACACGTTTTATGCTAGCATGAATTAGTTGACAAAAAAGAACTAGGCGTGGGAACTCGATAACAAGAATATCGCTGGCAACATAGAGGAATACGATAGCATCAATGAGAAGGTGGCAAATATCCTAATTAAATTTAAGAAAATGTACAACATGAATGTGGTACAGACCAATGTGCTTACATTGAGCCATGATAATCATTTGGTTGACCACTCAATGAAGATGTAGAGCCAGCCAATAATAAAGTAAAACACAATTTACTATTCTAATGGTCGGATGAAATGCCCAAGTAGAAAAGAAATAGGCTGGAGACCATGCAGCAGAGAAATATTGCATTGGCTCTAGAATTGCCAGAGGGGAGTTATTAGTAGAATGTGCAGAACGTAATAATTTACGGATATTGAATACATCATTCAGTAAACGGGCTAACCGCAGGTGGATGTGGCGAAGCGCTAATGACGAAGCCAAAAATGAAGTAGCCTTCATTCTGTGTGCACCCGCAGGTATTGTGCAGCATGTAGAAGTAGTTGGCAAGATCCGATGCAGTGACCATAGAATGGCAAGAGCTCGTATTTACCAAGATTGAAAAAAGCGAAGACAAAAACTGATACGCAAGAATCCAATTTATGAAGTAGCGATGAGAGCGAAAGTAAAGGAATTCAGAGTTTCGCTTCAGAATAGATTCCAGGCACTAAATGAGGTAACCGACGTTAGAGTTGACACAATGAACCATAATCTTACCAGTGTCATCAAAGAGTGTACAATGAAAAATGGAGCACTAGACAGGACACTGGCACACTATCTCAGGAGACGAGAAATCTCATTAAAACATGCCAAACCATGAAAGCCTCCAATGCAACCGGTGAAATAGAGCTAGTGGATGTTTCGAAGTTAATCGATAGGCGAAAAGTATCCGACATAAGAAGGCATAGCATGGAGAGAATTGAGCAGGCTGTAAAAAAAACAGCAGAAGCCTAAAAGCTCCGAAGGAAAACTTATGGATAGGGAAAAATCTTTTATATGCATTAAGGAACAAGGAATGCAATTTGATAACCAATATTGACGCATGTATGTGCCAGCGGCGGCGACAACGAAGCAGCGCAAGCGTCCTTGAATCACTAGATCATTATTTTTCGTATTGTCGCCGCAACGCTATCCTTCGAAAAAGGTTACTAGTTATGCAATTTCTGAAAATAGGCGTTATATTGACGGGGGAAACGGCGCTAAGCTTTGGTGCCTCAGTTTTGGGACATTGCCACAGGGATGCTTTCAATGCCGTTTGCAATTATGTTCAGGCAACCAAGCGTATACCTTTGTGATCTTCAATCAAAAAATTATTTATATTTCCCCAGGGCAGAGTGAAGTAAACGCAGCTGAGTGGTAATCATAACACCTCAAATCTCAAACTTGCTCAACTTTACTTTTTTTTTTGTTTGCTCTTTTTATGTTGTTTTTTACTTTAGGCTTACTATAATACCGATTCATTACACATAGTTAAAATGATCACAGAAAAACTGCACTACACTTTCTTGGCCAATACCCCTGAGTGGGTATGAGCCATCATCCCAGGGAAACAAACAAACAAACAAACAAACAAACAAGTCCATGGCCGAGGGCAGAGACAAAGATGTTGCAGTCTGTGATCGATAAAGCGTATTTGTTCGAGGCGCTTTGTGTTTTCATCGATTCTGCGTCGTCACACTGGTGAACGTGCTGGGTAGTCTGCATGCTTGGCACCCCTTCGTGGACCCGACATTCGAGCCCGGAATCGCTACCACGCGTCGACACACCAGCCCATCGTTTCAGTCACCATCTGCTAGGCCTGGCTCCTGAGCTCAATCCCTTGCAAAAAACTGCCAGCAATCGCTTGCCTCCTTCAGCCACCATGGCCACTGCAGCTCCAGTGCACATGACAGTACAGAATCCCATGATTCCTGATTGCCTTCATGGTGAGACTTATGAAGACCCCCAAGACCGGTTGGACCAGTTCGAACGCTGTGCGAAGTACAACCAGTGGGCCACCCCAGAGGACAAGCTCGCGAATGTGTACTTTTACATGAAAGACAACGCCCAGACATGGTACATCAACAGGGAAAGAAGCTTGGCTACGTGGTACGACTTCCGCAACCAGCTGGTTGACACCTTTAGCAGTCTCGACAGAAAGGAGAATGCGCAACGCCTTTTGGAAGTTCGAATTCCAAAACCAAATGAGAACGTTGCTATGATCGCCGAGGACATGACCCGTTTTTTCGGAAGGACAGATCCCGAGATGCCAAAAAACAGGAAGCTGCGGTATCTAATGCGAGGCGTGAAGGAGCAACTGTTTGCTGGGCTTGTGAGAAACCCACCAACTACAGTAGCTGAGTTCACGAAAGAAACAGCAGCTTTTGAACGGGCCCTACTGTTGTGTTCTGGGGTTTCGGTTTCGGAATGACATGTGAGGATGCCAGGGGGCGCTGCTCTGGCATCCAGGATTTCAAGGCGACTGTAAAATAAAACCAGTGTGTGTTGGGTAACCGTGGAGTGCGGTTGTTCTTCTCTTCGGCGCATCGCGCCAACACGCGTGTTCGGGCTGGTCGGCGTCCCCGCCAGCCGCGTGCGTCTCCATCGGCCATCGTCTTCTGCTGCTTCGTTGGGACCAGCCGGCCCCCAACACAGCACCTACAGCAACAGTGCCGCCAGCAGAACCCGGTGAAATTTCGAGCGAGTAGTTCGGTTACGGCTGCGGTGAGCCTCTCCGACAACGACAGGCCTCTGCGGGAAGTCGTTCGGGAGATTTCGAGGGAGGAGCTTCGGCAGCTTGGTTTAATTCCAGCAACCGAACCGACGCTGACATTGTCCTTTGTAGCTGATGTTGTCCGGGATGAGGTCCGTCAGGCTCTCTCTTCACCCGGCTATGATAATGTGCGACATCTTACTCATGCTGATGCAGTCTGACACCCCGTGGTCGCGCCTTCGGCACAGCGGGTTCCAATGGCTGGACCACCAACAACCCTGCAAACACAGCCACTCTCAGCGACGACGACTTCCCCAACCTCGCCGGTTTCTCCGACAAGACGAATGCCGTAGAGCCAACATCGGAACCCCACAACGTGGTCCAGTAGTGAGTCCCCGCTTATCTACTAGCGTCGGAAAACCGATTTGTAGCGTACCGCTGACCTTCGACCGGTATGCTTTCATTGTGGCGAAGCTGGGCACGTCTACAGAGTTTGCCGTTATCGCGACGCTCAGTACTCACGATTTCCTCGCTATCCTGATCACGCTACGTACGGACGATCGACGCATGTACAATGAAGCTCCTGTGAACACATCACCGCAGAATCCAGTAATGCCCGGATCACGTTCTCCATCTCCTGCGTGGGTCAGTTCACCTAATCATTGCAGTTTTGCCGACGTCACCAGGGGCAGGTCCCCTAGCCCATCACGGGGAAACTAGACGCAGTGACCTCGGGGGCTAGGGTTGCTAATAATCGAAATTCCGAACAGCCCCCATTGCAGACAAATGAGAGCTCGAAGACACCGATGCTGAAGAAGACGATAGCAATGACTAATCCGACGAATGAGACAACTGCTGACGTAACGAACGTTATCAGCGCTAACCTCGTCGTTCACATTGACGGCTACCAAGTGACAGCTCTTGTGGACACTGGCTCCCACTTTTCTGTAATAAGCCTACAGCTAGCCGAAAGACTAAGGAAGGTGAAGATGCCATGGCACGGACCCAATATAAGAACTGCAGGAGGTCAGTTGATGACACCGGTTGGAAAGTGCATGGCCTGACTCTTCATCGCTGGTTACACCTTAGTCGCCACCCTCGTCATTCTTCACGGGTGCTGTAAACAGCTCATATTGAGAATGGATTTCTTGCGCGAATACGGGGCTGTGGTTGACATCCGCGACAGAAGCGTAACGTTTGCTATAAGCTCGCACACTGCTACTGATGAGGAACACCAGCCACCTCGCTTCCGTATTGCCGATGACGACGTCATACTGCCGTAACGAAGTTGCTCCCTCGTATCCGTGCACTGCGACATCTTACAAAATGGTACTGGCACCGCTGAACACATCAAGAAGCTCGTATTCACTAGTGGCAATTCTGTTGCCATGGCTGTCATCATTGTTATTGACGGATGCACTGAACTCTTCTTGACGAATTTTAGCAGAGAACGCCGACACATAGTTAAAGGCACGCCTATTGCCTATTTCGCCGAACTCGCTCAAATAGAAGATTGTCATTTAGCGGAGGAAGCAGCAGCGTCTGCTATTAGTACACCAACATCTGTCGACGTTATTCCAACGTTATTTCCCATTGAGCGAGACCACCTTCTCACGCTGATCAACAAGTTCCACGGCAGCTTCTCATCCACATCAAGAGTTGGTCAAACGGCACTGACGAAACACCGCATTATCATGGATTCCGACGCCAGACCCATTCGGCAAAATCCTTATCTAGTTGCCCTAAAAGAAGCGTGAGGCAATTCAAAAACAGGTGAAAACGATGCTAGAAGGTGGTGTTATGCGGCCATCTAACAGTTCTTGGCCACCACCCGTAGTACTCGTCAAAAAGAAGGACGGCAGCTTGCGTTTCTGCGTCGACTTCCGGAAGCTCAATCAGATAACAAAGAAGGACGTCTATCCTTTGCCGCGTATTGATGATTCATTGGATAGACTACGAAACGCACGCTACTTTTCGTTCATGGACTTGAAAAGCGGCTACTGGCAAATCGAAGTGGATGAGACAGATCGTGAGAAGACCGCCTTTGTTACGCCCGATGGGCTTTATGAATTTCAGGTACTTCCTTTCGGTTGTTTTCGGCGCCAGCAACGTGCCAGCGTTTCATGGACACAGTTCTGTCGGGACTTAAGTGGCAAGACTGCTTGGTGTACCTCGACGACGTGATTGTCTTTTCGGCTTTCGAGGAACACTTACAAAGGCTCGAAGCAGTTTTTGAAGCGATACGCTTGGCCAGTTTTACTCTAAAATCCGAAAAGTGCCATTTCGGCTACCACGAACTTCAATTCCTCGGTCACGTCGTGAGCAGCCGAGGGATCCGACCCAACCCGAATAAAATTGCCGCCGTGACGAATTTTCCGACACCATCAGACAAAAATAAGTGCGACGTTTTTTGAGACTCTTTGCCTATTACCAGCGGTTTATTGCCAATTTTTCGTGCATCGCATGGCCATTGACAGAGCTTACTCGGGGAGATATCCGCTTCACATAGGGCGAATACCAACAGCAGGCATTTCACGAGCTTCGTCAGCGCATGCAAACAACTCCCGTGCTGGCCCACTTCGATGAAGACGTGCCAACAATACTACATAGAGACGCTAGCAATGTGGGTCTTGAAGCAGTGCTCGTACAGTCGAAGGACTACAATGAAAAGGTGATCACTTACGCCAGCAGGACGCTGTCCCGATCAGAAGCTAACTATACGACGACGGAAAAAGAATGTCTTGCAATGGTGTGGGTAGTCCTGAAGTTTCGTCCTTATTTGTATGGCCGCCCATTCACAGTCATCAGCAATCACCACTCACTCTGTTGATTCATCAACTTAAAATATCCATCTGGCCGTCTTGCACGCTGGAGTCTTCGGCTCCAAGAATTTGTCTTCACTGTTGCCTATAAGCCGGGAAAACGACACACCGATGCTGACTGTCTTTCTCGATCTCCTGTTGAGACGGCATCACCGGATGACGAAGACGACATAGCCTTTTTGGGAATTGTGGACACTGCCACCTTTTCTCAACAGCAGCGTGAGAGCATCGTACTGCTTGCGGAACGACGTTCTTTATAAGAACGTTTCACCCGCTGGCCGCAGCTACTTGCTCGTCGTTCCTTCTTCGCTTCGCCGTGAGGTACTGCAAGCATGTCACGATGAACCTGCCGCTGGTCACGTGGGTTACACAAGAACACTGGCTAGGATGAGGCAAAACTATCTGGCTAAGACTTGCCAGAGTTGTCAAAACTTACGTGCAGACATGTCTAGATTGTAAATGTCGCAAGCCACCATCCATCAAATCAGCCGGCCTACTGCACCCTGTCCGAGTGCTGGCGGCACCGTTCGCACAAATTGGCATGGATTTTTTGGGCCCCTTCCCAAAGTCTGCCACTGGAAATAGGTGGAAAATTGTCACCACAGATTACCTAACCGATACGCGGAGACAGCCGCTCTGCCACGCGCAACGGTAGCTGAAGTGGCGCAATTTTTCATCGTAGCCATCGTTTTAAGACACGGTGCTCCCGAAATAGTCATCACCGACAGAGGTACTGCGTTAGTGGCCGAGCTTTTGGACACCGTTTTCTGACTAAGTGGTACAGCTCGCAGGAAAAGAACGGCGTATCATCCCCAGACCAACAGGCTCACCAAACGTCTCAACAAGACCCTGACTGACATGATAAGCATGTACGTAGATGTAGAGCGCAAGAACTGGGACGACATGTTGCCCTACGCCACGTTCGCGTACAACACGGCTCGTCAGAAAACCACTCGGAAGACACCCTTCTGTCTCCTTGACGGACGCGAAGTTATGACAACGTTAGACGTGATGCTGCCTCATGAAAATGATGGTAATCAGACGGACGCCGAAGAGTTTACCCAGCAAGTAGAGGAAGCCAGACAACTTGCTAGGTTGCGAATCACCAAACAACAAGACGATGACGCCAAACATTACAACCTCCGGCACAGAACCGTCATACACAACGTGGGCGACAAAGTGTGGGTCTAGACACCTATTCGTCAGCGTGGGCTCTCCGAAAAGCGTTTGCGAAGGTACTTCCGACCCTAGAAGGTTTTGCGCATAGAAGGTTTTGACCCATAGAAGGTTTTGCGACGCATCAGTGAGGTGAACTAAGAGGTTTTTCCGGACAGCGTTCAGTGTTCGAAGCGGCGCAGACATTCACCAGAGATTGTCCACGTGCTTCGGATGAAGCCTTACTTTCAGTGACTAACTGTGCAGCTTTGGTTTTGTCTTGTTTGTCCAATGTTTAACACCGGGGCGAAGTTTTTTTAAAGGTGGAATGATGACGCGCGTATGTGCTTGTGGCGGTGACAACGAAGCAGCGCGAGTGTCCTTGGCCGAGGGCAGAGACAAAGAAGACGTTGCAGTCTGTGTCCTGTGATCGATAAAGCATATTTGTTCGAGGTAATTTGTGTGCTCGTCGATCCCGCGTCGTCACAATATGAATGGGATAGTCAAGGTGGCGGAGGAGTTCTACAGGGAGCTGTACAGAAGCCAAAACAATCAGGATGGCATCGCAAAAATCAATAATAGCCCAGAGGAATTCGACATCTTACCAGTATTGGAAGGGGAAGTAAGGGAAGCCCTAAAAGGAATGAAAAGAGGCGAAGTCCCTGGTGAGGAAAAGGTAACAACGGACCTGCTGAAAGATGGCGAAGAAATTGTATTAGAAAAAACTGGCCACCGAAGTGTCTCTTAACAGGAAGGCTACCAGAATCTTGGAAGAACGCTGGCATCATTTGAGTATATAAGAAAAGAAACACCAAGGACTTAAAAAATTACAGGCCAACCAGCTTACGGTTCGTTCTCCACAAACGATTTACAAAATAATAGCTAATATAATTAAGGTTCCATTACAGTTAAATCAACCAAAAGACCAAGAAAGGTTTCGTACAGGCTACTCCACAATATACCATATCAATACCATCAAACAGGTAATAGAGAAATGCGGCGATTACAACCAACCCCTATACAAAACTTTCATAAATTACGAGAAGGTGTTTGTCTCAGTCGAGACATCAGCAGTAATGCAGGCACTACGAAATAAGGGCATTGATGAACCCAACATAAACATACTGGATAAAAAGAAATTCATAGTGTGTCTACAGCCACTATAGTTCTCCATAAAGAGAGCGACAGAATACCATTAAAGAAGGGTGTAAGGCAGGGAGACACGATCTCTCCAATGATATTCACCGCGGTTTTACAGGAGTTTATGATGACTAGATTGGAAGAGTTAGGGATAAAAGTTAACGGATAGTACCTTAGTGACATGTTAATCACTGATGACAATGGCCTTTATGAGTACATCAGGGGACGAATTACAGCTCGCGATTACTGAACTGAACACGAAAGCAGAAGGGTAGTCTGAAAATTAGTATGCAGAAAACTAAAGTAATGTGCAACAGTCCCGGTAGAAAACAGCACTTTGCGATGGGTGGAGAGACGCTGGAAGTCGTGAAAGAATTATCTACTTCAGAGAGTATGCATTATCTGCGCTTACTCAAAGTCTCGATTCATCACCACACTTTCTGCACCCACAGTTCCCTTGGAGCACGAAATGGTGTGCAGCAAGACGGGCTCAAGTTGTAATAACCAGAATGCGTTGTAGAATTGAAAATCTTAATTTTCACACGCACAGAGCGGGTTTGGCGATCTCTCCTTTTTGCTCCTATACTGTAACAAACTCGAGACTATCGAACACTTCTTGTTGAGCTGCCGACGTTTTTGCTTAGACAGAAAACGAAGTATCGAAGTTATAGGGTGGTATTCCAAGTACGTCGGCCGTTTTGTTATCATTTGGGGTCTCTGTGCTAGGACACTCGGACAGGAATATTTTCAAAGCTGTTGAAAAGTTTATATGCGACTCAAAAATATTTGGTAGGTGTGTCAACTACTAACACTTCTTTATTCAGCCTTCCTAGTAAAATATCTTCAGTCACTGGGAGTTTACACAAAATAGTGCAACTTTACATTACAATAATTTATAAGTAACGTTACAATAAAAAGAAACAGCTCAAAATCATTTTAGCTCCTACTAAATATTAATCACAAATCCAGTATGTATGATCCGCTCGACTCATGGCTGATCACCCCAAATGGGTAGGTGCCATGGTTCCAAGAAGCATCATCATCATTCTCTGCTCTTGGATAACGATCGGCTTAAAGGGCCCCGCTTTCGAAGTTACCTCCTAAATAAAACAAAAATGAAACCAATTATTCAAAAATCAATATTTCGGCCGTGTTTTTAGCGTTGGTGAGTTTCTTGCACGAAGCTTTGTTGATTGGCATAATACACTCACATGAAAAGCCTAGCTTTACATGCAATGGCTTCATCAAAACAAGAGCGCGGGGTTATTATAAAAAAACAAACAAGCAGAATGTAAGGAGTAGGCGGTTAAACGCTGGACCACACCAGGAAGCTTGGTGGTGAATACACGAAAGGTACGAGACCACTTTACCGAATAATTATTTTAGAGCCTCGAAATGCCTAAATTGTCACGTCGGCAATTGTGCAGCTCACACGCACACGGGCAAAACATGAGTGACCAGCTCATGTATTTGTTTATTTCATTTGTTATTAAATGCAATAAACAAAGGCGCATGCGGAAGACAATCTTGAACACGTTGAGGGTACAACATTGCCACGTTGTATTACCACAGCACTCTCACCTTTGTGCTCGAACGCAGCCTCGAAGGCTGCTGTCGAGCGAGAACTTTGTCCTGCTCGCAGATTTCCCGGGCATAACCATTTGACAGCCGATTGTGACCGCAGCACCAGGGATATAGAAAACCCGAAATCGAGGCCTAATAATGATGCCAGCCATGACATTCGGACTATTTATTATTTTGCATTTTCCCACAGTACCAGGACAAATAACACGTTTGGGTATAAGAACTTTTGAAGCCCTCAAAAGTCCGTCATCGACTGTGGCAGTTATTGATACACCAAGACACGATGAGTCATCGGGGAACTTCACAATGGAGTTCCTAATTCCAATAACCAGGTGGAACTTTCGTGCGGGGAGTGAATGTTTCCCAGATTTTTTCAGGTACATCACGCAGGACGGCAGCAGTTTTCCGAGGCCCGGTGTAGTTCTTGTTTCATTGCAGGAGGTACGGTTGTTGCCAGGCTTCGATAAGATCATCCAAGAGTTCCAACGGTACCACTCGTACATTCAGTGGGTTGTAGCGGCTCGTGAGCACGACCAAGTGGTAAAACACCTGTCAGGACACCTGTGCCAAGTGATTAGCGTGACGCAGGTTGAAGTAAGTGCTCCTTGCGATGACTACAGGTCTTGCGAAGAACGCCGCGTGATCCCAGCCGCTGACGTCGGTATGCTCGCAGGTTACCGACCGCATGCCGGGAAGTTCCCCAAGGACACTCGGGTAGTTTTTGCGAACCAAGACGACAGCTCGAGGCTTTGTTATACAAGAGGTAATTTCATCACCCTCGTTCGTCTTGCTGATGCTGCTCTGAACATCACTCTGGTTGAAACGTGCAACAGTGGAGAGACTGATTCGCTGCTCCTGGACCGACGCGTCGACTTCGTCACCATCATTTCAAATCTCGTTCCCATGCGATCGTATTACGGAGTACGTCATGTTTCCGCCCTCTTCGCTATGCTTCCTTTCTCGACGAGCGACTCCACTGCCACCATTGTTTGTTTCCTCTTGGCTGTCCTTCCTTCAGGTTTATCTAATCGTGTGTACGCTGGCATTGGTGCTTCTTGTACTAATAGGCGCGGAAGCTCGTCTTCGATTGATCCCTGCTACCAGAAGTTCTCATTTGTTCATGTTCTTTACGAGTACTTACCTGGGCCGCAGCCCGGCATCAATTCCACATACAATGTCGACACCAGTAAAAGTTTGCATTATTGCGTGGATGTTCACGATGTTGATTCTGGGGCAGTTCACGCAGACGGCGATCACAGCTTCCCGCAGCGTTCCGGCACTTTCTTCCCAAATGAAGAGTGTAGCGCAGTTCGAGTCTCGACTGGACGACGGAAGTGTATTGCCCGGCATGCATTTCTTTGCAAAGAACATCGTTGATGAATTTAGCCGCAGTGTATCACACTTGAACGCGCTGCGTGAAGCTCTGGAAGACTGTGGGCCCAAATGCCTAACCCACAACGTCCAAGATTTCTGTTTCCCTTTAGCTCAAAGCGGCACGCACGCCATCGTGCATATGTGCCGCTTGTTTAAGGAAGGTATAGGCTGTTCGAGGGGTCTTGCGGTTGGTGAAGAAGAACTTGTTACGTACCTGAAATGGCTCCCAACGCACACACGATTCCCTTTGAGGTAAGTGTGGTTAGACATATTTCTCCTTTGCTGATTACTTGTCGTATAATGATGAGAGCTTCGGGGTGGCAAGATGTTCAAGGCGTTTTTCTGAGACTTGTCTTTGTAGGAGGTGATCGGCGAGCCGGTAAGCAACTCACGGGGCACGCGTTGTGTTACGTCACCTCGTCTAGTGCCCGTGTTCCCAATGCTCAAAATTACAATCACAATGTCACGTCAAAGGCCTTCTGATTACCTTTAATCGCGTGTGATCACAAGCCCCACAATGTTCTTGCATCAAGGAACGACACTGAACAAATATAGGCAAGGAAAATGACCAATTAATATACACCAGCTTTTCAGATACGACAAAAAGAGTTTATAACAATGATATGCAAATGTAAAGGTATATTACGCTTTTCGACATAAAAATTGTGATTTCAGTACAATGCGAACTAATTATGGCCTTAAGCAATTGTCGGTGATCATTCGTCATGACTTATGTGTTCATCTACAATTTAACGAACACGAGTGCGACGAACAACGTTTCCGTCTTCAGTCGCTTAAAATATTCAAAATGCAACGTTCATTTAAATATGCTAAAGAGATTGCTATTAGCAGATAATAAAAAAAAATCTTGTCATGATCTGTTACGTCGTGCCTTTTTGTGTTTGTGCTCTTTATGCACGTGGCTATATATACCAATCTATCGCAAGCCAGGCAGTCGAAATAACAACGCTAGTGATGTGACTTCCTCAGAAACTTTTTGGGTCTGATAAGTGGGACACATTTTGTAAATGCCATATTTATTAAAAACAAGGAACAGTAGAGCTGATTATGGAACCATTAATACCGAACTTGAACATTTCACCTCCGTTTTTCTAGAAGACTTCAACCAAAGATCTGTCAACGATAACTGGATGCTGTTTATAAATAAAGTTGCCTAACTCGTTAACAAGCACATACCACTACGCGAAATCGCATGTAACAGTCAATCACCGTGGTTCACGCCAACATTGAAACGCCTGTCCAATAAAAAGAAGCTCGTTTACCGCCAAGCCAAGCGTTCTAATTTATCTGAAAGATGGGAGGTTTACAAAAAGGTAGCCGATGAATACGGGCGTGCTTTATCCGCGGCAAAGGAGTCCTTTCTTCAGCAAACGCTACCGTTAATTCTGCAAAACAATCCCCACAAATTTTGGCAGGTCGTTAATGGGGGCGATAAGAAACAGATTGAACTTACCACTGACACGGACGAAGCAATTTCCAGTGAGAACGTTTGTATCACCCTTAACCATGCATTTTCTTCATTCTTTACGAATACTACTCCTGCCGTCCTTCCAGCTGTTCAAGCTCGTGATTTTATTGTGAAAAATTCTGTACACGTTGACCGGGCCGGCATACGCAAGTTGATCCAAAATTTAAAAATTTCGTCGTCACCAGGCGTCGATGGCACTTCTAAATTTTTGAAAAACACTGACGTTCATTCCTCAATTATTCTGTCGAGACTTTTTGATCAGTCATTGAAAGAAGGTGTTCTCCCAGAGGACTGGAAGGTGGGGAAGGTGGCTCCCTTGTTTAAATCAGGAAACGCTCATAGTCCCGGGAACTATCGCCCCATTTCACTAACCAGTGTACCATGCAAACTTCTCGAACATGTAATTTACACCCACGTCGTGAGTTATCTTGAAAGTAACGCCTTCTTTAGCATTCACCAAGACGGGTTTAGGAAATATTATTCATGTGAGACACAGCTTCTGGCCTTCACTAACGATTTATTCTCTGCTGCTGATCGTTCATCTACTGTTGATTGTGTCTTCATAGATTTTTCAAAAGCCTTTGATACCGTCTGCCACAAGTTACTTCTTCTGAAACTAAACGCGCTAAATATTGATGCTAACGTCTTAAAGTGGATTGAATGTTTCTTATCTAACCGCACCCAGTTTGTAACTGCTAACGACCATTGTTCCCCGACTAGCCCTGTAACATCCGGCGTTCCGCAAGGTTCAGTTCTTGGTCCCCTACTATTTCTTATCTACATCAACGACTTACCTAAAGACATCTCATCATCCATCAAACTATTTGCCGATGACTGTGTAATTTACCGTGAAATCCGGACTATCGCAGATAATCTTGCCCTTCAAACAGACCTGGATCACATTTCATCATGGTGCGACGCATGGTTAATGAAGCTAAACGTTACTAAATGCAAGTCTATGCGAATTTCATGTTGTATTTCTCATAATGTACCGTGCGACTACACACTTAACCACAGCAATCTCGATCTGGTTTCGTCCTACAAGTACCTAGGAGTATATATTTCTAACAATCTCTCTTGGAACACGCATGTCGATTATATTACAAACAATGCGAATCGCACGTTAGGTTATCTGCGCAGAAACTGTTCTTTGGCTCCGACTAACCTTAAACTTCTGCTTTATCAAACATTAGTCCGACCCAAACTCGAGTACGCGTCATCAGTCTGGGATCCACATACCAATTACCTCGCTGACAGCATCGAGGCGGTTCAAAATCGGTCGGCACATTTTGTCATGTCAAACTACCATCGCACGTCCAGTGTTACCTCGATGAAAGCCAATCTTCACTTACCCACTCTCTCACTGCGGCGTAAAATATCTCGCCTCTGCCTGTTCCATAAGATCTTTCATTGTATTCCGTCTTTTAGCAACACTCTTTTCTAGCCCCCATCGTACGTTTCCTCACGCAACGATCATCAGTTTAAAGTGGGCGTTCCTAGCGCCCGCACAAATTTATATTTTGAATCATTCATCCCGAAAACTGCAAATGAGTGGAACCACCTTCCCGCACCTATTGCTGCTATCACTGACCTCACTTTGTTTAAAAAACGCCCTCTCTAACCATTTCGCGTGAATTCGCCACTTAAGTCACGCTGTGTTTTCTCTTGTTAGTTTTTTGTGTGCGCGTGTCATTCAAAGACGCCACCATGTTGAACATTGTTGTTACAACCACCCTGCCTCTTCTTCACATCACGCAGTCTTTCTTTTCTTTTATGGTTTTCAGATCGCCATTGTGCGCATATAATTTTGATTTGCTGTATTTCCTGATTTTCTGTACGATGTATACCCGCTCCTCTCTGTAATGCTTCGGCCTTGAGAGTAAATAAATGAAATGAAATGAAAATGAAATGAAAGTATAATGGCGGTGAGATACGCCCTACAGGTCCAACACACTTTTTGCCTGCTACAGCCGAGTAATCAGGTGTAGTTAGGTGCCGTATATATATATATATATATATATATATATATATATATATATATATATATATATATATATATATATATATATACAACAGAACTATTGCCAAAGTTCTCTATAGTGAAATGTTCTGGTAAGCATGAGAATAAAAAAAACGGTCACGACACTGGAAAGCATATCCTAGTGTCACTTGTCATGGCGAAAATATCAGGTTAACCAAGAATGTTTTCAAGAATTGTACTGTACTGCAAGTTCTGAAGGTTTGTTAGCAGCAAAATAACTCACTGAAAATAGTGAAGGTGGTCACGTATTTCTGTAGTATGGTTGGCTGTATTCGTTTGTGTTCTGCAGATACGAAGATGAGTTAAAAATAACCACTGATTCAACTACGGAGCCGATGGTGATAGCCCATACTTTTACACAATGATCAGTATAAGACTCCTTAATGATAAAAAAATAAATTGTGCAGGAACATGAAGAAGCAAAGGCTTTTCGGAGAGTCATGTCCATACATGCAGTGGCTAACCCTACTATTAGAGGTACCATTTGTGTACATATGAGAAAACGCGAACAGGCAGCAAATATTTTATTATTTTACAAATATTTCTTATTACAAGCAAACCAATTATTTTACAAGTTGCTTTTGTACATAAAGATAGTAAACTATACCCCATGTTTGATTCTTCTCAGTGTGTTGAGCACTGCCTCTGTACACCTGGCATGAAAAAACCGAGAACTGGGACCACCTGTGGTCAGCAACATACTGACTATCAAATACCCAGTCTCCTAAACAAACTTGAAAATGTAGTTGACCTACATAAAAATACCAAAAATACATTCAAGAAAATCTTCCTTCATAATTGCATTGATAATGTTTAATATAATATTTAGATTAGTTATTAATTTACGTGTACTAATTGTTAACTGTACAGTTTCAATGCTGTTGTTTGCTTTATAAATGTATATGTCTTCAAATGTGTTTTTGATCACAACTATTTTATATGTAGCGATAATATTATTTTTTTCTTGAATGGTATTTTGTCTTTCATTATGCATATTGTTGTGTTGTTTTTTTCACATTGTAACGTTTATATTAGTGAATGTAATTTGCTGATTGTTAGTCTTTGCGTAGAAAGTTGTTTTTATCTGCGTCTAAGATGTGTACCAGACTGTACCTTGGAGCAAAGGCCTCCGTCAGGCTTTACAGCCTTTTGCTTTTGCTTCGTTTTTTCCTATGCACAGGAAAAATAAAATAAACCTGAAACCTCAACCTCAATTGTTCGCTGCACACGGTCAGGTTAACGTGACAGACGGCATACATCCAACAAAGATTGGCCGTGTAGTCATGCAACAAAATATGCCTCATGGTTATTTTCCTTTATACGATGCCCCAATTTCTGGCGCCAGCAACGGAGACTGATGCATGCAATAGAGGAGTCTGGTCTCTGGCTGCATCACATCACAAGGCGATTCACACCTTGTAGCAATGGCGTCGCTATGGCGGTCTTCGATATGCCATTCAGTGATTACGCCACTGTCTACCTCGTCGGATGCGTCCTGTCTCTTCTAGCGTTCTTAGCAGAGGTGGCCTACCAGCGGTGCTTTCTCGCAAGACGTCTACAGGCTTCAGTACCAGCCGTGGTGATCCGACATCGCTAAAGCAATCAAGAATTTTTCTTGTTTTTGTTTGCTGTAATTGCTTTTTCCTCAGGCGTGAAAATAAAAGTTTGATTAATCAGACCAGTAGCATCTGTCTCTGTGTTAACACCTCACTCAGATTTTGCGCGTGTATGCCTGGCTTTCTCATGTTTGAAATGCAGTTTGTCCACAAAGCTCTTGAGAAGGATGTCCTTTAGTGATCACATTTTTTTTTCGGGGGGGGGGAAGGGGTGCACCACCATATACTCTTTTTATAAGTCGCTGACTGAGGTTTTGCTCTTGTCAGCGCAGTTCAGTTCAATGAAATGCAACGCTGCTAGAGTGAGTTCGTTACAATATTGGCATCAACGCGGAGCCTTCCTTGGCGATTGCTTGCTGTTTTGTGAGTCCACCACCGAGCGTTTCCTATGGGATATGCTGGCATCACATCAATGAAGCCTTCCGCCAGGGGCCACCAGACAGCGACACCGCGCTATGCGAAATGCCCTCGGCCTAGCTATAGGCGGCGCACCATGCAATGCAAGATGGCTGCGGAAGGACAATCAGCCCGTGAACTCGCATAAGAAAAGATAGGACGCACGGACGTAATCTACACGCCGATTTCACCTGATGAAATCTTGATCTTCAAATGAATGTATATCGAACCTCCAATGTATATTCCCAACCTATAGGAACGGCTGAATGTTCGCTACCTCATTTTTTGCCGCAGTGCAAAAAGTGGTGATGCCAGCCTATCGACCGTGTATCAACGATGCTTTGCGTAGAATCTTGTGCGTGCTACGGAAAACCATGCGAACCGGAATTCACGTATGAACAGAACGGCACTCCTAAGTCACTAGTTGCGAGCCTGTCTGGCAGATTTGCCGCAGTAGTATAGGCCATTAGCGTATAGCGCGCCGAATGTTTAACAGGACCGAATGTTTAACGTAGCGATGGTTTGCAAAGACATTACGCCGCCGTCATTACTCGTGCCATAAGCATAGCATCATGTAGCTGCTTCTTCAACAGAACACAACCATTTAACTTTCCATTAAGGAGCGCTTTCGTCACAGTCATGATCAGAATGGCAGTGCGCAATTCCCTCCAATCTGATGTTGCAGGTTCCATCAGCGCTATCGAAACAAGGATATCGGCACCTGTACGCTCTTCCAAACGTCAAAATTTCAAAAATTTGTCGAACAACAACGTCTTCCGGACAGAGCCGGTGAAGTGCAGGAGAAGTAAGCGTTAACTGTAGTCATAACTGGATATTTTATTACTCTAACTATTTCGCTTCACTGGTCGAGCTGGAGGGGGTTGGCGGCATGCGGCGCTTTGTAATATCCACAGTATTTGGGATATATTTTATGCACAAGAAAGAGTATGCTTTATTTTGAGCTCACTGAATGATATTATACAATAGATATAATCAAAGTGACTTTCGAGTGTGAAAAGCATTAACGCATGACGGGACGATAAGTGCAACTCTGTGATTGTGAGTTAGCAGCTGATCGTTCATCGCCGCTGTGACTCTGGGCGCATTAGCTACCATCTACGGGTAGAAATCCTCGACGTCATGACGGTTTCATTTAACATCACTGCTGAAAGTGATCTCAGGAATTCTCTCCGCTAACGACTTCGATAGCACCAACGACGGGTCATTCACCACAGACAACACCCACACGGCGCCACTCACGACGTTTATTTGAGGTTTCAGAGACCATTTCGCTCCGATACGCGATAAGAAAAGAATCGTTTGCAGTGTGCTGCCATCTATTAATTAACGTAAAAAAACAAGCAGCGCAGCGTAGGCCAAGATTTACAAACGCAAATAGCGAGCCTGCGCTACTTTCCGCCTACATTGAATGATATGAGATTCATGCACTACAAGAACACTTCTGAATGCTATACGCACGTAAAACAAGGCGAGTTTCAACTGGAATGGTCAGACGAATATATTTAACTATCCAAAGTGGCTACAGGAAATCTCGCGAAGCTGATATGTGTAATTTGCGGGCTACAATCGAAAGCGTGAGTTGCCACGTATTTTCACAAAAACTTCGCGTCTCGCAAAAACGAATGAGATTTATTACGTCATGAATGGTCCGGTATATTCAGTGATTTACGAAACATACAAAGTGGTTTGTGTTCGTTTCTTGCTAACGCTTTAACACTGTGGCTAGTGCCGCCGAACAAGGGATCATTGGGAGCGTCTGCCTACTGGTCATCCTTGAGAGGACGCTCCTGAATTCCGCCAGTCGGCGCGACAGTCTATGAACATTGCGAATACTCGACGAGAACTTTTCTTGGCACTGACGGGGAAGCTACGGGGGTGGAGCTTCTCCACACGTAGCACTGCGCGACGTCGTGCGTTTTGATTAGTACACTCTAGCTTTGTCACACACCTTGTGACGCTGTGAAAAGTGTCGAAGTCACACCATCAGCCTTTTATGTGCACGCCGACGCCGCTTGCCGTTTCAGGTACACGTAAAAAGGCGAGACTTTCTCGCGCGTTCAGAAATGCGAATTCACAACGAATAAATAAAGGAAATACGAATATCTTACTGGTGTTACCTGCGTCCGGTCTCAAATAGCTCCATGTAGAAAATAAATGAGGAACTTTTCTTTTTTATGCTGAGAATACGGCCACTATTGTAGAACTACATTTACTTACGATAAGATGCACGTGGTTTGGCTCTGTAGCCTTCGCTTCAAGTCTTAGTAAAGCTGTCGCCTAGGATAACCCGGCGGAGCACCAAACAAGGTGCGTACATTGCACGCGCATCGCTTGCATTTCGGACGAGTTTTCGTAAGCGTATTCGATTGCACTGGTGGAGGAAGAAATATGTCATAATTACGGTGAACTTGCGGGGCGTTGTTGCTTCGTACGCTGTTTCCGAGTAAGCTGTTTGCATCGCAAAAAAGCACTTGTTTTGTGCTATACTGTACGACAGGATACCGCGTTAAAACTCCGAACACGGACTGCAAAATTTAGCGCGCCTGTTCACCCGGAACGCTTACGCGGGTGGGAGAAGAATATTAAGTTGGCAAATTGAAGGAAAACTTTGGCGGCTGTCATTTCCGAGGAACACCGAAATAATTGCTCCACTAAGTGTCGTTAGGACATTGACCAGATAGTCGGTAAATATATAGCAATTAGACTGCTGTGCTAACTTCGCATTTGTGAACATGTGTCACTTATTACCATTTACTTAAAAAAGCCAAGTTCTTCCACAAGAAACCCGGATTCATTCATTGGAATTTTTTTAATCAAACGCTCGTTACTGGGCAGCGTATTAATGGCAATTGGTTGCGTGATCGTTTGTCCATGCAGCGAAATCACATTCGCTTTGCACTCCAACCAACGTTTCGCTGTGGTTAAGCTCGCAAACCTCTCTCTATCCAAAAGTGGTTCCCATGTTCCCCAGACGCATTTCTGGCCTGTTTCAAAATAAGCATGGGTACTGCAGTGAGAGGCTGGCCGAAACGGCAGCCTAGGTTGAGAACGCCTCAATATGAACGCACGCAAGCGACTGGCTAACACCGTCGTATCCATGCAGAGTGGCCAGTGAAGTTGTTCTTTTCTTTCTTTCCATCTCCCTTGATATTTCTTGCTGCCCATTTTTTTCTAACTCTTACTCTGTACGTCTGCTCTAGTGACTCTTTCTTTTCCGGCATTTTGTGCTCTCTGTTTATCTGGTTTTCCTTCTTTGTGTGCAATGGTTTGCTTTCTCCCCTGCTTGTTTCCCTCGGCCTCATTCTCAGACTTGTGTTCCTCACCTTTAAATACATTTTTAAGTAGTGTCCCTGCCGATAGCCGAGTGGTAAAGACCCTCGATTTGAAATGCTGTGTACCTGGATCGAATCTTGCACATCAAGTACATCCTAGAATTTCTTTTTTTGCCGTATTAATTTCTATTTGTTTTTTCTCTATGATCCGGTTTCCAACTCTTTATCCCTTTGTTTCCATCTTCCTGTTCTCATTGTATCCAGAAAGCAGGCGTTAATCCATGATGATGATCACTTTCGGCTCACCGCTCACGCACAAAGGGCCACCCTATATAACTCCTCAGTCCAACCTTCTTCAGAAAAAAAAGCTAATGCCACTGCGTCTTCTGGGATCAATATTTCCACCTGCCTTACAGCCGCAATATTGATCTTCTATATACGTGCGCAAGTTGGTGGCGTGACAGTGTGACCATTTTCATGATATTCTTGTATGATGGAACTGTTGCGTCTAATAAAGTTATCAGCATAAGCGTGTGCTTATACAGATAAAAAATGAATAGAGCAAAGTCAAGCGGCAGAACACTGCACAGCTTCACGAGTGCATGGAAGGCACAAAAAAAAACTTATGAGAGAAATTCTTTTAGAAGATCCAACTTTCAACTTTATATGTCGGCAAACTGGTATATTGAACGCTTGACGAATGGAAGACGACCATTTCAGCTCTATTGTCAGCTGCAAGAGAGAAATGTGTGTGCAATACAGAATGGAAAATTCATCGAAGGTGCATCATTTTCGCGTAATATTCCACAGCGCTAAAACCTTCGCATCTGGGCGCTGTTACGAACTCCTTTGCCTGTCAGATGTCTTCTTGTGCGATCAGCTTTCTCGTTTGTGAATACGTTTCAGCCGAATGAGTGACGGCCCCACAACAGGATATACCAAACATGGGCTGTAGACCAGATATATTCGTTAGGAATTTAGCGCTTTTAGTTATTGTGAAACATTTGACAGTTTCAGGGAGTGTAACTCCTTTGGCTATAAACACCTTCGAGTTGCTCGCAAGCCAGTCATCTCGCGTCGCCCTTCTTTTTTTGCCAAGACACCGTGAGTCGTCCAGCAACTTCACACCGAAGTTCCAGATTCCAATCACTAGTTGGAATTTTCTTGCGGGGAGCAATTCTTTCGATGCTTTCTTCAAGTATATTACAGGGGCCGACAGCAGTTTTCCGAGGCCCGGAGTAGTACTTGTGTCTTTGAAGGAGGTAGGCTTGTTGCAACTATTAAAGAATATTGTCAGCAAGTTCGAGAGGTACCACTCGTACATTCAGTGGATTTTCGCTGCGCACGAGCACGATCAAGTGTTGAAAATGTTGTTGGGGCACGTGTGTCAAGTGATTAGCGTGACGGCGGTTGACATAAATGCGCCTTTGGACGGGTACAGGTCTTGCGAAGAACGCCGCGTGATCCCAGCTGCTGACGTCGGTATGCTCGCAGTGCGCCGACCTTTTGCCGGGAGGTTACCGAAAGACGATCGTGTAGTTTTTGCGAACCAAGACGACATCTCGAGGCTTTGTTATACAAGAGGTAATTTCATCACCCTCGTCCGTCTTGCTTATGCTGCTCTGAACATCACTCTCGTTGAAACGTGCAACAGTGGAGAGACTGATTCGCTGCTCCTGGACCGACGCGTCGACTTCGTCACCACCATTCCAAAGCTCGTTTCCCTGCGATCGTATTACGGGTACGTCATGTTTCCACCCTCTTCGCTATGCTTCCTTTCTCGACGAGCGACTCCACTGCCACCATCTTTTGTTTCCTCATGGCTGTCCTTCCTTCAGCTTTACCTCATCGTGTGTACGCTGGCATTGGTGCTTCTTGTACTAATTGGCGTGGAAGCTCGTATTCGATCAATCCCTGCTACCAGACGTTCTGATTTGTTCATGTTCTTTACGAGTACCTACCTGGGCCGCAGCCCGGCATTAATTCCACATACAATGTCGACACCCGTAAAAATTTGCATAATGGCATGGATGTTTACGATGTTGATTCTGGGGCAGTTCACACAGACGGCTATCACGGCTTCCCGTAGTGTTCCGGCACTTTCTTCCCAAATGAAGAGTGTAGCGCAGTTCGAGTCTCGACTGGACGACGGAAGTGTATTGCCCTGCATGCATTTCTTTGCAAAGAACATCGTTGATGAATTTAGCCGCAGTGTATCGCACTTGAACGCGCTGCGTGAAGCTCTGGAAGACTGTGGGCCCAAATGCCTAGCACACAACGTCCGAGATTTCTGTTTTTCTTTAGCTCAAAGCGGCACGCACGCCATCGTGCACATGTGCCGCTTGTTTAAGGAAGGTAAAGGCTGTTCGAAAGGTCTTGCGGTTGGTGAAGAAGAACTTGTTATGTACTTGAAATGGCTCCCGACGCACACACAATTCCCTCTGAGGTAAGTGTGGTTTAGGTATATCTTTTCGCCGGCTGATTATTAAATGCGAAGCATTTCTTAGCAAACTTTGGCGAGTTTGACCATGTCTGTCTGTCTGTCTGTCTGTCTGTCTGTCTGTTTGTCTGTCTGTCTGTCTGTCTGTCTGTCTGTCTGTCTGTTTAACAGACACAACACAAGCATGTAGATAGAGTTACACAAGATAGATAGAGTTACCATTCTATCTATCTATCTATCTATCTATCTATCTATCTATCTATCTATCTACTATCTATCTATCTATCTATCTATCTATCTATCTATCTATCTATCTATCTATCTATCTATCTATCTATCTATCTATCTATCTATCTATCTATCTATCTATCTATCTATCTATCTATCTATCTATCTATCTATCTATCTATCTATCTATCTATCTATCTATCTATCTATCTATCTATCTATCTATCTATCTATCTATCTATCTATCTATCTATCTATCTATCTATCTATCTATCTATCTATCTATCTATCTATCTATCTATCTATCTATCTATCTATCTATCTATCTAGCCACCGACGACATTTAGCTCTCCTGGCTGGTTGGATAATGGGATAAATACCAAATTTGGCATGGCATAACATGACTGTATGACGAGCATAATTGACTAGTCGTATCATGAAAATCATAGCCTTTATTTCATGAATGTCATGACTTAAATGTCATGGCTTTGCTGCTCTTGCGGTTATATCGTTCACCTGACATATCGCAAAACTGGTATAGTATGACATGACTGCATGGCGAACATAAGTGACTGGCCCTCACGCGGAAATTATGACATGCGTGTCATGTAAGAACATGACTACATGCCACGCTCATGATGCGCTAACGGTCGTTTCGCTAGCTTCACATACACCGAATTTGGTAATACGTGACTTGAATGGATGATGAAGGTATAGTTTTTATTTTATTTGTTTGTTTATTTATTTATTTATTTATACATACTGCAGCCCCATTCAGGGCTATCGCAGGAATGGGACGTTATATAATACTAGGTAACCGAGAAAAAATACAAAGAAATAATACAAATTGTGAAGCAAGTACACTCGTAACGAAGCAAAAGTAAAAATGAAGTTAATTACGCGTCAGTAAGATATTCATCGACCGCAACTATGAAGTCGGTTAGTGGTAAGGATCGAATGCTACCAGGCAGGGAATTCCACAGTTCTATTGCACGCGGAAAAAAACTGTATTTAAAGGTATCAGTACGAGCAAAGAAAGGTGTTACATTCAAAGCGTGGACACGTCCAAAGATGATAATCATAGATATGCGTGTCATGTATAATATGAATATATATTACGCTCATAGCGCACTCGTGGCCATTTTTCTAGCTTTACATATACCAAATTTGGTGTTAAGTGACGTGAATAGACGACCAAGGTAAATGGCATGTCAAAACATGACAATCATCACATGCGTGTCATGTAGAACATGACTACATGCCACACTCATAGCGAGTTTGCGGCTGTTTCGCTAGCTTCACATATACCAAATTTGGTATTACGTGACGTGAATGGACGACGAACAGAAATGGCAGGCGCAAACATGATAATCGCGACATGGAAGTCTAGAACATCATAAATTGCGTCCGCCTCGCAACGTTGTGCTGATTTTAAAGGGAGATATCAACCTTCCCCATTCGTGCTTCGCATATCATCAATTCCCACTGTGCATAGGATCTGCCAATTTTTTTTTAGTTTGATGATGAGAGCTTCATGGTGGCAAGATGTTTATGGTGTTTTTCTAAGACTTGTCATTGTAGGAGGTGACCTGCAAGCCGGGAAGCAATTCACGGGGCACCCTTTGCGTTACATCACCTAATCTTGTGTCCGTGTTCCTAATGCTCAACATTACAATCCCTAAGTCACGTCAAAGGCCTTCTGATTACCTTTGATCTATCGCAAACCCAACATTTTTATGCATGAAAAATGGAATTCCACAAATATATGAAATGGAAATGATAAATTTATATACACCAGCTAGTCAGAAATGAGAAAAAGTTTCATTATTGATATCTAAGTGTTAACATATCTTACGGCTTCCGACATAAAAACTGGGACTTCAATACACCACAAATTATGGCCCTAAGCAATTGTTAGTTACCATACCTCATGCCTTAAATCGACAACTTATTGATCTTATCATAAGTAAATATTCAAACTGCAACATCCATTCATATATGCAAAACAAATTGCTATTAGCAGAAATTCAAAGAATTCACAATGATGTTTCAATTAAGTATTATTGTCATGATCTGTTACGGCATGTATTCTTGTGTTCGTGCCTTTACGCGCCACGTTATATCAATATATCGCAAACCAAGCCACCCAGATAACAACGCTGGTGACGCGACTTCTCCAGATACCCATTGGGTCTGATAAGTGCGACATATATTGTGATTTCCATATTTAATAAAAACAAGTATAATGGCGGTGAAACACGCCATGCAGGTTCAACGCTGTTTCTGCCTGCTGAAGTCTAGTAATCAAGTGTAGTTAGGTGCCATATATTCAGCAGAACCAGCAGAACTATTGCCAAAGTTCTCGAAAATGATAGTTTGGTGGTTAGCACGCGCCGTCACATTTGGGGCACACAAACGTTCTGATAAGCATGAAATAAAAAAAGATTGGTCGCGACGCTGGAAAGCATATTCTAGTGTTACTTGTCATGGCAAAACTATCAGGTTAACGAAGAACATTTCCGAGAATTGTACTGTACTGCAAGTTCTTGAGTATTGGGTTTGTTAACAGCCCCTGCACCTTACTTGTGTCTACAGTACTTTGTACTTTGTAATAATAATAAAGATGGTGATTAAGAGGTATAGAAAAAGAATCACTCACTGAAAATAGTAAAGGTGGTCACGTACTCTGCTGAAGTACAATTGGCTGCATTCGTTTGTGTTATTCAGATACGAAGTAGAGTTAAAGTTAAAAATAACCAACCATTCAACCGAGGACATATATATATATATATATATATATATATATATATATATATATATATATATATATATATATATATATATATATATATAGGCAGGCATGGTGGTTGAGTGGCCGTAGCGTTGCATATAGTCCAGTAGATTCTCCGTGAGCGGTCACAACGTGGTTTATTTCGACGTTTCGGCCTAGAGTCTGGCCTTCATCAGGATTAAAGATACAGTTTGTTGGTGCTCAGCTTTATACAATCTCAAATCAGAGGGCAAGGAAAGAGGAAAAAAGACAGAAAAGAAAAAAAGGAAAAAACAAAAAGAAGAAAAAAGAGAAGAAGAAGAGAAAAATAATATACGGTGGACTCCCCTCGGGCGTTCCTTCCACTCTTCCCTCCACTTCCCCCTTCATCTCTCTCCCCCTTCTCCCCTTCACCTTTCTGATGTCAGCGGTTTGTGTATGTTTCCTTTCATTAACGCATTCCTTCGGGCCAGACGGCGCTTCCTGGCAGTGGCGGTTCGGTGTGGGGCAAAAAAGAGCTTTTTTAGGAAGTTCTAAGCCTTTAACTACTCGCAGTCCCGTAAACAATTCGTCGTAGAAGGAGGGGTGCCGCGTATTGTGGCAGAGGCTGGTAAGCGGGGCATTTTAGGAAGTTCTAAGCCTTTAACTACTCGGCGCCCTGTCAACATTTCGTCGTAAAAAGAGGGGTGCCCCCTATTGCGGTAGAGGCTGGTAAGCGGGCGTGATGCGAATTCCTTGCCCGCTTCTGGATTACGCGTGTAGTTGGGGCCTCCCGGCTGTGCCCAGGGTTGTTGAGCATCGCATGCATGGCACAATTCATTGGGTAGTAAAATAAAATAGAAAACAGACAACAGCTGCACTTACGAAGAGTAGTTACACTTGGAATTGTTTTGGGTTGTCCAGTGCCGTTCGCCCTTCGAAGGGCACTGGAGCACCAGTGCCCTTCGAGCACCAACAAACTGTATGTTTAATCCGGATGAAGGCCAGACTCTAGGCCGAAACGTCGAAATAAACCACGTTGTGACCACTCACGGAAAATCTACTGGACTATATATATATATATATATATATATATATATATAGATATATATATATATATATATATATATATATATATATACATATATATATATATATATATATATATATATATAGATATATATCTATATATATATATATATATATATATCTATATATATATATATATATATATATATATACACCTTCCGACAGTCAGGTTATCATGTTAGCACATGCTGCGGCTAACCCTACCTTTAGGGGGAGACCATTTGTTGTTCCATGAGCGAACGCAAACATATGTTCGTTGCACGATCAGGTTAACGTGACAGATGGTATACCTCCAACAAAGATTGGCCGTGTAGTCGTACAACAAAATATGCCTGACGGTCATTTTCCTTTACACAATGTTCCGATTTCAGGCACCAGCATCGAAGACTGTTGCTTGCAATAGAAGAGGCTGGTCTCTGGCTGCACCAATTCACAAGGCGATTCACACCTTGTACCAATGACATCGCAATGGCTGTCTTCGATATCCCATTCAGTGATTACGCCACCGTCTACCTCGTCGGATGCGCCCTGTCTCTTCTAGCGTTCTTAGCAGAGGTGGCCTACCAGCGGTGCTTTCTCGCAAAACGCCTATAGGCTTTAGTACCAGCCGTGGTGATCCAACATCGCTAAAGTTTTCGGGAAACTTGCTGTAATTACCTAATTTACAGGCGTAACAATAAAAGGTTGATTAAACTGGCGATACGCATCTAATCAGTGGGTTAAAACTTCACTCGAAATTCGCGTGTTTTCCATGTTCGGTATGCAGTTTGTCTACAAAGGTCTTGAGAAGGATGTCCTTTACTGATCCTTTTTTTTGGTAGGGAAGGGGGGTAAAGGGTGTGCACCACTGATCTCTTCTTATAAGTAGCAGACTGCGGTTTTGCTCTTGTCAGCGCACTTCGGTTCAGTAAAATGCGACGCTTCTAGAGTGAGTTCATTGCTCTAGTAGACGGGTCACTCACCCACGTTGTCTGGTATGATGGTATAGTGGTAGGGGCGAGAAAATACAGCTGTTCCACACTGTGAAAGAGAGGATGAAAAAGTTTGTCCCACAACAATCTTGTTAATAAATGTGGGCTGCCTTTTTCTAGATTACCGCTGTGCGCTTGGTACATCCAGTGCACGAACGGTATTACTGTTATCAGCGTGAAATCGCGTTCTTGAGAGGAATGTGCCGACAACATGGTTTTCAGAAAAGAAAACGAGAGCGAGCTAGGTGGCAATGACTGTTGGAGAACGAAAGCACTTCGTATTTTATTTATTATTTTCTCAGCATGCAGGAGTTCAGGTGAAGGCGTGGGGTATGAATTTTTTCTGTGATAGGGTTTAATGAGAAGCGTCAGGTGTACTGACGTGATGGTTGACACTGAGCAGATGAGCACGATATAACGAAGAGGGAACGCGAGCACAAGGAGATTTTCTTCATGCTGAAAGATGCGAGGCGCACGTGAAAACACCGAAGCAGGAGCGAAATCAAGTATCGTCCTTGCAAGTCTGCAGTTTATTATCATGAATCCTTACCAACCAGTATTATGAGCTTTTTTTCATTCGTATGTAGTGCGGAGTCATTGAATTACACGGCTTATCCTGGTCGTTTTATATTGCCCCTATTGCCCGGTAGTACAATTATTATATTACAAAAGCTGCACGACCATTACAAAGATATTGTTTCGCGTCTGTGGTACTGATTCCGTGTGCGTCATTGACCGGAGAAAACAGCCACAAGACAGTGCGTTAGATCGGGGTCTGAAGAAGCACGTGAGATGCTACGCCACACGAATTGCAAGGGTGTGACTGCCTCTTGGCTAACAATACGCACACAAGGTAAAACTACTTAAGAGAATCGTGGTGCAGAAGTAGTCTTTCGGAATTCGCATGATTCGAGGGTGAAACAGCCAGTGTTCTAGTAAAGTTTAAGTTTCGAATGGATGCCAAAAACACTGCAAAGAGGAGGGTTGACGATGCAACGTGGTTTGTTAGAAACAACTGAGACTGAAGCAGGACGGACGATCAAGAATACGTGAACCTGCACTCCACCAGCAGATGGCAATCACGAATGAAATGGGTGCGCGAAAATAAATCTCGAAGAAACGAATGGACAACATCACGCATATAGCAATCTGTGTTTCATCCCATCGCAGATCCAAAGATGAGGAAGTAGAGGCGATCGCCCCCCCCTCTTTCAATTCGGTATCTACTCATAGTACAAACTAGTACAAATGAATAGCATAACTGTGAGCATACATTGACAGTATTTTTACCATGACTGAAGTTTTGGGCCACCAAAAACAAACAAACAAAAAAAATCGACAAATCCCATGTACCTGGGAATCAACGTCATGCGAAGCCTGTGGACGGAATGTGACCATGTGGCAATTTTTTATTGAGCTAGCGCAATAAAATTGCGCTAAATACTTGTACAAGTGTTGCACGCACAGACATAGGTTGTAGAGTTGCAGATGTTTATAAAACCAGTTATTTGCACTTGCGCAACGATGTGAACTAGAAAATGCGTATTAGCAACACCACAAGCTGATATGAAGCCCTGATGCTCGTGAATATTCTAGTCCTGGAAACTGCTACATAAATCATCTTCAGCGGATGTTAACTAACCACAACTGACGTGACGGCTGTATCAAAGTGGGCCATTTGTATTGCTCATAAAACTGGGTAGGTAGCACAGCATCCGCTATTGACGTTTTACTACGAAGATTAGCATCTATTTGGAAAGTAGTTCTGAGACCTGGCGTAGCTCTGTTGCAGAATTCATTGCCACGCAAAATGCTTGCGTTCGATTTCAGCTGGGACCCTGACATTTATTCTTTGCATTCATCGGGTCGACGCTAAAGATGTCGGGTATTTCTTAACGCTCGCGCGCTTAAGTTGCCCATATGTGTTCTCATCGTACCTGGGTACATACTAAGTGTCAATCACCTGTAGTACATACCCACATACCAGCGGCACATATCCGCCCATGCGTATGTGCCACTGTCTAGTGAGAGGTGTTTGACGACGTATGAGACGGAATTGTGGCATTATTCATGTCTTGACCAGCGCGCCATATTTGTAGAACCATCTTACCCTCCCATGCTAGTTTTGGTTGGCGCAAAGTTAAGGGGTGACCACGAGAGCACCCAAACGTAAGCAGCTAGCTAGATAGATAGATAGATAGATAGATAGATAGATAGATAGATAGATAGATAGATAGACAGATAGATAGATAGATCGATAGATTGATAGGCAGACAGATAGATAGATACTCTCTAAGTTGGCGAAGTTCGCCAAGAAATGATTTAAAAGTTAGGGTCCTGCCCTCCTCTTCGGTGTTACTTCTGCGTCGTGAGGGGGAGGCGTTAACCCCTAAGTTACCGAAAAGCGCATCCTTCAACGTGCAAACGGGAAGCTATTTATATCTACCACATACCGCTGGCGATGGGCATCTCGGAGGGAAAGTTTTTGTGTTTTCAGCATTAACAGCGAGATGGCGTAATTAGTGCGCGGCGGCGCGCCCTTATCTACCACCCGTACTTTGCCTCGCGGAGAGGTGTGGTTGATCGTAAAACCCCTGAACGCACACTCACACGCCTTTATCTCGCGGTTGGGAGCATCTGCAGCGGAGCTGTTGTAGTTACCGGGCGCAATATCACTGAAATTGTTGCACAGTCTCCATTTTCGAAAAAAGCGCGCTTTTCAGACACTGCGAAGTAACAACTGACACGCTTATTCGCGTTCACGTGTACCTGTGAGTACGTTTCATATGTTATTTTTGCGTGAAAAACGCAGGGCACGTCTTAATCTGCTTGTCATTTTGCACGTGACCTTACAATCTGTTGCTATAGCGTTCATTTCTCCACCTTTGCGGCAAAGCTGTGACTTTTTTTTGTCCATGTGAACTTGCACCCCCCCCCCCCCCAACAAGTATCGATAATTATAGACCCTGTTCACCGTAGTAGGAGCGCGCATCGTAGTTTCCTTCAAAGTAATGACCGTAAAGAAGTTTGCATATTTTGCACTGTCGTCTCAATGTTTGAAAGAAGCGTGGAATAGTCTCTTTTTGAAATTTCGTTAGTGTATAGACTCGCGCATCATTAAACCATTAGCACAACAAATTTAGCGCCATGCCGTGTGCTAACACTGCTACGGACAGTCATCATACCTTACTTCTCACTACCGCCTTATTCTCTCCTAAACTCAAGAGAAATGCTGGAATCGCTGGTTATCGCTGAGATCTCATGATCGCACTCGACGATTTGAGCTTCGGCCAGTAATTCTCTTCAGGTTTTGCAGCAGCTTGTCAGCGTGAAATCTCGGAGACATTGCGCCCGGCAACACGCGTGCCGCTCAGCAACGGGAACGAAGATCACGTAATGCTTGATGAAGCTGCTCCGAGAGGTGCCGCCGCCCTACCAGTTGAGGTCCCTTTCGCTAATTTCCCACTCAGTCATATGAGCAGCGATTCGCAGTCTAAAGCATTGTAATAATTTACGCAGCTTATAAAGATAGCCTAACTCAGTCTGTAAATGACCCTTAGAACCTTGTCTACTGGCCCAATGCGTTTGCACAAAATATTCATAATCATTCCAGGGTTCCCTTAAGAGACAGTAGAGCTGAAAGGCACCTATGTAGTTTCTTTCTGTTGCTGCTTGCCAACTGTTGCAAAACGTTTCTTCTGTTTCGCTCTTCTTCAGTGTTGTCTCTGTTTATCGTGCTTTTCTTTCGTCTTTCTTTATATTATACTTTCTTTCTCTACTTCTTCCTCTTCTTTCCGTCTCTCATAATGATATGGTGGTTTTGGGACATTAAACCACACATATCATTTTCCTCTTCCTTCATGATGCATCAAAATATTCTGAAAGATAGTGGAACGAGACCAAGACAGAAACAAAACAAGGGCATACTAACAACCAAACTTTCGCTAAAAAAAGACGAGTATATAAGGTAAGGTATAAACACATGCACACCATCAACAGAACCAATAAGCTCAAATGTGCGAATCTAGGTAGCTTATCTTTACCTTGTTAAACGGCGTAGCCTTTGACAGACAGTTATCTCCAGCTTTCCAAATACAGTAAAATTCAACAAGCTCCCTGCTGTGTTGTCCATATGGCGTGCGAACACTTTTGCAGTAAAACAGGAGTGGAGTAAATTCACACTAACGGCAGTGCAGGGTCGAATTTGCTGAAGGCTTATTTTTAAATATACATATATGTAGATTCTGCGAACGCAAACTTCACACAGCAGCCTGTACGTCCTACCAGCGCCTCCTCTATAGAAGAGGCGCTGGTTCTACATAGCATTCACTACATGAGAAAGGTGCCTGGTATACAACTCTCTCACCACGCAATGTTTCATTTTGATCTATTCGTTTATTCTCTTTTTGTTTCGAATCTTTAGCTCGCTGGCGCTGAAAATCGCTGCCTGCACCACCTCGATTGCTAAGCTGTTAGTATGCCCTGTCGTGTTCGTAAAACGGCAAATTAAAGGAGAAATAATAGAAAACACTGAGCTCACTATGCCTCACAAGGGTGGAAGCTGAGACATCGCGTCCGCTTTCACGGCCATCAGATGTGTCATTGACAATCCAGAAGTCCTCTAATGAGCAGCTTGTTCGAGTATTCAAGCTCTTCTTTTATTTGGCAGAGGTGTATGGATAGTGGCACAGCTAAACCGAGCGCTTAGCGCTATCTATACGAGCACAAGAAAACATATTTGCCATAAGTGAAACCATCGGAGTACGAAGTATTTGGACAGCGCGTCATGCCAGAGGAAGAGCCTCCATCTTGAAACCAACTTCAACTTCTTCTAAGAACTCACAGTGAAAGATCCAGATGCGTCTCTGTCTATCAAATATTTAGTTCTGCAATGAACTTTGCTGGAGAGCAAAACCTATTGATTAACTCCGCATACGTTTCTAATCTGAAGAGAACGGTAAAGGTGAAACTCGTAAGAAGGCGGATATTGTAGGTTGCATGTCCAAGACACTTTCGGCGGCAACACAGCTTTCGTTTCTGTGCCTGCCTCAGGTCCCCTTGTGCATACGAACCAAGTGTTGCATAAAACCCGCCTTTTGCTGTTTGAGAAATGCTTCGTATTTAAAACTGTTATGATGGCAACTAGATTGCATGCTCCCTCATTTTAATGGTTGCACGTGAACGACGATTTTGCCACATTGATATCGTTGTACCACTGCTCTCACAAAAATAATTTCATATCTCATTAGAGAGGAAGGTATAATACACCCTTCACTTTATTTGTGAGCAGTTTAAAGGATAATAAAGCTGGTATTGTTAAAGTGAATTGCAAAGTATTGCAACTGTAGCGACAAGCCTTCAATTAGGCATTTTCGGGTGGTGTTTGAGGTCTTTCTCAGCAAAAAAATATTTTGCACAATTCCTAATTAAAACCAAGATCTGCGTTATTCAGGAAACCGGACTCTAGTATACGTGGAGTGAAAAGCATGACATCTAATCAAATATTTTGGAGAACTGTGTTGTACTCGGAACATTTTTCATTAAATAAGGGCAGGCAAAGTAAGATAAGATTAGTGGAAGCGCATGCTACTTAATGTACATGCAAAAAAATTTACCGACTAACAGCTAAAATACTTCTTTTGGAGGATTTTTGGCCGATTCGCAAAAAATGTGTGGCTGATCCATATATCTAGAAATCAATAAAACATTGACTTGATTGATTGATATGTGGGGTTTAACGTCCCAAAACCACCATATGATTATGAGAGACGCCGTAGTGGAGGGCTCCGGAAATTTCGACCACCTGGGGTTCTTTAACGTGCACCCAAATCTGAGCACACGGGCCTACACCATTTCCGCCTCCATCGGAAATGCAGCCGCCGCAGCCGGGATTCGAACCCGCGACCTGCGGGTCAGCAGCCGAGTACCTTAGCCACTAGACCACCGCGGCGGGGCAAATCAATAAAACAGTAGAGTCAAACATGTCTTCACAAGTGTAGTTGAGCGTTTATTGTACAATAGTTCGCCACAAGGCCGAAGAAATGAATGCTAAAGCAACAAATTGCTAAGTCATGCTAAAACGGAAAGCATCAGCAGCTTGAAACTCCCAGCGCGCACCTCAAGCAGAAAGCACGCATGAAATGAGCGTGCACAGGACAAGAGCGGACTAACAACTGTCAAAAATCGACATTTAAAGCGCGCCACAGAACATAAAGGAAGAAGCACAAAACTAACGCACTCGTATACATTCGACAAGCGCGAACAACTGTCACAATTCTTACTTCTTCGTGTGTGAGCAGCGTGCTTCTTTCGTAAACGGCCGCGGCAGCGAGAAACGTGACCTTCGTGCTCTCTGCACGCGCGCAGGAGAGACCACGCTCCGTGGAGGCGGCGCCCTCCGGAAGGCGAGAGGGGACGACCTTTAGAGCGGGCCGAACACGTGCCTGTCGCACCATCTCGCTACTGATGACAAAAACGCGGTGAATCTGTGGCGCTTTGAGGACTGCCAAACGGTACACGATGTATATAAATGGCTTGCCGTAAGCTTGCTTCACTACGTGTGCAATTTGGGGTAGCGGTTAGCGCCAAGCGGAAATGTTCGAGAGGTCGCTGGTTCGACGCGACGCGGCAGAGCTTTTGCATATCGTTTTCTTTTGCAACTTGTATATATTTCACAACGTCACATTCATCACGGATATACGTCAGCGGAGCCGCGGTGGACCCTGATATGAAACACTTTCATGTTAGGGAAAAAAAAACACCCCGGTTCTAACTGTATGCAGATTGGCAAATTGTTTATCAAGGCCCATTTTTTTGCGATTCGAAGATTGGTTTTCAACTCTGACATCAGAATATTTTTTCGACAAAACTAAATGGCCTGCGTGGACATACTATCGACTTTTTTATGCGGACACACTCAACTACCGATTCAGGGTTAAATAATTCAGCTGTCCGTAAATCCTAAGTATTGATCTACGGTTCGCATTCTTGAGTTATCAGCGCAATGTTTTGCTGACTGTCTTAGACGACGAAGTTAGAATTGCGTGTAATGCCTTCATCAGGAGAAAAGTAAGTTGTCCTAAAGAACAAAATTAAAACATGAAAGTAAGGCGAAGACGGCAAAATGCTGTGTCGCGTGATACGGCTACTTCATGAGAGCACCAAATGTGCGAAAACACTAATGAAGAGAATCGTTTTAGGATGTCGAACTACGTACTTATTATGCTGGCAAATGAGGATAAGGCACGCGTGACGAATACAAGCATGCTTTCACATTGTTCATAAATGGCAACAGACAGATGTGCATGCAATGCAGCAGCGACAGCAAATTGCAGGCGCACATATTTCTGTGCTTTATTCCAGAGCGCTTTGACCTTCGCACCCTAAGCGCTGCTTCAAATAGCTTCCCCTATCGAATATCTTCTCGGGCAAGCCGTCTTGTCGTGTTTAATCATTTTAAACCTTATTGCGTTCCAGCAACGTGAGCATATACTACAGCCAATATTACGGCCTAAGATAATCTTAATTATGTTATTAGCGGTTTTCATTATTCTAGCAAGTTTGAGGGTTTCGGGTAGTATTACTCCTTTGGCTATAAGAACTTTCGAAGTCCTCGCACGTACGTCATCATATGTGGCTGTTATTGATTCGCCTAAACACGGCGAGTCTTCGGACAACTTTATGCCGAGGTTCCGAATTTCAGTAACCAGGTGGAATTTTCGTGCCGGGAGCAGCTCTTTTCAGGACTTCGTCAAGTACATAACGCAGGCCGACACCAGCTTTGCGAGGCACGGTGTGGTTCTTGTGTCCTCGCGCGACCTGTTCGTGTTACCAGACTTCGAAAAAAATCGTTGGTCATTTCGAGCGCCACCATTCGTACATTCAGTGGATCGTTGCTGCAAGTGAGCACGACCAGGTGTTGAAGACGCTGTCAGGACACCTGTGTCAAGTGATCAGCGTGACGCTGGTTGGATGTCAATGCGCCCGCGGACGGGTACAGGTCTTGCGAAGAACGCCAGCTGATCGCAGGAGCAGAAACCGATGCGCTCGGCCAAAGCGTGCAACATGCCCGAAGGCTGCCTAAAAATGGCCGCATAGTTTTCGCAACCTTGGACCACAGCTCGAACCTTTGTTATAAGGAAGAAAAGTTTATTCCGTTCGTCAAGCTTGCCTACGCTGTTCTTAACATCACACTCGTCGAAGCGTGCAACAACGGAGAGACCGATTCGCTCCTTCTGGACCGACGCGTTGACTTCGTCATCGACGTTTCGAAGCGCGTTTTCGATGAGATCGTATTACGGGTACGTCATGCTTCCGCCAGCTTCGCTATGCTTCCTTTCTCGACGAGCGACTCCACTGCCCCCGTCATTTGTTTCGTCTTGGCTGTCCTTCTTTGAGGTCTCTCTTATACTCACTCCGCTTGCTTTGGTGCTGCTTCTAATAATCGCCGTGCAAGCTCGCCTTCGCTCGGTCCCTGCTACCAGACAATCAAAATTCATCATGTTCTTCGCGAGCACCTATCTTGGTCGGACTCCTGAAGCGATTCCGAATGAAACGTCGACACTCGTGAAGGTGTTCATCACTGTCTGGATGTTCGCGACGTTCATTCTGGTGCAGTTCACACAAACGGAGATCACGGCGTCTCGTAGTGTTCCCGCGCTCTCTTCTGAAATGAAGCAAGTCATGCAGTTGAAGTCCCGGCTTGACGACGGCAGCACAAGGCCTTGCATGCACGTCTTTGCAAAGAACATCATTGAGAAACTAGGGGACAACGTGTCACACCTAAACTCGCTGCTTAAGGTTGCAAACTCTTGTGGGTCTGAATGCTTAACCCACAACGCCAAGGATGTATGTTTCCCGTTAGCTCGAAGCGGCAGTTACACTGTCGTGGAGATGTGTGACTTGTTCGAGGAGGATAAAGGGTGTTCTACAGGTCTCGTGGTCGGAGAAGAACCACTCGTTTTTTACTTGAAATGGCTCCCGACGCACATGCGGTTCCCGTTGAGGTAAGTGTGACAGAAATATTTCTCTGTAGTTCATTCCAACTCTTGATGACTTACGCTTATAATCTTGAGGCAGAGCTTCCATATGTGTGGATGCAGATTTTATTGACAGTTCTTCAGACTAGTGGCCCACTAAAATTGAGATGCATTGTAAAAAAGGTAAATCGAACCTCCTGCGTAGGAAATGCGTTGTGACTCATGCTCGATGTGCTGCTATAAGTGACTGTGGCATTTTACCTCGGAGGGAATGGTATACAATATTGATCTGGTCTTTCGCCAAGTCACGTTTCGGCACCATCATGAAAAGTATTATTTCAAGTTTCTCGAAATGAATAACATCAAAAATATTATGCAAATTTATATAGTTGTTTCTATAAAAAACTTCTGCAATCTCACGCTTTGCGGTAAGCCTGCCTGCCAGCCTGCGAGGTCTCGTGATCGTGATCACCTCTTCAACTTATTGGTCTATAGGCAAAAAAAATATATGAAAGGTTAAGGAAGTTTGTGGAATTTGTCTCTCTGTTGACAACATGAAGAATGTGAAAATCTCTGTGCGTGCACCACGATGGAGCAGTGATTAGGGTGCTCGGCTGACCCGAAGGTGGTGGGTTCGATATTGCCCACCGCGGTCACGTCTCAATGGATGCAAAATGATGGAGTTCCGTGCACTGTGGTTTGTCAGCGGGCGTTAAAGAACGCCAGATGGTCAAAATTTTCGGAGTCCTCTGCTACGGCGTCTCTCATACTCATATCGTGGTTTTGGGACGCAAAAGCCCAGATAATATTATTACGTCGACAAACTGTCGCCTATGTTGTCAAATCTTTTTCACTATGTGTACATGGATGGCACATGCTGATTTAGCACGAGCCGTGGTACGCGGGTACGGGGCACAGGTGATCGACAGTTAAAAATCTACCCTGGAATGGAGATGACAGACATGAGCAATTTTAATGTAACAGCATTAACAGGAACTCACATCGGCAGTGTAGACCCAACGAATGCGAAGATAATAATCAGTACCTCGGCAGGAATCGAACTGAACTGATCTGTGGCTCGAGCAGTCAATCTATAACAGAAAGCCTCACCAGATCTTCAAACTGCTTTGGAAAAAGCCACTATGCAATTGCAGGGTCAATCGCAGCGCTTGCTCTCTAATTTTATCGCAACTGAAATGTACATTATTTATGTATACACCTCAGACACAGACGTCATGCCGCATTAACGTCAATTGCGGTGCCGGTGTTGACTTTTATAGGCTGTATGCGTTTGCCAAAGTTTAGATTGTAGCGACGGAAGGGTTGTTAATAAGCGGTTGCAAGAACACATATATACTTGTGGGCGGGCACCTGGGAAGCAATTTCATTGTTAATTACCGCAATTTGATTAATTGATATCTGGGGTTTCACGACCCAAAACCACCTCATGATTATGAGAGACGCCATAGTGGAGGGCTCCGGGAATTTCGACCACCTGGAATTCTTTAACGTGCACCCAAACCTGAGCACACGGGCCTAAGATATTTCCGCCTCCATCGGAAATGCAGCCACCACAGCCGCGATTCAAACCCGCGACCTGCGGGTCAGCAGCCGAGTACCTTAGCCACTAGACCATTGCGGCGGGGAAATTACCGCAATTTCGTGAAATGCAAATGGCACAAGCAAGTGTTCGATTGCGCAACTATTTTGCGTAGCGGAAAGACTGATGAGCGTGAGCTTTTAGAGTCATTTAAAGTTGTAAATCCCAAAGATAGCCGCGTCAGTGATAAGTCCTTCTCTCTGACGTCAAAAAACTGCCTGCCTAGTAGATAAATCAGTTTTTATGGTCGCGTGTCGTAACAAGCAGCGGGATACGCACGTGTGATATATCTCGGGCGGCAACGTGATTTCTAATAAAACCTGGTTTGAAAGTCCAGCATTGTACGTGTTTATATATGTTAGCCGGTACCCAGTTTTTGGAGTTATGGATGTCTTTGAATGGCCCAAAAGTTCGCACTTTTGCACCAATACCTGTTTTAAAGCAATAAGAAGCCAATTGACGGGACTGGTTTAGATGTGTATTTGTTCAGATAAGGGTCGCACCTTTTTGAAGAACATATTCATAAACTAGAAGTGTAATGACATAGAAAACTATTTGAAAGTCTAAGCTCTTTTCGCGAGCTGAACCTTAGAAGTGTGAGGAGGTTTATTAGCCGTTAAAGACAGCGACGAGACAGCGTGAAGAACCGTCCAGCGATCGGCACAGCAACGAACCGAAGCACGATCCGAGAGAGCCGGGCGTTGTCAATGCTGCTTGTTGCAGGCAAAGACACATCTTCTTCTTCAGAATCGCCCCCGCTGAAAAGGAGCCATTCTGGCAACCTAAGAAGTTTCAGGGAGTAGCTCATGATACGGTTTTAGGCGGGAAACATGGACGATGTCACGTGCACGCCGGCGCATGTTATCCGATCGGGAAACTGGCTCAACTAGGTAATTAACCGGAGAGGTTTTCTCTAAAACGGTGTAAGGCCCCTCGTACCGGGGGACAAGTTTTGACGAGAGTCCCGGAGTTTGGTATGAGATGGCAAGGACAGACCCTGGGGCATAGCTGCGATCCGGAAGAGAGGTGCAACGGCTTTCTTTCTGGCGTTGCTGCTCGTCCGAGGTGAACGCACGGGTGAGCTGGCGGCACTCTTCGGCTTGTCGAGCAGCATCGGAGATAGGTGGACATTGGGAAGCCTCAGGACGGTAAGGGAAGTAGAGTATCAATTGTATGGGAAGGGTCATGTCCTTAAAGAAAGGCAGCGGCAGAGCTCAACGACTCTTGAAGATATCGGAAGGCATAAAGAAGACTGTAGCGTCAGTGTAGGCGTTGCATGAATCTGGAACAAGCGCGAAATTTTCAGGTGGAATATCGGTATCTTCATGCACGAACAACTTCGACGGCTGATGAAGAGCGTCAAGTAATGGGACATCACAAAAGGGTGAAAACTCAACTTCAGCGCGTGCGCAGTGGATGACGGCATTATGGCGGGATAGGAAGTCCCATCCGAGGATGACATCATGCGACAGCGAGGACTGTAAACTCCACAATGTAAACAATGCCTTCGATGGACACTCTTGCAGTGCAGGCTGCGAGAGGCGTTACTTGCTGTGCACTTGCGGTGTGGAGTGACAGTCCCGAAAGCGGCGTCGTGACTTTACGTAATACACGGCAGACATAACAGAAACAGCGGCGCCGGTGTCTACAAGGGACGAAAGTAGAAGAACTTCAAAAGTTACTGCGACCACGTTAGCAGGAGAGGGGCGAAGGCTTAGACAGTTCGAAAATGGCGCAGTTCTTGCCTCTTGAACTGCGGTGCTTAGTTTTCCTGGTCAGAAGGTCTGGGCTGGCGACGCATGGGGGAGGGTGATCGCCGACGAGGAGAGGGTGCGCGCGGCGTCACGAAGTCGGGGTCGTTGGGAGGGCATAGCGTGGTGACAAGACCGGCCCGTATTGCGCGAAGGGTTGGCTGCCGGGTTGCGACGATCGGACATAGTCGCCGAACGTCTGACCTCGACGGCGGCAGTAGCGGGCAACGTGTCCGGGAGTAAAGCAGGCGTAGCATATCGGTCGGTTATCGGGCGTCTTCCAAGAATTGGCGACTGGTGGTGCCCAAGGTGCAGTAAAAGCAGCCGGGTGTGCGGGCTGTGAGCGCGAGATGTAGGGTGATTGCGGAAGCCTACGCTCAGCGTATGCATATGTGAACGGCGCTGCTACAGGCTGCATCACTTGTGAACAGGCGACAGGAGGAGCCACAGGCTGCGCTGCATACGTTAGGGGCGCGGCCACAGGCTGCATGGCTGGTGGATAGGTGACAGGAGGGCCTACCGGCTGCGCGAAACGCTGGCAGGGAACATGGCTGGATAGAGGCGGCTCGTGGTGCGCAACAGGAACAGCTTAGGCAACCTCTTCCGAAATAGCAGAGCGAAGTAAAGAAGGTAGACGGGTGGTGCTCTCGCGAGTGAAGGGCACTAGGGAAAGTTGGCGGGCGACTTCCTCACGGACGAAGGCTCGAACCTGCTGAAGCAACGGTGAATTGTCAGGCAGGGTGTCGAAACTGGACAGTGACTCACCATCATGCTGAGGCTGCCGAGTCAGAGTGCGTTGCTTCTTCAATTCGTCGTAGCTCTGACACAAGCTGACGACTTCTGAAACTGTGCTCGGATTTCTTGCCAAGAGCATTTGAATTGCGCCGTCGTCGATACACTTCAGGATATGTTTGACCTTGTCAGATTCGGGCATGGTGGCATTCGCACGTCGACAAAGGTCGACGACGTCCTCAATACAGCTGGTAAAGGTATCGCCAGTCTGCTGAGAGCGGACGCGCAAGCGCTGTTTTGCCCACTGCTTGCGGACAGCCGGCCGACCGAACACTTCAGCACATGACGTCTTGGAGACGTTCCCTGTGGGGGTGTTGTGTTTGTGGTTATTAAACCACAATTCGGCGACGCCAGTGAGATAAAATATTCCGTGGCCCAGCTTGTCGGCTTCATCCCACTCATTGTTGGCGCTCACCAGTTCGTAGTGCTCGAGCCAGTCTTCGACGTCGGTCCCATCCGCACCGCTGAAGGCTTTCGGGTCCCGTAGCCTAGGATGGCCAGGGCAGTTGAACTGGGGCGAAGGCGTCGATGTAGTGGCGTTGTCAGTCATGACAGGCGGTAGCGTGCGGCTTCGCAGCTCCAGGGTGTAGGAACGGGGATTAACAGTACCTTCCACCAAATGTGAGGAGGTTTATTAGCCGTTAAAGACAGCCACGAGACAGCGTGAAGAACCGTCCAGCGATCGTCACAGCAACGAACCGTAGCACGATGATGATGATGATGATTCCACAGCTGTGGCTCGTACCCACTCAGGGGGATCAGCCAAGAATCGATGACTTAATTCAGTAAGCTTTTTTTTTCAATATTGAAACCACCCACCAGAAAAAAGAAAGAAAAAAGAACAGACACCCTAGGCAGAACCGAAGCACGAGCCTATAGAGCCGGGCGTTGTCGATGCTGCTTGCTGCAGGCACATCTTCTTCTTCACAGAAGTAATAAGTATTTATCTTCGACACACCTTGCAGTGCTATTGCTTAACCCTCGCATAATTGCAAGGGGGATAGCGTACGGGTCACATTCGCATCAAAAAGGTGAACTGTTGCATTCAGAGAGGCTTTGCTAAGCATGAGTTTGTTGGCATTTCTTTAAAAAGTTAACTTCGTATTGGATATGTTTTTTTCAGCAACGAAGGTGAAGTAAAAAAAACATCTATTGAGCAATGAAGCGGAGGGTAAAAGCGCCCAATACTTACGCAATAAGAACTACACCGTTCGTGAATAAAAAAAATAATCATGTTGTAGACCAACCGAAAAAATAATGGCCACCTAGCAGGTAATTTTAGTATATGAAGTGGATAATCGCAATTTATGGTGACGACCTACGCGTTAGCGTAAGCAGTCCTGCACAAATGTAATGTGCCAAAGTAATCACACATATATAGCAGATGGAGTTGCGCCTGAAGTTGACCACGCAGTGGTATAGCTCAATACTGAGAAAGAGTATTTTGCGTGTTTTTTTTCCTTGACACTCGATGATGATTTCAGGCGGGAAAACCAAAAACTGATGCTTGCCCTACATGAGTCTGGCCTGAGGCTGCAATACATCAGAAGACGTTTCAGACCATGTAGCCACGGCACTGCTTCAGCTGTGTTCGACATTCCGACCAGCGATTACGCCACCATCTATCTCATCGGATGCTTCCTGTCTCTGCTGGCGTTCGCAACCGAAGTGACTTATCAACTCTGCTATCCCCCAAGATACCCACAGGCGTCTCCACCAGCCGTGGTGGGTCGAATTCGCAAAAGCATTCGACACTAGCTGCTTACATTGCGTTCGTCGAATCTTCATGTATCGAAAACGTGTGAAAATAAACGTTTCTGTCATCCAATAGACGGTAGCGAGTCTTTGAATGGATTCTTTGCTCGGATTTCACTCGGGTATGCTTGCGTTTGCCTTAGTTGTATTGGAGAAGTGACAGGTTGTGTTATTTTTCTTTGACCCAAATCTAGACGCACTAATGTTCCTCGCACAAATCAGTTTATCGCTAATTGCATGTACTTAGGTTCAATGAAATGCACTGCTGCTAAAAACGGCCTGTCAGAATAGTGGCATGCAGCGTTGAGCTTTCGACGTGATTACTTATACGTGATCAAACCTCAACGGGTTTCATATATTGACTTAAAAAGTCGTTTTTTAAACCTTTTTTATCTCTGCTAAGAACACCAAGAAAGCTGTCCATTAGCTCACTCGTGTCAACATTGTTGGAGCGCCACGCTCCATTTTCCATGGTGAGCTAAATTCAGCGTTCACACCTGGGCGCGCAGACCATCAGCGCTAACTATGCTTTCCGCACACCATAAAGTAATGCTTCGTTTTCGTCCTCTTTCAGTGAAACACCACTCTTAAGCAATCGTCATGACGACACATTCCTTCCTATTTTGTACCCGTGACATTTCTGTGCTATAGGTGTCCGCCTGTTCGTGCATATGCAAACGCCGAACTTCCGTATTGGACTGCAATGAAGCACTCGAGAAAGGACATGACATATCATTTCAGTGGTGGCCAAGACATTGTGAAATCGCCGGCAATGACCACGCACATGTAGCTGCACAATCGGCTTATGAAAAAATTGGCCCCGTATCTTCATGTTACACTGCAAATCTCGTTGAAAGACGATAGTATTGCGTCTGGAGAGAGTTGGCAACGTTTATTTGATGTTAAGCGCCAGAAAATCAGTGAATGGTATTCTGGAGGCGCCGTGTTAGATAGCCTCGAGCGTGTAGCGGAGGCGAACGAGTGCATCGAGGCACGTTAGAGACGAGCGCCATCTGGCAGTTATCTTAAAAAACGAAGGCGTGTGCGCCCGCGGAAAAAGATGCGCGCCAGTCTCGGAGGGGATAAGGTGTAGAATGCGAAGCGACGGGCAGGTTGCCACCACCGTTTCGTTGTAGCAAAGCGTTGGAAACACCTTTTTGAACATCGCGTTGCTCTGTCAGTGCAGCGCGATAAACGCTGCAGTCGAGTTACTTGTGTGTGCTTCTTCTAGTATAAGGGCAGACATACAAAACATCGACGTGTTGTTAGGGTGCCTCAGATACGCGCAATAATTGCTTTTTAATTGACAATCGCTCAACTATGAACGCTAAGCGTTCAGCAACATTGGTGGACGCTGCGGATGGGGTTGGCCAATTAATGCCATTTGATGTATCATTAAGGGCAGACAAACAGACAAATGTACACACAGACAGACCAAAATTTTTTTGTCGAAGGTTCCCAAGAAAGACTATCGTATTTGAAAAATGGCCCGTATCTGCATGTTACACTGTAAATATCGTCGAAAGACGATAGTCTTGCGTCTGGAGAGAGTGAAGAAAACTTTTATTTGATGTTCTGCATAAGAAAATTCACCAGGTCATGAAAGCCTTACTGAGCTACCCAAAGGCGACCAGAGTTGACGAGCATCTATGAACTGTAAGCGTGAGTTTGTGTCCTATGTGTTATCACTATTTGTTTGTTTTTCCAGGGAGTTTAAAAGCGACGCCAGGTAGTAGGCAGGCAGCCGGTACGGACGGAAATGCTCGAGCAGTCCAGCGCCTACAGCTCATGCACACACTCGCGCTTCACACTCAGAGATGGTCCCACTAGTCAGTGCCTTGCGAACTCCCCACTACAAAATCCGACGACGAAGACAAGCCATCCTGGCGACTCAAGGTGACGAGAGAACAAGAGGGTCGTAGCAGGGCTTGAAGCGACTGACGTGGACCGTCTCACGACCAAGGCGGCGCTTGTCTGTGGACGGCTTGAGTGGTTCAATCACATAGGTGACAGAATAAGGGTGCTGTATGGCGTGGTAAGGGCCAGTATACTTCGGTGAAAACTTGGGAGTCAGTCCAGGAGAGTGGAAAGGCAGTGGGAGCCACACAAGAGAACCGACGTGGAAAGTGTCCTGAACAAGATCATGGTCATGGCGATCTTTTTGGAGGGCTTGATTATCGGCTGTGAAGGACCGTGCAAGCTGACGACACTCTTCGGCATGTTCGGCCGTTTCAGAAACTGGGCTGAACCCGGAGGCATCAGGATTGTATGGCAGAATTGTGTCGAGTGTGTTGCATGGGAAACGACCATATAAAAGATAAAACGGAGAAAAGCCCGTTGTTGATTGAATCGCGGTATTGTAGGCGTACGTCACAAAAGGAAGAACAACGTTCTAATTGGAGTGGTCGGAATCAATATACATAGCGAGCATGTCTCCAAGGATTCTATTGAAACGTTCCGTTAGGCCATTCGTCTGAGGGTGGTGGGCTGTTGACGTGTGGTGTACCGTATGGCATGAATGTAAGAGCTGCTGCAGAACCTCAGACAAAAATACGCGGCCCCTGTCACTCAGGAGCTCTCGTGGTGCACCATGACGAAGAACAAACCGGTGCAAGATGAAGGTTGCAACGTCACGAGCGCCAGCAGAAGGTAGCGCTGCCGTTTCGGCGTACCTTGTCAGATGGTCGGCAGCCACAATCACCCATCGATTACCACTAACAGAGCACGGTAGCGGGTCGTATAGGTCAATCCCAACATGGTCAAATGGGCGTCCAGGACGTGGTAAAGGCTGCAGTTGACCGGGTGAATGAGGAAATGTCTTGCGTTGCTGACACAGGGAACATGAGCAAATGTGTTTGCGTACAAACGTGTACATACCCCGCCAGTAGTAGCGTTGGCGGATCCGTTCATGCGTCTTTAGCGCACCAGCGTGTGCGTGTTGCGGCTCAGCATAAAAATATTCGCAGATATCAGACCGCATATGGCTGGGTGTGACTAGCAGCCATTTACGACCCACCTCTTTATAGTTGCGACGGTATAACAGGCCATCCCGTATGGCGAAATGCGTTGCTTGGCGGCGAAGAGCACGCGGGTAACCGGAAGTTGATGCGTCAGAAAGCATATTCAAGAGCGAGACAATCCAAGGGTCTTTCCGCTGTTCGGATGACATGTCTGTGACACTGACGGCAGAGAGGAGAAGATGAAGGGCTGATATTTTCGTATCATCAGATTTCACGGGTGATCGTGAAAGCGCATCTGCATCAGAGTGCTTTCGCCCCGATCGGTAGATGACGTGTATGTCGAATTCCTGGAGGCGTAGTGCCCAGCGTCCTAGGCGACCAGAAGGATCTTTCAGGGAAGCCAACCAACAGAGCGCGTGATGGTCAGTTACCAAATCAAAAGTTTGGCCGTACAGATAGGGGCAAAACTTGTTTAACGCCCACACAATCGCCAGGCACTCTTTTTCCGTAACAGAATAGTTGGCTTCTGCCTTAGTGAGGGTGCGGCTGGCATAGACGACCATATACTCCGTAAAACCTTGTTTGCATTGCGCGAGTACTGCACCAAGGCCGACGCCACTTGCATACGTGTGTACTTCGGTCGGCGCAGTAGGGTCGTAATGACGCAGTACGGGTGGTGATGTAAGAAGTTGGCGCAGTGTTGCGAAGGATTCGTCACAGGCTGCTGTCCAATTCGAAAGATCTGCAGGGCCAGCAAGGAGTTTGGTTAGCGGAGCGATGATGGAAGCAAAGTTCCGGACAAACCAACGAAAATAGGAGCACATACCCACAAAGCTCAGTAGTTCCTTAACTGTAGTCGGCTTAGGAAATTCGGAAACAGCACAAAGCTTGTCAGGGTCGGGAAGAAGGCCGGCTTTCGAGACGACATGACCAAGTATGGTGAGTTGTTTAGCCCCGAAGTGACATTTCTTCAGGTTTAGCTGAAGCCTGGCGTTTGTAAGGCACTGTAGAAGTTTACGCAGATGAGTGAAATGCGATATGAAATCGGGTGAAAAGACCACAACGTCATCAAGGTGCCACAAGCATATGTTCCATTTGAGACTGCGTAAAATGCTGTCCATCATTCGCTCGAATGTGGCGGGCGCATTGCAGAGTCCGAATAGCATTACGGTAAATTCATAGAGACCATCCGGTGTGACGAACGCCGTTTTTGGACGATCAAACTCAGCCATTGGGACCTGCCAATGACCTGAGCGAAGGTCAAGCGAGAAAAAGAATTCTGCACCTTGAAGACAATCGAGAGCGTCGTCTTTGCGGGAAGAGGGTAAACATCTTTCCTCGCAATGTTGTTTAGGCGCCTGTAGTCTACGCAGAACCGGATTGAACCATCCTTTTTCTTTGACGAGTACAACTGGTGAAGACAAAGGACTACAAGAAGGCTTGATGACTTCATGCTGTAGCATGTCGTCTACTTGTTCTGCAATTACGCGACGCTCCACCGGGGACAGACGATAGGAGCGCTGGCGCAAAGGAGTACTTTTGCCTGTGTCAATTGTGTGCACAACGGTGTTCGTTCTTCCTAGCAGCGCTTAGGAAAAGCCAAACGAACGCCTGAATTCGTGCATCAGGGTAACAAGTTGCTCTCGTTGAGCCGGGGCTAGATGGCTGTCAATTGAACTGGTGAAATGCATCAGATGACACGCTGTTCGAGGCAAAGTGAGGAACAAACGCGTTCAGCTCCATATTCGGCTTGGTGTTGAAGAAATCGGCAGGCACGATAGTACCTTCATCGATAAGCTGAATGTGGCCTAGCGTCTCGTTGCGGCCGCAAACTGAGGGGGCACGAGTTCGGATTGGAAATGAATATTTCGGTAGTGTCTTGACAAAGCACAAGAACGGCGAATGGCAGCGATGTGTGGTGGCGTCTACCGAAGATGTCAGATGGCGTGAATAGGACGGTAGCGTCAGAAAGGAAAGTGCAGCAGGCAGGGACAAACTGGGCGCTGAAAGGAGGAAGGTCTATGTCCATCGCGACGACAAGGTTAGCCACACTAGATACGGCCACATCAACAGAAGGCGCATCACGAAACGGTAGCAGCTCCACTTCGGCCCGAGCGCAGTCCTCGACGGCGTGATGACGTCATCAGAAATCTCATCCTAGGATGACATCGTGCGAACATGAAGCAAATACGTGAAATTCAATGATGTACAACACGTCTAGAATAACCACTTTTGCCGTACACACCGCGACGGGCTCAATTCATTGGGTACTCGCAGTGCTAAGAGAAACTACGGGAGAAAGCATCGGCACTTTACGAAGAGAGTGACAGACCCTTTGACTAATCACAGATATCGCGGCACCGGTATCGATGAGTGCAAGTGTTCGTACACCTTCGACGATTACATCGATAAGATTACATTGATAAGATATATCGATAACATCTTCAATACAGCTAGTGAAGTTTTCGCCCTGCTTCTGTGCTCGTCCACGTAGGCGCTGTTCAGCACGCAGCTTCCGCACTGCGGGGCGATCGAACACAGCTGCAAGGGTGGTCTTGAACGCGGCCCAAGTGGTGAATTCAGTACGGTGGTTTGTGAACCACAGGCTGGCGACGTCTTTGAGATAAAATGGGACGTACTCCAATTTCGAGGGGTCGTCCCACTTGTTGGTGGCGCTCACCTTTTCAAACAGATGCAACCAGTATTACACATCTTGGTCCTCGGTGCCGCTGAAGAAGGGGGATCCCGTTGGCGCAGGGTGGTAGGTACGATGACCAGTTGAGATTGGGCCGTGCTTTGCAAGGTGGTGCCTTGCTCGGTCGTCTGATCAGGCATTGCTGACACAGTTGGCAGCTTCCGGCTTCGAAGTTCCAGGTTTCTGTACCCAGCACGCTTCCACTACTTTGCAAGGGAGTTCAATAGTGACGCCAGGTAGTAGGCAGGCAGCCGGTACGGACAGAAATGCTCGAGCAGTCCAGCGTCTACAGCTCGTGTACACAATCACGCTTCGCACTCGGAGAGAGATGGTCCCACTAGTCAGTGCCTTGCGAATTCCCCACTACAGTTTCCTTCCCTTTATTTCTCTAGCAATTTCTTCTGTTATTCCCCCTTTTTTCCAGCTCACGTGTAGTGTAGCCAGTCAAGCCTAGCTTGGTTAAGCTCCCAGCTTTTTCATTCGTTTCTTTCCCTCTCTTGTATTGTATTAGTTGAGAACAACAATGATTAGGTGTTAGAAATAACTACGCAAGCTTTTCAAGGTAAATGACACGCCGACACACTCGGAAAACTTGTTATAGCAAGTATAGGTCTTAAAAACGCCGCTTGTACCGTCTCTTTCTAAGAAACCACGAGATCGCTGGAGTATGGTTAACAGTTGCGCTACCTTGACTTTTCTTGACCGACTCAATGCACAGAAGGCGACAAGCACCTCCAACTATAGTGTCATGTTAGCAGTAACGAGCGTATATAGAGAGATGATAAATTGAAAGGCTGCGAGGTGAACCAGAATTGCAGCATCATATGAAGGTGCCAGGGGCGGTGATAGTGCATTTCTGCAGAGCAAATTGCATTAGGTTTCTTCTTTATTTGCGTCATTGAACGTTTAGAAGCTAATGGGTGCTAGTCATAAAGGCATGGGTGCTAGTCAGAAAAGTTACTGAACGAGAACCGCCGAGGTGCAAACTTCTTCATTAACTAATCACATGTTTTCATTCTGGAGAATCGGGTAAGGTGAAACGTCACTGTCAAACGGTCGAGACTAGGTGAGAGCAGGCGGATAACATGCATTCCGTATCCAAAACACTTTCTACCTTCTCATATTCCTTGTACAATACCTTCTCATATTCCGTGTACATTACGGTTCATGAAAAGGTTTCATTCGAAAAACCACCTCGAGAGAGCATAAAGACGAACTTTTTTCCATAATATTTTTCTCTAAAGTACCCCCGATTAGTGCAAGAATGCGCATGCACAAAATCCCAGTTTAAAGAACCCTTAGTCTCTTTCCCCAAATCCTCGTTTTTTAAAAAACAGAATAAACTTAAAAGCTAAACATCGTGGCCATAACAACCACCTCATTTGAATGCGTGCACTCTCATATTGGTTGTGTGTGAACGTCACTAGCACCACGTGGATTGCTTTGTAACTGCGGTCTCACGAAAACAATGCCATTTCTTCTTATATATTATGTTACACATTCCCTTGACATTAGTTCTTAGAAGTATAAGGAATATTGAGGATAGTATTTTTAAAAATTCAATTTTAAAAAGAATCTAAAGAGAAACAATGAATTTGTTTACATTGACAAACTGCACTTGGAGAATTCTAATGTCTAACATTTTGGATCGTACGCTCACTATGAGCGTACAAAACCAAGGTTACATCAAGGTTCATTTTTAAAGTTCGCGCGAAAATCTGCGCGCTTGTCGTACAAAATTTTAAAATGTATTTTCAATATTTCCGTGGAAATTATGTATACTGAGTCTATGGCACCCTTGGATTACAATGTGCTTGTGCTTGATATATTGGAAGCTGCGTAGTATTCAGTATATGCCTTCAAAATTACTTCACCATGTTTGGCTTGCCAATATCAAGGTTCCATCGCCCCCACATTTTCTTTCCGCGTGTTTTTTCGCTTAGTAAGCATCACGTCACGATAAAAAATGGTCTTGTCAGATTTTTTAATAAGACGAATTTTTCTCGCAAGCATGAGATTGGTTCAATACTTGCGACTCTTAGAGCAAATATTTTTTATCTACAAAGCTAAATGGTGTCCGTGGGCATATACAGTCGTTCTTAAGACGACACAGTGACCTACTGAATCAGGGATCACTGAATACTGAACTACTCTATCAGGGATCATTATTTTAGCCGTCTATGTATTGATCTACGGTACACGTGCGCGAGGTTTTGCACCATGTTCTGCTGATTGTCATAGAAGCCTTAGACGACATGGTTAGCGTGGCGCGCGAAGCCCTCATCAGGGTAGATATGAGTTAGCATAAAGACCAAGAAAAGTGAGCTGAAATTTAGGCTAAGCCGACAAAACACTGGGCTGTATACTAATTATAGTTCGAAAAGGCACGAAATGGCCAAAACAAGTTGTGAAGTTCATGGTTCTTGGAGGTCGATATACCTACTCACCATGTAGGCTAATGAGGATAACGCACGCATGAAGCATGGTTGCACATTTCTGAAAAATAGCAACAGACAAATGCGTATGCATATAGCAGCATACGACAATTCAATGCAGGTTTATTCATTGCAGAGCTTCGCACCTGGACTACTCTCTAAGTTCCTTTCGTTATCTAATATTTTCAGGGTGGGCAGGTTCCTCACGCAAGAATATTTTTCAGCTGATTGTGTGACAGTGGTGTCTGGGTACATACCACAACCAACATTACGCCCAGACATATTGCAGTCATGAAATTCGGCGTTGTCTTTATTCTATCATTTTTTGGAGTTTCGGGGCAAATAACTCCTTTATATATAAGCACTTTCGAAGAACTCGCAAGGACGTCATCATTTGTGGCCGTTATTGATTCGTTTAGACGCGGCGAGTCTTCGGACAACTTCACACCAGATTTCCGAACTCCAGTAACTAGGTGGAATTTTCGTGTAGGAAGCAGCTGTTTTCGAGACTTTTTTAGGTACATTACGCAGGCCAACGCCAGTTTCGCGAGGCCTGGTGTTGTCCTCGTGTCCTGGCGAGACCTGTACGAGTTGCGAGGCTTTCGAGAAAATCATCGCTCATTTCGAGCGCTACCATTCGTACATTCAGTGGATCGTTGCTGCCGGTGAGCACGACCAGGTGTTGAAGACGCTGTCCGGACATCTGTGTCAAGTGATTAGCGTGACGCAGGTTGATATTAATGCGCCTTTGAACGGGTACAGGTCCTGCCAAGAACGCCGCGTGATCACAAAAACACAAATCAGTATACTTACCGAAAGTGCACCAAAGTGCCAGAAGGTTGCCTAAAGATGACCGAATGGCTTTTACGTTCCGCGACGACAGCTGGAGCCATTGTAACAAAAGTGGACAGGTTTTGCCTTTCATGAAGCTTGTTTACGCTGCCCTTAACATCACTCTCGTCGAAGTGTGCAATAATGGAGAAACCGACTCGCTTCTCCTGGACCGACGCGTTGACTTCGCCGTCGACGTCTCAAAGAGCGTTCCAATGCGATCGTATTAAGGGTACTTCATGCTACCGCCAGTGTCGCTATGTTTTCTTTCTCCACGAGCGACTCCCCTGACTCCGTCGTTTGGTTCGACATGGCTGTCCTTTTTTCAGATATCTGTCGTCGTGTTCCCCGTCGCATTGGGGCTTCATCTACTAATGGTCGCGCAAGCTCGCTATCGCTCGGTTCCTGCTACGAAACTTTCACATTGCATCATGTTCTTCTTGAGCATCTACCTTGGCCGAAGTCCAGCCGCAATACCGAGTGCAACGTCGACAGTCGTGAAAGTATTCGTTACAGTCTGGATGTTCGCGATTTTCATTCTAGCGCAGTTCACACAGACGGAAGTCACGGCATCTCGTAGTGTCCCAGCGCTCTCTACCGAAATGAAGAACGTGATGCAGTTCAAGTCTCGACTGGATGAGGGTAGCATAAAGCCTTGTATGCGTTTCTTCGTAAAGAACGGTATTGAAGAACTTGGAGGTAACGTGTCGTACCTTATCTCGCTGCGGAAGGCTACGGACTCGTGCGGCCCCAAATGCCTAACCCACAGCATCCTGGATTTGTGTTTACCGTTAGCTCAGAGCGGCACACATGCAGTCGTCGATTTGTGCGAGTACTTTCAGGACGATGGTGGGTGTTCCAGTGGTCTTGTGATCGGAGAAGACGAACTTGCATCTTTCTTGAAATGGATCCCGATGCACACACGATTCCCGTTGAGGTAAGTGTGATTGAGAAATGTGTTTGCGGTTTATTTGCCACTTATTGACGAGGGATTACTCCTCTTGAGGCTCGGGGCTCACAAATGTAGCCCAAAAATATTTTTACCACTTAGTTGAACTCGTGGGTCAGTAAGAGCATGGTACGTTACAAATTTGGACAACTCAACATCCTGCATAGTAATTGCGTCTTGACTTATTTCCAATGTGCCGTGAGTGACTTTGGCCGGTCAGGTCGGCGGGAGCGCTGCAATATTCGACTGGTCTTTCGACACACCATCTCTAGCGCCAGTGGGTCAAGCATTGATTTTTTTCGAGATGAAAAGAAAGAAAAGCGATTGAAGGATGCATTTCATTTTATATATTAAAAACAACGAGCAGATCTCACGCCTTCCAGTAATCAGCAGTTTCATTCGAAGCCGACAGTAATGATCTATTCTGCGTTTTATTGGGTCAAATGTAAACCAGGGGATCCATGTGGTTTCAGAAGTGTAGTAGTTTTTCGCACATTCAGGGCTTACCAAGGACGTCGACTACAGCGGTGTTCAAAGGGTAACTTGACGCGAAGGCAGCGCTCACATTGAAAGAGAGACATGTGTATCATTGTAATAAAGTGCACCTTACGATACGATGATGTGAACGTTTACGTACTTGTCGTTAGCTTTTAGATGCGGAAGCATCTTATACTCGCGCCTTGTAGTGCGCCGTCCGCGCCGTTCGCACCGCTTCTCGAACATTCGACAGCTGACGCGCGCGCATGCGCCGTCGCGCCGTCGCCCACTATCTGTGCCGCGTGCGCTTCTCCTTCGAGAACATTCGACAGCTGACAGCGCATGCGCCGTCGCGCTGTATATATACTCAAGGTCGGCGCTCGCTCGCTCAGTTGCCGCTCGTCCGTTGGTTTGTACGGCGCGTCGACGTCCGAAGTCGCCGTGAAATGAATGCCAACGAATCCACAAACACAATGATCGACGTCCCTTCGACCAGCGCCGCCCTTTCGCATACGTGTGTACGTGTTCACTCATTTAACACCCCCTCCTACGACTACGTTAACCAATTTAGCCATCGACCCAAGTAAGTCGCAATTTAACACCCCATTTCACAACCACGTTAACCAATTTAGCCATCGACCCAAGTAAGTCGCACTTTAACACCCCGTTAACCAATTATATGCTCCGCATCCTCCTCAGTGTTCCCCCGAGGGAAGCTGCGCGCAATTTTTTTTTACTTCAGGGTTCAGCGATGGTTGAATATAGTTTGCTGATTCGTAGCAATGAAAAATTTAATGCCGAGAGAGTGTCAGTGAGTCACGTCTAGAAGCACTATTGAAGTTACCATAGAAGAAGTCTTTAAATATGCGATAGTTATTGCTTTGCTAGTAGTTATATAGTCAGCACAGCAATCACAATTCATGTTACATACACGTTTCGCTTGGACAAAATTTTTTCTAAAGCGCTTTCAATATGTGGCGTGGCTTTTTGCTGGAATATCTGACTGCATAAGCACAATTCTTGGATTTGATTCGTGCTTGTGTCCTTATTGTGTTTTTTGCACATGGGTAAACTCTGCCCGAGTTGTTTTTTTAAAGCACTCGTATTTAAATTAACAGTATCTATTACGCCCGGCCACTTTAAGGCAGAACGTGACAGAGGAGTGGTAACACGATTGTCTGTAGTCTGTACGAACATTCTCAAGACCATGGAGTCGTTAATCAGATGGCTTTGGAAGTGGCTGCCCATTGCAATTCACCGGCGATCTTTGTTTTGCTGTCCTCTAAAGACCGTGATGTGTGGAGCGAAGTTTTGTTGACAGACAATGGCTAGTTGACGGGATCAAAAGCCAGACAAGTACATCAGGGACGTCCGTAGCTGGAGTCTTCGAGCTTTCGGAAGGGCGTTTCGGGTCAGTCTGTCAGTGAAGAAGCTCTATTCGTGTCCAAAGGAGTTACAGAGTCGTAGTCACAGTGTGGGCCGTAAACACGTTGGGGCCGGAAACTATGGTCCTCGAGCCACCCTTTCGCGGGCCCTTTGGACAGCCCTTCGTTTTTAATGAAGATCGCCGCTTTTGAAGGGTTCGTACCACTCCTCTGGTGTATGAAAGAAGCATTTGGTAACGATGATTATTGCCGGAGCATGTGGGCTAACGAGCAATACTCTTCATGATGCTCAGGGCAGTGTAGATCGATGTCCAGAGAAAGGCGACTAAACCTTCCTCCCGGCGGGAAATATCACATTTGTAACATAACATTCTCAGGGTTGAAGATTTAGGCCTTGCCAGCATTGAGTGAGGGAGTGACAGTTCCCTGCACCGTAGCTGAGAGCTTCTCACTATTTCGTGAAACGCTGATAATGGGTCGGAGCTATGTTAAAAATAAGGATAGTCTAGCGTATCAGGTCTATCGCGGAAGGGGAGAATTCACGTTTGGCCATGAACTAGTTCATTTGGGTTGGATCCGCTGTGGTCTACATTGATTCCCATATGCGCTGGGAACGATAGTGTGAATGGCATCAGATGGTCCTTGGTTGATCAAAGCCACCGCTTCTTTTGAGATTACACCAGATAGAAAGGCCCGAATGGCTGGTCTCGAGTAAGAGTAGATGTAAGGTTGGAAAGGGTCGAAATGGCTGGTATCGAGTCAGAGTAGATGTAAAGTTGGTAGGGGTCGTTCATAGCTCGCGGGACGGCAGTTTGTCCGGCGACCACCACCGTGATATGTCTTATTCAAGCTGCATTAACGATAGTTCCACGCGGATCAGCTACAAGATCGAGCTACAAATGAGTTTAGGCGCCATACTGCGCAACGTTTACGTAAGTAGTAATTCAAGGCTTTTGTGTGCGAAGTCTGCGAGGGAGTGAGCTCGTGCCTTGCGCCTAGTGCCCTGATATGGAGGGTGCACATTCTATGGGAGAGGGCTGATCTGAAAGGTATCCATAATGGTGTGAGAGAGCATGGTGGAATGCTCGTCAATAGTCAAGGAAGCCAGTCCTGCTGTCTTTAGGATGTTTTTGCCTGCCTTCGAAGACGAGAGACGTACTGTTTGCACCGTTATTTGTGCTTCGATTACCTCAGCGAGGACGTTTTGCACCCCTAGTTTGAGGAAAAGGAGCTTCTCTCTGCTAGTGCTACCAGGAATTCTCAGTATGCATTTGATGTTTGTTCTTATCAGCGCATGAATTTTTGCCTCCTCTAAGCAAGATTATTTGAGCGCCGATGCGACGTAGTTTATGCTGCTCGTTAGGAACGCACGATACAGCCTCAGGATATTACAGCCTCAGGATACAGCCTCGGCGTCCCTATTACCGCCACTTGTCCAGGTCCAGCGTGCAAGAGGGCTTGCCTCCGTAAAGGAGGAAGTATGAATGAACTCTAGTGGTGGTCTGTATTGCAGTTTTAGGCGTGTTTGTCACAATACTGAGAATATGGTCGCCTTGGATCGATTGGAAGCGATGCACCTTGATAGCATATATTCCATAATTTTTGGCTGAATCAATTTATTGTTATTTCTTTTAGAGTGGTACATGAAGGCGGTCCTATGAATGGCTTACCGTCTCTTGACAATGGATTCTACTGCATCTGACGAAAAACGCCAGGCCTGCGCGTAAGGCGCAGCACATTCACAGCGAAAGCTAGAAGAGCTGCCTTTCAGAGCCTTTTCTAAACACTCAACGGGGAACTACTGCAAGCACACTTGCTTGATACCCACTACGGCATTATTAATAAAATTCTTTTGGTAGAAGGCCGGCATTCGCCATGCTATTTTTCGTCATTCATCTTAGATGTATGGTATCCGCTAAACACTTGCAAAGAATTTTGTGCCAATTGTTCACGCAGTAGCTGACGACAATGCAGAAGTATGGCTCAAGTGGGTATGCGCCACAGTTATTAGGTGGAAAAGAAGCTTTTGTAAAGGGTTGGAGGATGTGACGGCCAACTCGTTACGCTATTCGCATTGTGCGACGACTGGCTGTTATTTCGCTCTTTTAAAATGATTTATGGGTCATATTTACGCAATCGTTTTCCCGGAATCAAGCCTGTCTAACGCAAGTTTGCCAACAAGTCCCAAGCACCGGTGGGGCTCAGTCCTGGAATATTGGGCTGGCACACAGCGTATTCAGGTTCGAGCACCACTGTGTCATTGGTGCTAGGTTTTAAATGCGAATCATTTCTTAGCGAACTTCGGCGACTTTGAGCGTATCTATCTATCTAGCCGCTTACGTTTGGGTGCTCTTCTGGTCACCCTCTTAACTTGGCCTGAATGAATATTAGCATGGGAGGATAAGATGATCTGACGAATATGACGCACTGGTCAAGACATGAATAATGTCACGATCCCGTCGCGTACGTCGTCAAACACTTGCAGCCAGACAACGGCACATACTCATCGGCGGGTATGTGCCGCTGGTAGGCGGGTATGTGCCACCTGTAATTGACACTTAGTTTCTACCCAGGAACCACGAGAACACACATGGGCGATTTGAACAAGTGAGTGTTAAGCAATATCCGAGATAGGTAGCATCGATACAAGGAAGGCATAGAATAAATGTCCCCGTTAAGAAAAATCTGACATAGGCAGCGTTGGCCCCCCGACGAATTCAAATGATGAAATTAAGGGTCCCGGCAGGAATCGAACCCGAGCATTCTGCGTGGCAGTGAAGCATTCTACCACACAGCTACGCCAGGTCTTGGAACTACTTTTCAAGCAGACACTAATCTTCGTGAAAGATAAATAGTTCTTGCAGTGCTGCCTACGCAATTTTATAAACATTACAATTGCACTTCTTTGACACAGCCGTCAAGTCGAATTAACGTCAATTGTTATTTTAGTTGCCTCGAGCTGAAGTTCATTTATGTAGCAGTGTCCAGGCCCAGCATCTTTGCGAGCATGAGCGCTTAGTATCCCCTTATGATGCTACTGACACGCACGTTCCAGTTGGCATCGTTGTGAAAGTGCAAACAACTGGTTATATAAACATCTGCAACTCTTCAACACAAGTTTAGGCGTGCAACATCTGTACATATATTTAGTGTCATTTCATGACGTGTCGCTCAATAAAAAAATGGCAACACGGGTCCATTCCCCCCGCACGCTTCGCATACCGTCGAATCCCAGGTACACTGCAAACCATTTCACACCCTTAAGGGTGGATTTTTCAATAAATCACCCATCTTACACCTATTATTTCTGCCAAATTTATCCGCACGGGTGTAATTTCTGCAATTCCACCTTTTGTACACCCATTTGTCATTTTTAGGTGTTCTATAGGTTTATGTTCGCAAATTACACCCAAGCGTGTTTTCTTGAATGTTACACCTATCATATATGCATATAGTTTAGAGCATCAACACATATCACATCTCAACGGATGCAATCAAACCGCATGCCAAAGTTCTGGTGAAAATATCGATGTTTTGACCTTTGTTTTCCATTCCCGTATCATTCGCCAAAATATATCGTGCTATGTATTATATCTATTATACCACCGTCTATTTACATTATTCAGAACATTTCTCACATGTTCAACGACTTAATTCATGGGTTACGTTTTTGGGATTCTTACTAAAAATATTTTGCTGCCGCTCATGTACATTCTTCCCTACTTCTCACAGAGACATCGATGAAAGAGATTAGGTTACGCTTAAACGTAACATGAAACGATTACACATGGTTTTTGACAGGCTATCGTGCGCGCTTTCTCATTTGAAATCACACTAATTTTTTCGTACCAGAGCTCCTGGTTTATTAAAAACGATACTCTTTCTTGGGGACCTTCGACGCAAAAGTTTTGGTCTGTCTGTCTGTCCTCCTGCACATTTGTCTGTTTGTCCATTCTATACCGCATCTGGTACTTGAAACAGCCGACCCCATCCGCAGCGCCCACCAATGTTGCTCAAGATTGAGCGTTCATGCTTGTGCAATCGTCAATTAAAAAGCTATTATTGCGCATGTCTGCGGCACCATTACAACACGTATATATTCTGCATGAGCATATTTTACTAGAAAAAGCATACATAACTAATTTTAAGGACCGTAGAACTTATCACGCTGCGCTGACCATGCAATTATTGCACGGAACGGGGAGTGTTTCCAACGCTTTTCTAAGACGATACGGTGGTGGCACCTACCGTCGCCTTGCGTTCTACACATTTTCACCTCTGAGATGGGTGCGCACACCCGTCTCAGAGCCATGCGGTTTGTTTCTTTTTTCAGAAAACTGCCAGATGACGCTCATGTCTCATTTGTGACGTGACTTGATGCGCTCGTTCGCCTCCGCTGCACGCTCGAGGCACTCAAACGCAGTGCCTCTAGAATACCACTCACCGATTTTCTTGCGCAGAACACCAAATAAATGTCCTGTTCACTCTCTCCACACGCAAGACTATCGTTTTTCGACGACATTTGCAGAAACATGCAGATACGGGGCCAGTTTTTTAATGGGTGTCCACATATTTCCTCACACTGAAGTATTTCGCATCAATACACAAGTCCCTGATTTATTCAGTGAATTATATTTAGATCCATGAACATGGATGAGTTCGAATTGAATGTTTGCAGCATTCGCATTGCCGTGAAACTAGGCATGTTTACAAATAACAGGTTAAGCTTACTCTAATGCAGCTGCTGTGCACGCAAGCCGCGCCGCAGGACAAGCTTAGCGCACATCCGCTAAGCACGGGTGAACTCGTACAATGGTATGCACCACTCTGTGGGCACTTACTGTTCTTTTTTATATCCTTGATATCAACGCTTACGCGTCACTTAATATACACGTGAACGATCGTAGACAACACTAGTGTAATGTACCCGTGCCACAAGAATGGAGAATAGTTGACTAGTTGCAGCATTGTAATTAATAGCTGTTAATGTGGCGTTACAATGCACTGATAATCGCACATTGCTATGCACACACACAATTTAAGACTTCAAATAAAAGCAAGCGTCATTCATACTTTGTCGGTAAAAAAAGTCTAGTCGCCAGGTTTTTGCTGAATGGCAGAGTATTATTCAAAAGAAGCTAATAGCACAGCGGGGGTGTTGCTAGGATTTATGCATGCAGGGGGATAGAAAGAGAAAAAAAAAGGGGGCCTGACCCATTTGCATGTACATTTTTACCTTTGGTGAAATGTACATTTTACCTGTGTTGCATACTTAAGAAACCAAATCGGGAGCTTTCATTCTTTTGTGCGAAATGGGCCAAATCCTGACCCGAAAGTAGCACCAATGACACTCAATAGGCTCATACATACGTTCACCTTTCCTCTAAAACAGTAAAATTAAAACATTCTTTATACTTATCACTGTTCTAGAAAAACGTTGATAGCATGTATTTGCCAAGGCAGCTTTTTTCGGTTCTAGACTTGCCCCATTTCGACTAAAAAAAGCTCCTCAAACGAACATAAGAAAGGGGTGGAGTTATGTCAAATATAGAACAACCTCCCCGCCGCCCTTCCCTAACATTTCATTTAAATCTATGTTGCACAAATAACAAATTTTGACTCCAAAATGTCGAAACAACGTCATGATCACGCCTCCCACGGGAAAAGAAAAATGAGCATTACGAAGGCTACGCACTTGTCACCCACACACGTCAGTGGCAAAAAAAAAACGACTTCGAAGCTCTGCAAGCCAATAAATATGTTGTCAAGCATAAAATGTACACTATATCTTGGAGGCTTGACATAGCTTGGAAGTTATATCAAAAAAACGGTGCTGCTATGAATTTCGGTTTCGGTTTTGAGGTCTCGGGGCAACTGCGCATCGCCATCGTCAACAGGCAGACTTTGAATTGGGTGGTAACATGTCGTATGCGTGTCTGCTGCAGGCTGACGGTGGTTTATTATTTTACTATTCACTTGCTTTGTCCAGGATGTGTACTTATACGGCTTGCACAGTTCAACTCGCGCTTACAGTAGGTACAGTACGAGTCACTGCAATCTGTGGCGCGTCGGCAAGTACAGAACAACTTCGGTGCGGCGGAGTGTGAGTCCTCTGTCAACGGCTTTCGTTGAAGCTTGTGCACGCCGCAAGCAGAGTGTTTCCGATCAAGCAATCAGCGGAGTGTACGCTGGGAGCTACATGGAGAACGCTTTTGGATTTCGTGCTATTGCTGAAAAGGTAAGCTTTCGTGCATGCGAACAACGAAGTGCAAAAGTGCGTGCCTGCCTGCCTGCCAACTCCCGATTCGCCCGCGATACTCGTCATTGCAGGAAGCGACCGTCTCTTGGCGCCGGCGTGACCTTCGCTCGCTGTGTGCTTATCAGCTGCGATGTCTCAACAGTCGCAGCGTTCGTGAACCTCGCTGTCGCGCATGGTTAAAGAAAACGGGGGGATGTGCCGCGCGCAGATAGACCTTACGGCATGCGGCAGCAGGGGAAAAATGGGGGGGGGGGGTGAGCAAGCCGAGGTGAGCGAAAGAGATGGCATAATAATAATAATAATAAAACGAATCAGATCAATGGTAAAGGAGGCGCCAGTTGTCAGCGGGACTACAGTGGAGAAATAGGGCGCGTTTATTACGCGGGAGAAAAAAAATCCAGATTTCAGTGACTGAACACAGGAGTGCGTTTTTAATGCGAGTAAATACGCTATTTAAATCAAGAATCCAAAAATACTTAAAATTTGTATCAGTACCCCTTTGATGCTTGCGCTTTGCATAGGCGTGACATGTGTTATGTTACAAATCGTGCAGCTAACCGAAAAATTTAGATGTACCTTGTTTGGTCAGCGATTTGCGCTTTTTATGCCTTGTTAGGTTTGTTTATATTTATACTAGTATATCGTAGATCATCAGGATATAGAAATGTTGATGTGTTTCAATAAGGGATTGAACAGCCACACTCAATTGCGCACATCTTTTTGAATTTTGCACCATTGTAGTGCGGCACATAGAATATTGTAGAATAGAATATTTCTGTATATTTTGGTGTAGGGTTTTGATGCTGTGGTTACATATGAAAGCTTAGCCAAAGTGTACCAACAAACACCCACAAAAAACTTTCAGTTAAGCTGATACAGCACAGATGATAATGGTGTAGGCATAGTTAGCCACTAAAGAACACGCTCGCGAAAAACGAAATGAGGATGGCGACACAGGTGGCTGTAAATGAAAGCAGGCAGATCTAACAGTTCTTGTCTGTTTCATGCATTTTGTCTGTGCAGGTTTCATCCTTATGAATGAAAACACACTGATCCAACTAATAAGCCCTCCATGCATATATTCCTGTTAGCTACTTCTCCAATAAGTCGTGCATTTTTTTAATTATACATATTTATAGTCCAGCAGTTCAGAGCTTATTGAGCATATATTTAACTTACTTGTGATACATTATCTGTTGCATGGCTGGTTTTATGAATTAAAAGAAAAATCAACTGCGAATTACCTGCTTACGCATGCACTTGAAGAATAAGCATTGCACGTCTTATTGATTTTTTAAAGTAGTCAGTTTCACTCAAAGGCTAAAGTAATCATTTTGTTGACCAATAAGCAACCTGTGAAAGACATATAAAATTATCCAGTACACCAAATTTATGTAACTGGAGAAGAAATATAGAGGTGAGCTTCCACAAATACACAGTGCTGTGTTTCCAGCAGCAGTTGTCATTTAACAAGTGCTGTTGATCCTTTCAGATTGGGGCTTGCTCGATGTTTTACACTAGTTTCACACAGTAGATTGTACGTCTGTGATGAGTACATGTCTACAAAACGATCCTTCAAAGTAAATGATAAATATTGCTACTTTTCTGTCTTAATGGGTTTATATAATTTTTTGTATCACCCATTGTACTGGATTATTGGTTCGGGTATTCTAGCTAATCAAGAAAACTTGGTAAAAACGCTGAAATGTGAGCATCCCAGTATATTTCAAACTTCTTGGTAGGTGCATGATTCAAGAGAGAAGCACTTTTTCACCACCACCATGATGTAGACTCAAACATGGCACTTGCATTCGTACACTAATATGCACAGATGCTTGTAAATGTAAAAGTGAATAGTGGTAAAGCTGAAGGTGGGGAAGCTGGAGCTTTTTATTATATGACACATCATAATGAGGTTCTGATTCTTCCCAGTATTTTTTAAATGCTTAGTTGAATGTTGCGGATCTCTTACATGCAGAATGTTGAAAGGAAAGCACACTACGTCTTCTACGATGGACTGGGTGCTGACGATGCAGTGCACTCTTCATCACAACATGAAAGCAGCTGTTCCGGGCTCACGACCTCACTCAAGGGTTGCAGCAGTGGTGGACGCTACTCTTAGGGTGCACCAAATATCTTGTACATTTCAGGAACATTCCTCTGATGGGAAGGCTTCATCTCAAGCTATGTGTTCTATATACCTATTTATTTTTCCAATATGAGTATCAGTTTGCCATCAGATTAACAGCAGTGCATGTAGAAAACTCTGTACAATGCATAATGTTAGAGTTGTACGATAAACTGGAGACGGCCTAGATGTCTCCAGCTTAAAAGGTTGATTCACTAATGGGTCATTCCACGCCAAACATCCCAGCTATTTTAGCGACCATCTCAAATGCATTCGAAAAAATTGTAACAATTTACTGCATCGAAAACAGTGAAACAGTAAAATATTTCTGAAAGAAAAATTTTTTGGTCACGTAGTTGCCTTATGAACTTACCGGAATGTCGTTTTATTCTTGTTTGTGCAAAATTTTGTTTTAAAAGTACTGCTCCTTGCTTCTATACCAAAATTTGTCTACATGTTAAGTACAAGTTCATGTGTAAAGTGTTTGAAGCGCAGTAATATTAGTGCAGTTTCACTGGCACATACGCCTCCAAGACTAACAAAGTGCTTGATACGGCTGGTTGGTGCTGTATGGTAGACAGAGAAAGTGCTTAGCAGCGCAAAGGACAAGAAGGGAAAGAAGAGACGAGCTGAGCCCTGAACAAACAACCAAAGTTTATTGCAAACTAACTGCAATATATAGAAAACAGAATCTGCGCATAACCACGCACCATAAGCAGAATCCCACATACATGCACCATACAGCCTACCTTATCAACAAGTGGTCATATAAGTGGACCCCAGATAACTAACTTCACAGCAGTTAAGAAAAATTGAGGGTACGCTAACACAGTAAGCACAAGTTGTTGAATGTGGAAGGCTTCACTAATCTCATGATCGCGCCGATTTTTATATCCCCCCATGATTAAACACTTTTCAAGAAATGGCTGACAACAAGACTTATTACAATGGTCTGCCAAGTGGCTAGGAAGAGAACCTTTTAGAGAGTTAGCGTGCTCCCTCAACCGATCATTTATGCATTGCCCTGTTTGGCCAATGTAACCGTGCCCAAAAGTAAAAAAATATCTTGTAGAGAATTGCTAAAACACATTCAACATGGCACGTAGCGTGTTTCTTAGTGCATGCTTCTTGCTTAGGTCCTTCGCTGTTGACCCAGCGACATAGCCCAGCGAGTTTATCGCGTGCGCAGAACACAACCCTTACACCTATTTTGCCAGTGACCTTCTTTAGTCTTTGGGAAACTTCGTGTACGTAGGGAATAACAGCCTTGCTAGAATGAGGCTTGTTAAGTTAGCTGTTACTTTGTCTCTTATCAGGCACTCTTAGTGACGTTAGGAGAGTCTCGGCAATAGAAGTTAGCTCGGGATTAGAAAAGCCTGCTTGTTGAAGGCGGTGAACTTGGAGCGAGATACTGCACTCTATCTGGCGGTGACAAGAGCCAGTTAGAATTGCCTTTAGGCAGAAAAAAGCGATGCTTCACTTGACTAGCTTAGAATGGGCGGACCTAAAAAGTAGGTTATTTCTTGAGCATGGCTCGTACTGCCAATATACATGATCAACAAAAAAAAGCATTTCTAATTGTAGACATCGTAGGGTGTCGTCAGAAATAAACTCCGACGTTATTTCTAGTTTCTTCATTTCACGCCCGAAAACGTCAAATATCTCATCGGTGGTTCGCCGAGGGTCAGATTGATCGATGCGGTAAAACACTAAAAAGTCGTCAACGTAGCCGAACACTTTAACTGTACTCGTTTGATCGAAGTTAGCCATGAGACTTCTTTCATACTGCACGAGTAAAAGGTAACAAAGAACCGGTGCTAAACATCAGCCAATGCACACATCTGCACTGGTGAGATATTTGACGTTTTTCAGCGTGAAATGAAGCAACTGGAACTAAAGTCAGAGTTTAATTCATGACGACAAGTTACAATGCCTAGACTTGAAAATGCTTTTTTTGGTTGACCATGTATATTGGCGGTACGAACCTTGTTCAAGAATAAGCCTTCTTTTTACGCCCACCCATTCTAAGCTAGTCAAGTGAAGCATCGCTTTTTCTTGCCTAAAGGCAATTCTAACTGGCTCTTGTCACCGCCAGATAGAGTGCAGTTTCTCGCTCCAAGTTCACCGCCTCCAACAAGCAGGCATTTTTAATCCTCTGCTAACTTCTATTGCCGAGACTCTCCTAACGTCACTAAGATTGCCTGATAAGACACAAAGCAACAGCTAACTCAACAAGCCTCCTTCTAGCAAGGCTGTTATTCCCTACGTACACGAAGTTTCTCATAGGCTAAAGAAGGTCGCTGGAAAAGGTGCCGGCTCCAGTGTGTGACACCAATGATCGTCTGCGCAGCGCGTCGAATTGCGCACACACCGGCGGCGAGGCGCGGGCGGCGGCGGCGGAGCATCATTGCGCATGCGCAGACCAGTGCCATGCAAAATTGGTTCATCGAGGCCAGTGTAGCTAACGCTAGAAAATAGTGTAAGAGTTGCGTTCTGCGCACGCGACAAGCTCGCTGACCTATGTCGCAGGGTCAACAGTGAAGGACCTAAGAAAGAAGCAGGCACTAAGAAACACGCTATGTGCCATGTTGAATGTGTTCTAGCGATTTTCTACAAGATATTATTTACTTGTGGACATTGGCCAAACAGGGCGAAGCATGAATGATCGGTTGAGGGAGCACGCTAAATCTCTAAAAGGTTTCCTTCCCAGCCACTTGGCAGACCATTGTAATAAGTCTTGTTGTCAGCCAATTCTTGACAAGTGTTTGATCACGGGGGATATAAAAATCGGCGCAAGCACGAGATTAATGAGGCCTTCTATATTCAACAACTTGGTGCTCCCTGTGTTTGGGTACCCTCAATTTTTCTTAACTGCTGTAAAGTTAGTTATCTGGGGTCCACTTATATGACTGGTTGTTGATAAGGTAGGCCGTATGGTGCATGTATGTGCAATTCTGCTTATGGTGCGTGGTTATGTGCAGATTCTGTTTTCTATATATTGCAGTTGGTTTGCAATAAACTTTGGTTGCATGTTCAGGGCTCTGTTCTCGTGTCTTCTTTTCCTTCTTGTTGTTTGCACTGTTAAACACTTTCTTCATCTACTACGCCTTCAAGAACTTAGCCAAAATGTGTTATATTTGCATTTTTTGTATTGTAATACTGCACTTTCTATGAATGTCTGAGTAATGAATAATAACTACACAAAAGGTATATTTTGAGGAAATAATATTATGAGACCTCTTAAGCTGCTAAACATTAAGACAAAAAATTACAAATTTCGCAGAATCGTCATTTTTGTCTGTATTGAGACGCGATTTCCACTGTCGAGCGGTCCAAATAAATATGACCTTCAAACCTAAATCGAAAGGAAAAAAAGGTATTTTCATATGCCAATTGTTTTCGTTACATATTTGTGTTTTAAGGAAGAAAATAAGTTTTGAACTTTCCCATTTATGAAAATAGGAAATTTCAAGGCGGCAGCTGTCGTATGACCAAATGGTAAAGATAGGCACCAATGGGAATGCTAAAAAATATTTTCTTCCCTAAAACAAAAAATGTAATAATTGTATACGAAAAGAACTGTTTATTTGCTTTCAATTTATGTTTAAAGGTAATTTTTAGTTGAGCCACCACATGGCGTAATCGCATCTCAATATGGACAAAAATTACGATTTTGTAAAATTTATGATTTTTTTTCATAATGTTTACCAGCTTGAGAGGTCTCAATTATTTTTTTTATCAAAATATACCTTGCGTGGAGTAAGTATTCACTACTCAGATATTCATACAAACTGCAGTATTGCAATAAAAAAATTGCAAATATAACACATTTTGGATTAATTCTTGGAAGCAAATGTGCCAGTATAATTGCAATAATATTACTGAGCTTCAAACACCTTACACAAGAACCTTAACTCTACATGTAGGCCAAGTTTGCTATGGAACGTACTTTTGAAATAAATTTTTTCACAAACACCCAAACGACATTCCGGAAAGTTCCGAAGGCAACCACGTGACCGAACATTTTTTCTCTGCGAAATATCCTACCGTTTCACTGCTTTCAATACAGTTAATCAGCACAATATTTTTCTAATGCATTTGAGATGGTCACCAAAATGGCTGGGCGTTTGGCATGAAATCACCCAAACAGCATGTCATGAGCACAGAAAAAGGTCCTATGCTTATTAAGCCCTTTATTTACCAAGAAATATATTGAAAGTGCCTCCTCTGAGGCACTGTATAACGCTGCTTTTTTTCACAGTTCTAAGGCGGCTGCACGTACTGTTGTTGTTTACATGTGCAGCAGTGCCGTTCATATCTAGTAGAACTCGCTGTTGGGAAAGTTGGTGCATGTTTGCATTAAACATTAGTCAATTTTGCGCCAAAATGACGACCACACAAACAAAGAAAACATATAAACGGGATGGGCACTCATTTGCAATTGTTTATTTCTTGAGGAAACAGGCTGATATACCCACTTTTCTTCAACTCATGTGCAACCTACTTGGGCCGTCCCTTACCTAATCACGCTATAGGACACATGATCGCTAGATACCGTGCTTCCAGCTCATACAAGATGAGTGAAGTTTTGCTACCGCAATTGATACCCCGTTTCTTTTGTGAAAGCCCTTCGAAACTGCTCTTGGTGTGAATCCACATGGAGTGACATGCGCTTTTGAACGGGCACCGTCGTTATTCTTTGCCGTATGGGCATGTTCCCTTGCTCGATCATTGACGCAGCGCCTCGTCGTCTGGCTAACATGTCTCTTTCTGCACGATAGGGGTATTTTGTAAACCACTTCAGTGGCAGACTTCGTGAATGGCCACGCGTGCTTCTTTTTACAGCCTTTCAGCTGCTCAGGATGATTTCCAGCGATGCACTGGCGCAACTTTGCTAGTTTGTTAGGGGCACGAACTCCATCAGTACTTTATGCCGACTCGCCACCTTTTTAAGGTTGTGTGTATGAATATATGCTATATTATGAATATATGCTACAAACAGCTGCTAGTGAGCATCCGTCCTGCCCTTGTGTTTTCTTTGTGTGGTCGTTGTTTTCTCGTGAAATTGACTATTCAATTCAGGCATTCATGTCTATTTACAGCACATGTTTAATGTCTGTAGCACAATAGTACATGCTATTTTCGTATTCTATTTGCATGTTCAAGAGAACAGCAGCCACGCCAATTGTGTCAATTGGATACAATTTCCTAATTTTGCACAAAACCATTACGAAATGCCCAACCAGCTTCAATTATTTCTCAGTATTGTTAATTTTATCAAGAAACATAAAATCCATTATTCAACGTAAGTTTGTGCATCACCATCCAATTGATTGATGTGTGCAGTTTAATGTCCTAAAGCCACCATTTGATTAAGAGACGCCTTAGGGGAGGGCTCCCAGAAATTTCGGCCACCTGGGGTTCCTGTGCACCCAAATCTAAGCAAATGGGCCTACAGCATTTTCGCCTGCATGAAAACTGCAGCTGAGTACCTTGGCGACTAAACCATCGAGGCGGGTTCATCATCATCCAATCTAATACAAATGCGCCAACCGCATTTATAACTTTTAATTGACTATATTCTTACCTCACAGCAAAAGAAAAGAGTAGAATGGTTTAAAAGAAAGTTCTCCCCCCTTTTCTATGACGTCCAAAACGCTTTTTAAGTCGCTTTTGCCAGAGTACGCTTTCGCTTTGGGGAAAAGTGTTTTATGATTTGGAAGTGGCTACTAATACTCGCTGTCACAGGGCACAAAATATTTTTCCCCTATATTACTCTGCCATGCAGATGCCACTCAATAACGGGTACTAGTATGAGTGCTGGCCGTCTTTCAGAGTGATTTATGAGGTTTTTGCAGCCTTAAGCGACAATAAAGAAAATCGTATGCGACTTTTTTTTTTCGCCACCCCCTTGAGCTCCTCCTTAACGAATATCTGAAATTTCTGGGTCGCCTGTCAAACAGTTTGACAAGCTCGGCAAATACTACTGTGAGTTTTACCCCCGTATTTTAGAACGTCTCTTCACTGAATGCTTTGCCTTTACTTGAGAAAATTGATTCCAGCGCAGTCTCTAGGCAGAGTAAGTCACCCAATATCAGTGATAATCTGCAGCGATTCTTGAGAAACGCAGCATCATTTTTAGACAAGCGGTGGCGCTGTGCTCAGCTTGTTCAAATAAGGACGAGATTCGAGTCGAGGAGCGTTCGTAAATAGGGAGGTTAGCATTGTTTGCACTTTGGGACAGTTGAAGAGTGCTTTTATTGGAATAGCTGCGCTCTCGTATATTTTGAATGAATTAGCGGATGTCAAATAAGTTCTACATATATTTTTCCTTTTCTGTGATTCAGTCTAATTTGTTGTACTACTGTAAATTTGGAGCGCCACCGCGGTGGTCTAGGGGCTATGGTACTAGGCTGCTGACCCCCAGGTCGCGGGATCGAATCACGGCTGCGGTGGCTCCACTTCCGATGGAGGCAGAAACGCTGTAGGCCCGTGTGCTCAGATTTGGGCGCATGTTAAAGAACCCCAGGCGGTCGAAATTTCCGGAGCCCTCCACTACGACGTTTCTCATAACCATATGGCGGTTTTGAGACGCTAAACTGCACATATCAATCAATGCTGTAAATATTGAATATCGGGCTCAAAAATGCTGCGTTTTTTTCCTGAAACCTGCTCCAAATTTAAATTTTCTCCCTGGAAAAGCAAGATGTGATGCTCCAAAATATTGCTCAAGATGATAGCTTGGCTGCTTCACCTCTGCTAGCTGTAAGTGGTTACTCTTTCACCCTGCTTTTGTGTGTCCATTTTATGTTCTTTGATGTTGCATTGTTTCAGGGAGACATATGTGATGCGCTTGATATTTTACATCTTCAAATCAATTATTCTGCATGGTTAATATCTAGTGACACTGTTAAGCTATTGTAACTTTGCCTATTGTTTTCACTCCTGTATAGTTGTTTCTCCAGTATTATGAATGTCTGAACACACAAGGGTTATTGTGAAATGAAAATGCCATTTTAAGACTGTTTTGTCATTACATTCATTATAATATCACTAGTCTTGCATAATATGCATAAGGCATGCCACAACACATGTAAACTGTGGCGTATCAATGAGGCAATTGTAGTGTGCATTGATATATTATTTCAGTATATTGGAGAAATAAGGCATGCTGCATTGCACTACTCTTCTTGCTGTTTGTATGCTTCACTGCACTGTGCTTTTGGGCTGCATTGAAGCGTGTTAAAATTAGTTCTTTTTTAAGTGCAAGTAAAGGCTCTTCTGTTGTACTTTGATATGCATGCATCGGTAGTTAGAGCTCCATGCCGTACCATTGATGTCTTATTTTCGGTCTTTTGTAGCAAATGGCATTCTGTTCTGCACAATTGAAAAAGGCTTTTGATTAAGGTACAATTTGTCTCTGAAGCCTGTATGTGCTCTGTGTTTAATAAAATAAAGCTTGATTTCATTTTGCACTATGGCATGACTTTGTGAATGTTCTGTTATGTGTGACAGCTCATTTTGAGTAATGCCTTCACATTCAGCTAGAATTACATGTTATATGTGAGAGCCTTATGTGCCGTGCTTCATATATGCACCATAAAAGCTGTGCTAGGGCCAGGATTACCACACTGTGGCAGGAGCCACTACAATAGGACATCTGCACATGAATGGTAACGGGTAAGCTTTCACGTGCTTCCACAGGGGCCTACTGGTAAGGGGTAACACTTGAATCATGGTATTTTTCGCATGGGTGTTGGGGCATTATTCAGCATAAACACCCCCACACCCTTTTTGCTGTTTGGGAGAATTACACCCTTACACTACTTTTGTTTTTTAAGGGTGTTAGGGTGTCAGCAATATCACACCCTTACGCCCTTAAGATTATTTGGGTGTACATTCGCTTTTACACCCTCACTCCCTTAAGGCCACTTGGGCGTACATTTGCTTTTACACCCCAAAAAATGTTTGTGCCATAGGGTGTAAATTCGGAAATCCGCCCACGGTAATAGGTGTAGTCCTGCTTGATACACCCATTTCGTGGGGTGTTGGGGTGTGAGTTATAGACACTATAAAACACCTATATGGGTGTAATTTGGTTTACAGTGTACGTGGGATCTGCCGAATTTTTTTTTTCTAATTTCGTGCGATGTGGTTACAGACACCGACGGCGCCGGCGGCGGACAACTGATATGGCGCGTGAACCAAGTTGTGATCTCATCCCAGCTTTCGCTGTAACACACGATTTCTATTAGGAGGTTACGCGGTGACCATAGCGCACATTGATGCAACGTAATACGAAATAACCAACATAACTTGCCGATGCTAACTGCAATAGTTAAGTTTCTGCGTAGTTCGTATTATACAGACTGGGACAACTATTCATGCATACTTAGCAGATATGATTGGAAGAGGTCTATAGATATCGATATGAACACGTTCTAAGGGCTGTAGTGGAGCTGGAGATGGGGGAATTGGATTCTTCCGGCGCTGGCAAGCAATACAGGAACGGATGTAGCGGGTGACGAAGCGATGCATTACAGACATTGCGGTGGCACGGGCTGATGTCAGATCTTACTACTCCAGGCCACTCACAATGTAGGTTGGTGTGAAAGAGGCGCATAGGTGTGAACAGAGATGCCTGGGAAGAATCAGGAGCTACCGGCGTCATTCGGAGCAATGAAGCCTTCAGTATAGCAAACAATCACAGCTGGCGAAGTGCTGTATTTCATGGCGCGTGCCTACAGGCATCCGTGGAGAGGGAGGCCGACGCGACAAGTTATGAAGTTAAGCAACCGAGGGAACTTCGCATTGCTTTATAAATATGTAAATCACACAAAATGCAGACATGTCTTGGCTTGGGGACGATGAAGACTAATCAATATATGGTAGGCGTAATCGGGGACGGAGCATCTGCATCCGAATGACCTCATCCCAATCGGCAAATGACGTGAAATAGAACTCCTGGAGCCTAAGTGTTCAATGGGTGAGCAGACCGGAAGGATATTTAAAAGACGAAAGCCAACATAATGCATGGCAGTCCGTAACCATGCTAAATGAGCAGCCTTGAACATAGAGTTGAAAGTAGTCAATGACTAATACAATGGCTGGACGCTCTTTTTATGTAGCTGAATAGTTGCCTTCGGCTTTGGTGAGAGCACGATTGGCGTAGGATATGACGCCCTTACCGAACCTATGTTTACGCTGGCCCTGTACTGCACCGAGACTGATACCACTAGCCTCCATGTGAATTCATGTTGAAGCAAGTAGATCAAAATTTTGCATGAATAAAGTTGAAGAAAGAAGGTTGTAATATATGAACTGTTAATCAATTGATTGATATGTGGGGTTTACCGTTCCAAAACCACCATATAATTATTATAGATTCCGTAGTGAAGGAATCTAGAAATTTCTGCTCCCTCGGGTTCTTTAACATGCACCCAAATCTGAGCGCACGAACCTACAGTATTTTCGCCTCCATCGAAAATGCAGCCGCAGCTGCCGGGATTTGATCCCGCGACCTGCGGGTCAGCAGCCGAGTACCTTAGCCACTAGACCACCGCTGCGGGGCCACGAACAGTTTACTGCAGTTATGTGCTGTGAATTGCTTTCTGAAGGTCACGAGAGATACTAAAAGCGCCTTTTAGCGCTTTTAGAATCTCTCGTGACCTTCAGAAAGCTCCAATTATTCTGTCTTTGATTTAAACTAGATATATGACGAAGAGCTGTTAGAAGCCATTCGCGTATTTCGTTTGCTTGCATACTTTTATGTATTTGCCGGCGCGTAAGTGTCATTGCAGTCTGTGCGTCTCATCTGACCATTTTGAGCGAAACGGGTTACTCTCGATGCTGGAACAACGATGTGCCTCAAAGTAGGTGGGTTCTGGCAATGAAAAAAACATTTGACGTGACTAGTTCAGATGCATATCGGTCCAAATAAGAGTGACACGTTTACTGTGGTACATATTTAAGAACGAAAAGTGTTATGGCGCAGAAAACCGCTGAAGAAGGCTTTAAACGCTTTTTGTGTGCCGACGTGTAGTAGGCAAGGGTGATTAGCGCGGGTTCACTTTGCACTTATGTTGGCGAACTACTCTTACGGGGCAATACTGGTCGCACTAAAATGAGGCATCGTAAACATTTAGGTTTACAAAAGCTTGGCTGAGCGTGGTCCTGATAGCGTTTTTTTGTAAGGTAAACGAAAGAGATTTTTTCAATTTCAAAAACGGTTCAAGACATTGATTGAGTAATGGATTGCATTTAGAATTTGTGCTAAGCCCAGATGTTTACAGAACAAGCAGTATACGGCTCGCAAATGGCAAAAATAGATAACTTTTTTTTCAGATATTTTGGAAAAGCAAAGGCCCATTGGCAGGTAATAACAGCATATCAAGGGTATAGCCGCAATTTTAGGCTTAGGTGTTGCGTGCAGCTCTAAGCAGTCGTGCAGAAACGTAATGAGGAAACGTAAGTACAGAAAAGTAGCAGATCTTGTTAGCGTGGCAAATGAGAGATCCGTGTCTAATGTTGACCACGCAGTTCTATAGCCCGATAGTTAAAGAAGTATATGTTGCGTGCCGCTTTCTCAATGATCATTGCTGATTTCAGGCGACAGAACCACAGACTGATGGTTGCACTACAAGAGTCTGGTATCAGGCAGCGTTACATCAGAAGAATGTTCCCTACATGCAGCAACGGCACTGCTTTGGCTGTGTTCGACATCCCGCCAAGCGATTACGTCATCGTCTACCTAGTCGCATGCTCCTTGTCTCTGCTAGCGTTCGCTGCCGAGGTGGTCCATCAACGCTACTATTTTTCAAGACGACTACAGGCCTCTCCACCTGCCGTGGGGATTCCAATTCGCTAAAGAATTTGGCGCTGGCTCTGTTCGTTCAATGTTCATGTGTCGAAAGTTTGTGGAAATAAAGGTTTCGTTGATTCAACGCATGACACTGATCCTGTGTATTGAAACTGCTCTCAGATTTTGGTTGGATAAGTCTTCCCTGATTGCGATGCAGCAACGACTGTTTGATCGCATATTTTTTGAGAAGTCTACCTTTAAAGACTTCGTTTTTCAAGGTCACGTGTACAGGCACTTTATTTCATCGCAAACAGCGTTTCTCGCTAGTTTCATTGACTTAGGTGAAATAAAATGAGCTCCTGTTTAATACCATTCTTTTGGGTAGTCGCTACACACGGAACTTCTCCTAACGATTGAGTATTACTGATAAATTACCAACAGTCGCCAAATTCAGATTAAGAAAGCTATTAGTTTGTTTCGCCTTTTGTTTTACATTTTAATATTACCAAGAAAGGTGGCCATTAGCTTACTTGCGACAGTAATGGAAGAGCGCCACCTTCAACACTCTCCGTTCACCGAAATTTGGTGCGTATTCTGTAGTCTAGCAAAATACTATCGGTAGACTGGCTTTCTTCATCAGTAATAATAAATGAAGTGTTGATTATATAAAGAAATAAATGGGATAAATATACGATAAATAAGTAAACGAAATTACCATATCAACGGACGGAGTTCGTGCAGTGAAGACGTCCTCACCGTGCCGGGGCTGCATCTTTACCACATCCTGCGGCATTCCTTTGATTCTTGCATTCTTATATTACTACGTGCGAATTGACATTCGTTGGAACCACGCATGACGACAAGGTGACCCAACGCTGTAATTTACCGGTGGCTGACGAACGCTGAAGGTGAGTCTCAAATGTGGCAGTATTCTTCGGAGAATTCTGCTGTCCCTGCTTGCCTTCTCCGGCAAGTCAATTTGTAGACGCTATCCGTCGGATGCTCACAGTCTGACCCGCTTTTAGTTAATTGGACGCATACGGCCATAATTCAGAGCGCTAACCCCACGATCTTTTTCTCGTGGCAGTTTCGGGAGAAACACGCAGCAATAAATGTATGCTAAATGCCCAGCAATCATTATTGGAGACTGGATTTTAGGAGAATGCCTATTTCGTTCCTTGCGTTCCCATCGTGTCACTTTGATATATGATCTTTATGGGGCCCATTAATGTCCATTTATGGCGTTTGTGCCTTAATCGCTAAAAGTGCCTATAAATGCATACCTTAAAAGTCTGTTCCTTTTTTAAAGCCTGTGCCTATATGAACGCTATTTAGCGTCAAATTATGATTTCGAGTATAATCTGAGACCGTTATTCAAGCTGTCGGGCGAAATTGACGTTTCGAAACCCCATGAGGTGCAAGCTGGCTTTTTTTATTTAAACTGACTTCCCGAAAACAACCGTTAGCAGCAGTGAAATGGAAAGCACCAACCACACTACCCACAGCAATCACATGGCGCGAGTAGTTGATGGAGGGGGAAAATGAACGAGAAAAAAAGACACTATTTCTGCGACCCTAAAAGAAATCACGTACCGGCGTACGTAGGGGAATGGGCATATGAAAATAAAGGTGGGAATAGGAGAGGGTAAGAGAAGGAGAAAGAAAAAAAATAAGTTGAAGGACGTGGAGGTCAGTCAGTTCTTAGAACGGCTGGCTACACTGGGCTGAAAAAGAGGGTAAAGACACAAAATATGCTAGAAAAGAGATGTTACAAAAAACATTGGCCCCGTATCTGCATGTTAATCTGCAGATGTCGTCGAAAGACGATAGTCTTGCGTGTGGAGAGAGTGAACAATTTATTTGATGTTCTGCACAGTAAAATCTGTGAATGGTATTCTGGAGGTGCTGCGTTTGAGTGCCTCGAGCGTGCAGTGGAGGCGAACGAGCGCATCAAGTGACGTCACACGTGAGACATGAGCGCCATCTGGCAGTTTTCTTAAAAAACGAAGCGTGTGGCTCTGAGACGGGTGTGCGCACCCGTCTCAGAGGTAATAAGGTGTAGAAACTAAGGCGACGGGTAGGTGCCACCACCGTGTCGTCTTTGCAAAGCGTTAGAAACACTTGCCTTTTCGTGGAAGCGTTGCATGGTCAGCGCAGCGTGATAAGCGCTAAGGTCCTTGAATTACTTATATATGCCTTCTCTAGAAACAGATGCACATGCAGATTTTATACGTGTTGTTATGGTGCCCCGTACATGCACAATAATTGCTTATTAACTGACAATTGCACAAGTATGAACGCTTAATCTTGAGCAACATTGGTGGGTGCTGTGGGTAGGGTCAGCCGTTTCCACTACCCAGTGCCGTTAAAAGTGCACAAACCGACAAACGTACAGACAATTGTACAGACAGACAGACAGACAGACAGACAGACAGACAGACAGACAGACAGACAGACAGACAGACAGACAGACAGACAGACCAAAGTTTTTGCGCAGAGGGTGCGGTGGAGGCCTTTTGCAGCCGGTTTCCCAGTCCACTGTTCCCGAAAAATTGAAGGGCTTCCTTGAATACTTGTATGCAGTTAAAGGCTCGGAATAAGTTGAGCCTGTGTGCAGCCGCAAGAAAATGAATAACGGAAGGTAAACTATGGAGTGCCTTTAGGGGAAAGCAGAGCGTTGGTAAAAAAAGCAGATGTCCATGTGGTTTTGTTTTGTTTGCCGTTTACTTCAAAAAGGGTGCTTCACCAGGTCACATGAGAAATTTCAGTTAGACACTGGAACTTGTTGCGCGGCCAATGAAGAGCTTTGTACCACAAGAATATTTAATTGGTTAATTGCAAGTCGCGTAAGCATGGTGAGCTTTAAGAGCGCTTCAAACATTTGCCTTTTGCTGCGTTTAGACTTTGCAAGCCTAATTCTTTTTCTGCTCTCTTCAGTATCGGAGCAACTCGGAGCCGGAAGATTAGATGAATCTCTCTGTGCGCGCATGTCGAGAGAGGCTGGCAGGAATTATGTGTCCTTACCGCATTACACATGGTTGCAGCACTGAAACTTCTCTAAGGCATGGCGCATCAAAAACACGCCAAGCATTGTCAAGAGTGGCACCAGCACGACGTGAGAACGGTGAGAACACGAACGCGAACACAACAGAGGTAACTAATACCCTTGTCCCATCAGCACGCTGACCTCAGTTCCGACGAACCTGAGATTTCAACGCAACAACGATTGTCTCGTTGCTTGCAGTCTTGCGAAAAGTTATCCTTAGTATATATGTGCCTCAACATTTTGCACTGATATGGTTAAGAGGACTTTTAAAAGAGGAGTAATGAGAAGTCGAGTTCCAATACGAGAGCATCTTGAACTATGCAAAAAAGCCACAGCTTTGCCGTGAAGGCAAACAATCAACGCGATAGGAACAAATTGGAAAATCACGCGAAGAATGGCAAGCAGATCAAAACGTGCACCGCGTTTCTCACGCACAAATGACGCACGAAATGTATTCATAGGTACAGATGAAAGCGAATAAGGATCTCAGTTGTTACCTCGCTGTGTCTTAAAAAGCGCACCCTTTTCACAAGCGGAGTCAGTGCAACGAGTGCAGTGGATTTTGTGCACCCAGTCACTACAAGAGAATCGTTCCGGTGAAAGCCCAAGGCGCAAGATTTTCTCAACTTCGAGTCAAGCGAACGCACGCGTGCGCGTTCCCTCTCCGCGCGGCAACGCTCGCGTGGGAGATGAGAGCGGACGCCGCCGCGTCGGGACGATGTGGCGACGCGCGCTCATTGCGCCATCTTGCTGGTAATTCTGAAAACACGACACTTCTCCCCCGAGATGCTCGTTACCAGCTGTAAGTGGTAGATATAAATAGCTTGTCATTTAAAGGTTAAAGGAGGTTCTCCTTCGTGGCTCAGTGGCTAACACCTCGCACTCACAATTCATAGGTTGGACGTTAGATTCCGTGCGCTGTAGTCCTTCTCTGGATTATTTTTTTTCTTTTTCACGTGTTTATTTATGTAGATACGTACACATGTACGGTGAAGGACGTCGACACCGACACCGGTGGCGAAATGCAGCTGACAGTGCCCATGTAATAGCTATCGCAATATATGTGCAACATTTTCCAGTTTTCTGCAGAATTGGCATTGGGGTGATACCTTCATACCAGCCTTGTGAAAGTAAAAGAATAATGGGGGGACAGGGTATGGAAATCTGGTGATTGCCTCTTCTGATTGCCAAGATTGCCTCCACTGCAACTCTCATTGAAGTTTTAGGTGGTTATATTTCAGCCATGTGGTTATTGCTTCAATCTTATTTGTGTGAAAAGCTAATCTTCTATATCTGAATGTTGTGAAGTATTTCAACACAAGCAGAACATGAAATATATGGAGATCTAGTAATGCGTGAGCAAAGGCATCAGCCATTTTATTTATTGTTACCCACAGTGACCGGGAACTCGCACACATTTCATATATACTTCAGCTGAGACGGAACTAAAGATCGTAACGTCATGATGGCACGAAAGGTATGAGGAGCTGTGCATACTGAGAGCGAATCAGTATTTATTACTGCCCTATTCTCATCCATCGGAAGTTTTCGCAGTGCCGTGATGACAGCCATGAGCTCAGGTTTAAACACTGGAGTGAAATCGACCAGCTTCACGGCGAATGAACAGCCTGCTGATTGGAAGACTACTGCAATGCCTGCCCTTTTCTCATTCACGGAAGTATCTGTAGCTATTATGTAACGTGTCTGTGTATGCACTAGGAAATCTGCTTACCTGTCGTCTAAGAGTATGCAGGATTTATTATTTAGAAGAAAGATTTTAGAAGAAAGATTTCATTCTATTCTATCATGAAAATCAAGTTTATGAAACAGTTACCTCTCCGATGTTGACATTTATACTTGACAATTTCTTTCTCTACATAGATTATTTGTGTAGCATGAAAACATGACCAATAATCGAGAAAGAACGAAGCTGGGCCACTGATGAAAACATATTCAGCTCTCCTCACTGAGAAGCTGTAAATTTTAAGAATGTTTGTGCCGTTAACAAACGGAATCGACAGACCAATGTAGGCATACGCGTTTTCTGATAAATTACAATAAATGCTGCCAACCTAGAGAGCCCCAGACACAAGGGCAAAGCTTTCCGCTCCAAAGCAATGAACGGCTATGTTTTGCATGCAGGCACTCCTGAGTACGACACATATGGAAGCTTTAATATTGGGTGCATATAAATTTTGTACCACATAACATGGAGCCATTACGTACAAGAAATTCGCGGTTGTCCACTCTGCGCTGTAAGCTTAAAGCTCGTTCAGCCTTAGCCACGTTGTATTCTATATATGAACTCCAGTGAAGTTTTTCATCGTACAACCCAAACAAATATTCAAGAGTGTCTACTTGCAGAATGGGTTTCTCATTGTATCCAATGTCCAGTGAAATCAAAATGGCTATAGGAAACGCTAAGAGAGCGCTTTTATTCAATTTAAAACCATTGAAATTGACTGAAGCCGCATTTTCAGCATGTTCAAGTAGATTTGTATTTTTTGCTTTAGAGCCTAAATGTGACGGTCAGCAGTACACTATATCACCAGCATACACATAGACATAGATATTCTGGCAGGTTGGTATAGAACTCATTAGCATATTGCATAAAAGTGGAGATAGAACTGCTTCTGGGGAACTCCACGAATCTGTACCTAGATGACGAACAGGTATCTTTGACAATTTAAAATTTCCTTTGTTTTAAGAATCGTGCTAACCACGCCGTCACATACCGCAGGAAATGTAAAGTGATTAGTCTGTTATGTAAAATGGAATGTTCAACGCTATCGTAGGCTTTTGCAATGTCAAGAGTCACAAGAATAGAGTATTGTCTCCTTTATTAGCAAGCTGTACTCGGCTCTCTAAGTCTCAAAGGGCACACCAGATTCAACAAACAGATCTAAAGCGAATTTGTTGTGTCAGTATTCACTTACTTTCTATCCAACTAGTGATCTTGCCGTGCAGAATCCTCTCGATGAGTTTGACCTTGTTAGAAGCGAAGGATATAGGTCCTATATTTTCTTTGTTGAGCCCTGATTCCTGTTCCTTAGGTATTGGAATTACCTTCGCTATTTTACAATAATGAGGAATCCAAGAATGCTTCAGGTAATATCTATAACATTAGAAAATTCAGAGGGAGATACACATGAATAATATTTAGATCAAAGGCACAGTAATTTAATAGGGGCCCGGAACTGAAAGGGTAACTGCCTAATCACGCAGGATAGTTTGGACATTGTACTTTTTTAAATTTAGCCTGGTTTCTACAATTCTGCTACTTATTGGGCCCAGTTTTTCAAATCTACTCTCCAGACCTTTAGCGATTAAATATAGAGCTCGTTTAAATTCGTTTGCGTGTGCTTCACGTGACGCCAGAGCCACCAGTTTAGCTGGCAGTGCGCGTCCCAGCCATTCAGTGCTGCGGATGTGGCGGATCCGTGAGAGAGGGGACAAAAAAAGAGGAGGTCAACGGCGCGGCGAGAGTGAGACGGCGTAGATTAAGTAGTGTCTCGCTACTTTCCAAAATATAGGGGTACTTTTGCCCCCGTAACGCAAGCGCCCTCACACACAGAAGTGCGCTCTTTCTCTCCACTCACTCTCCGCTACTCCGCCCGCACCACCAGCTCCAGTTGCTAGGGGCGAGGATAAGCACGCGCGCCCACAGCTGTTGCTATGGGAGAGGAAGTGAGAGCGGAGAGATAACACCTACCGGCGCGAGGTCACCGAAAGAAACCTGACGTGCCCTGACTAAGAAATGCATTCGCATTTAGAAAGCATTCTGGGAAGTGCTTTCATATCTTTTGAGCACTCACGATCTAATTTTATGGGTTCCAGCGTTCCACAATGTACGTGTAAGATCTGGCGTCTAAGGCCAAGGGGGGTGAGTCTTCTTTGTCGCAAAAGGGCGCGCTTCCCAAAGAGCCGATTCTCGGAAGACAATTATCCCGGCGTAAGGACGACAGTTCTAGTAAGAAGACCGTGGTTGGTCGCCGCTTTTAACGACCAGCTAGATGGTCCCCAGCCAGCGGATTGCCGGCGGGCGACGTGAGGACAGTATATAGACACCCATCCATCAGGATTAGAGTCCGCGGGACCGCTCTCATGCTGGACAGAGTAGTCATCTCGCGGTAATGGCAGGAGGCCCACAGTCGAACGGCGCCACCATTGTGTGCGTTCGCACAGTTCGTGGAACGTACTATGCAGGCCGGTCCTTTCATCTCTCTTCCTCCGACCAAGCGGTCGAGTGCTTGAATACATGGGCAGAGGAGAGGATGTCAACAAGTGTTTAGTCTGTCCATTAAACAGACTGAATTGCTTTGGTTGGCCATGAGGAGGATCGGGAGGGGCAACCGAGGGGTTAAAGCCTGGCTTTCGTTTCCTCATGGTCGTTCTAGTCGCAGCAAGGAGTTCTCTGCACTGTCGGCTCTGCCAGGGACAACATGCGACGATTCCAGCGGTGAAAGTGTTTTGTAAATATGTACATAAGTTCCTGTACATAAAGTCGAGTTGTTGAACGTATTGAAAGGCACTGGTCTCCAACCTTTACAAGCAGCAACAGCCACGACAAGACAAGACGGATCCCAAGTAACCAACCTTCCACTCCCTTCTACAGCAACAGCCACTACGCAGCTGAGAGAGCTCTGCTCAAGGGAACAGAGGGAGCGGGCAGAAGGTTGAGTTTTACTGGCGCAGTCAGACAAGATCGAAACGACAAGGAACGCTCTGCGTAACATGGAGTTCGTCGTGTTGCGGAGGACACGGAAGACGAAAGCCAAGACATCGGCTGTTCCAACGAAGAAGCAAGCCACTGAGCTGAAAAGGCCGCGGCGCGGCAGTCATTGAACCGAGGAAGTCAGTGGTCGAGCAACTGTCATCCTGAATTCATTGGTCTGGCGACATTCCTGGCGACATCGGGCAATGTCGAGCGTGTGACGGTGGGCAAGGCGAGAAGACAGTGAGCAGCAACTTCACAAGTGGTGAGTCCTCTGGTGTTCTTACATCTCAGGGGTGCCACTGCCTTTCTTGAGTTTTAAGGTGTCCTATGGACACGAGGTTTGCCCACTTTAACACGGACAGGCGAGCGCAGGCCATGAGTCGTGAGTTGGGAGATGAGAGCAACGCGGCGAACCCGGGAGTGGGTAGTGTGCGGGAGAGCCAAAGGGATGACCGTTTCGGAAATCTCACGCTGGAGCGTAGACTGCAGGTTAGAGATGGAGAGACTGTCGCAAATGATGGGCGGAAGCTCTCGGTGGAGTGGACCCGAGTTCAGCAGGCGGGATCCGTGTAGCGAATCGAGACGCTACTCGGACGTCTTCACAGGAGTGTTACCCAGATTTACAACAGACGCTGAAGCGCCAGTATGGTATGAGTCCGCGGAGAGTGCCCTAGAAGCGTACGAGGTGCCGGAAGAGTTTCGGGGACGATTGGTTTTCCCGTTGGGAGCAGAGAGAGTCCCATTTTTGCCCACGCGACTAAGCCAAACAGAGCGTAAAGATTACCAGGTAATCAAGCAAACGGTCGTTGACGAGCTCAAACTTTCAGCAGGGAAGTATCTAAGAAGATTCTTGGGTTCAGGGAAGCGTGCGTATGAAGGGTGGAGAACTTTTTCGACACGTTTAGAAAGCTACCTCTACTATTACCTTGAGGCAAGGGGGGTGTCGACATTCAAGGGCCTGGTTAAGCTTTCGGTTGCCGAACAGTTAAAGAAAACTTTGTCGGAGGAAGCCATGTGGTATGTGACACTCCAATAAGGGAGAACGTGGATGAGTGCCCCAGAGATATCTGCGTTGCTGCCAACGTTTGAGGAAGCGCAGGGTGCGAACAGCGCTGCGAGACAGGCGAATCAAAAGCCAGCGGAATCGCAAGGCGCGAGAAAAGCTAGAGCTCAGAATGAGACAGCGAAGAGCCACGGTGTCAGAGAAAGCCTAGGGATGGAGGGAAAACTTAAGTCCAGGGCATGCTACAGTTGCGATAGCGAAGGGCACCAAATATACAATTGCCCTCAGCGCCAGAAACAGCCTGACAAACAGACTGAAGGGGTTCCGGGCGCTGAGAGCAAGAGCTAAGTGGCGCATGTTTCGATGGGAGAACCGGTGGTAGTGCGCAGTAACTTTATCGTCGTGTCACTCGATTGTAATGATAGGCATATCGGAGCGGTTTTGGACACGGGGGCGGAGATCACTGTGTTGCGGGAGAGCGCGATCCCACCGGAGATGACGAAGCCGCAAGGCACTAATAACTTAACATATGCGTTCAGTGGTACAGTGAAGGTGAAGCTCGCGGTGGTCCTGTTGACGATGGCTGACCTAAAGGGGATGGTTCCCGTGCTTTGCGCGTTAACGGACCGGCTGACAGCACGAGCGGATGACCTGCTGTCAGAAAAAGCGTGGAAATCGCTTAAAAACGAATGCGCTTCCGAGAGCGTGTCGATAAAAATGAATGCGCTTTCGAGAGCATGTCGAAAGGCGTGGAGGAGACAGGCGGCAGCATGTGCTGCGGGTACTTGCCCGGTCGTTGATCAGTCGGCCGATGACGACAAACGAGGCCACTACCGAGTCCGCGAGGTATTTAGGAAGGACGGGGTGCCGTTCGGGGGCCAACCCAACGCGACTTCGATGCTGCAACCGAAAATTCCTGAAAAAGAGAGATTAACTAGAGAGAGCTCGAATCCCCAGAGAGTCGTGAGGGGGGAAGTGGATATACTTCTCGAATGCGAACAGTGTTGCGTAGAGTTTTATTTGGCGAGCTACTTAGGGCTTGTTGCAGGTACCCCTTGATAGGCACCTGATGGTGAGGAGCTTGCGATAGTCCATTCCTATGGTTGAGTGTACCAACCATATGGATGGAACTGATAGAATTTCAGGCATCGTGTGGACACAAACTACGGGCTAAATTACGCAGAGGTAGCTTGGCCGTTTTCTGAGCTAACGGGAAGCCGATTGCGGACAAAATTGCGTGGGCGGATAGGGCGTCTCAGCGGCCCGAGGCCACACTGTGTGAGGCAGCACCTTTGATAAGAGTAGATCCCGAAAAGCCATATTGGCTCGTAGTGAACTTGTCCCAGGCCACCTCTGAGGTCTACCTATCACGGCAGGCGAAGAGGGACGCTCAGGCGTCGATCGCATTTACACGTCACGGCTTTTCTCCAACTCAATGCCGTGATTTCTTTTCAGTCAGCTGAAATTCAGGAGCGTTCAATTTCTGTCCCTTCAGCGCACTGACGACCATGGTCTGTGGCTGCGACCCACTATTATTGCCGACGCATGCACACTGTCGAAGACACGTAATGGTCGCTTGCGAAACGGCAGTGGTGCCTCAGGGGCTGTTGGGACACTTGGTGGACACTCCATTAGTTAAGAGTGACGTGGGCGAACCTGGAGACAACTAAACCTCATGTAGAGCCATCATCACCATCATCATTTCTCAATCACCGCGCCGCGCCTCTCGCGCAGCTGATGCTAGCTCGAGCTGCGCGAGGATTAGAACAAGCTAGCATACTTGGTGTGTCGGACGTGGAAAGCCACGCGGCTCCGCTACTGGCGTGGAATAAAGTGGCGAGAGAACGACACGACCACGTTGGCCGCCATCCCGTCTTCCTCTCTCGCTACATTGGTGACCCGGAGAACACGCCCTTCGCCGAGCGGCCCGCGGCCATGTTCCCGCAACTCTGCCCGCCAGTGCCACCGTTCCAATCGACCTACCCCAAGTATGTTTCATGCAGCTCGATGCCGTTCTTGCGCTGAATGGCGTCACGGACCAGCCGCTGATGCACGCCATTCTTCATGACGCCCTTCCGGTAGAGTTGCGTTATAACTCTGCCACTTCAACCTCCAGCCAGCAGCCTTACGATGACCTCTGCTCTGCAGTGCTTGCCAGCTATGGCCTCACCTACCACCCGCTGCCGTTTACCCGTGACTTTCAGGTTTTCCCTGCGTCGCAGCGTGCTGGACCCTCCGGCCCGAAGCTCTCATGTGACCGCAACCTAACTTCCCCGACAACGTCTCCTTCCACCTTGGGTCCGGCCACTAGCGCAATGAGTCTCGCACCCGGTCACAGATCCGACGAGGTTCTTGAAGTCATTCCTGCTACCGACAACCTGTCTACCACGAAGTGCGTTTTTTCGAAGTCCTCGGCCGATGGTCCTTCTGGCATGCTTGCTATCTCCATGTTTTCCACGAAAGTGACGGCACGCGTCACCGTGGCACCACCAGACTCCATGACGACCACCTTGCCGCCCGCTTTGGAGTCTGGCACAGGTGATCTTTCGCCCGTTATTGACTTCCCGACCTCGAAGCTTTCGCCTTCAACAATGTCCGATAAACGAGACTTAACCTCTCGTCTGGCCACTAGTGACGCGTGTCCTGCGCCCGACTGTCCATCTGCCAAGGTTCTCGACATTTGGGCTGAATGCAACCAGTTAGCCACGGGGTTTGTGTTTTCATCGTCCTCGGCCGACGACACTGCAGGCATGCTTACCACCGGCTCGTCTCGGCCGACCTCCATGGCTCACAACACGGCTGACACGTCAGGTTTCATGACGGCAACATCACCGAACGCCCTGGTGTCTACCACGACTATGGGCATTGTCACGCCCGCTATTCATCTCCCGGTTGCGGAACCTTCACCCCCCCCCCAATGTCCGAAGGCGACTGTCAATCAGCCTCAATGCTCTGCACGTCCTGCCAGCAACGACCACCATCGTCCTCGCAGTTTCCCGCAGCTGAAGTTAAAGCCACCAGCCATCAACCACGGCCAAGCTTTCAAGACGCTGCGACTATGACTGACGCGCTAGAGGACGACGTGCCCAATCCGCTTCAGACAGGGCTCACCAGGCATACCACGCCTGCGGTGGAGCAATCTAGGGAGTGTTGGCTAGAGGCAGCCATCAATTATGCAGACCTGCACGCCAACCCTCCTGCGCGGACTACCGGAGGTCATTACACGAGCACAGGTGTCCCGTCCAATACTCTGGGCGAGCCCACGCTGACTGGGTTCCACCACCACCATTCCCCGGAGCCTCTGCCTCCGGACGGCAACAACCAGACGTGTGTCCACAAGGCCAGCTCGTGTGTCAAAACCGCGACGACGCTCATACCTCATACGTGTCTACCACCCATTACCCTACGTCCGCGACGACAACGCGCTAGGCGTCGCACATTGCGGCAACTTTTGAGCCGCCCTGCTACGCAGCCACGAGTTACAGTCACAGCCCTGAAGACAGCGCAAGCGCCTACTCGGCCTATCCGACGCAATGTCCCACCACTAGTCGTGTACCCGACTACCCACCGTACACTTGGCGGCATTGTTAGGACACGTTCCTGCGTGCGTCGGCACGCCTATCTATACCAGCACGTCAGACGCCGCTCAACTTTGAGGTCTGTGTTGCGTCTACCGCAACGTCAAAACCCGCACTGCCGACTTTCTGCCGACGTTAGCAGCATGACCTCGCGACACACTGTCCACTCTCGGCCTGTCCGACCAGGTCATCCTGAGACCCGCTTGTCGGCAACCACAGCGACCCGGCACTTCCTTCCTTGTCCCTCGCGCTTCTCCCAGAGTCGCCCACCGGAGACGCACTGCTTACCGATGGCCTATAAACGTTGACAACCTGGACTTGCCAAATGAACACTTTATGGATTGTCGTTCATGTATATAGCATTTGTCGCTCTCTTTCTTTTTTTCATATGCCTTCAAATCGCGCGAAGCGCTAGGGGGGGAGCCCTGTAGTGCCACCATCACCATCATTTCTCAATCACCGCGCCGCACCTCTCGCGCAGCTGATGCTAGCTCGAGCTGCGCGAGGATTTGAACAAGCTAGCGCACTTGGCGTATCGGACGTGGAAATCCATGCGGCTCCGCTTCAGGCGTGGAATAAAGTGGCGAGAGAACGACAGGACTACGTTGGCCGCCGTCCCGTCTTCTTCTCTCGCTACAATCACCAGGCATGGAAATGTGTGTGTGCCTCAGTGAAGTGTATATTTTCTCTTGTATGTGTAAGCATGCAGAAATTATGGTGTTCCTTGTTTTTTACTTGAACAGCACCTTGTGCGGAAGGCTGTGCGTGCTTCAGTGGAGGGTTTTTTTGTATGTGTATGACTAGAAGCATGCAGGAGTTGTATGATTGTACTTGTGTATACTGTGACCTCGTGCCGTTTTTCTTTTTTTCTTTTTTTAATTGCTTCGTGGTGGCGTTCGTTTGGTGGAGCAAAAAGAATATTTCACGCATTGCAGAAACGCCTCTGGCGTTCAAGGAATTGCGAAGTGCGGCCCCAGGGTTTGGGACGTTCATGCCATCCCTTGATGTTGTGGGTGTTCGCGTAGCTGCATTTGAGCGCTTGCGCGAATCTTGGGAAGGGCGTGCAAGTTCTGGCGTCTAAGGCCAAAAGGGTGAGTCTTTTTTGTCGCGAAATGGCACGCTTCCCGAAGAGCCGATTCTCGGGAGAAGATAATCCCGCCGTAAGGACGACCGTTTCGGTAAGAAGAACGCGGGCGGTCGCCGCTTTTAACAACCAGCTGGATGGTCCCCGGCCAGCGGATTGCCGGCGGGTGACGTGAGGGCAGTGTATAGACACCCATCCATCAGGATTAGAGCCCGCGGGACAGCTGTCATGCTGGACAGAGTAGTCATCTCGCGGTAATGGTAGGAGGCCTGCAGCCGAATGGTGCCACCATTGTGTGCGTTCACACAGTTCGTGGCACGTAACGTGCATACCGGACCTTTAATCTCTCTCTCTATCCGAGCGAATGGTCGAGTGCTTGAATAGAAGGGCGAGAGGAGAGGATAGCAACAAGTGTTTAGTCTGTCCAATAAACGGACTGAATTGCTTTGGTTGGTCGTGAGGAGAATCGGGAGGGGCAACCAAGCGGTTAAACCCTGGCTCCCGTTTCCGCACGGTCGTTCTGGTAGCAGCAAGGAGTGCTCTGCACTATCGGCGCTGCCGAGGCAACATGCGATGGTTCCAACGGTGAAAGTGTCCCGTAAATATGTACATAAGTTCTTGTACATAAAGTCGAGTTGTTGAACGTATCTAAATGAGCTGGTCTGCATCCTTTACAAGCAGCAGCAGCCGCGACAAGAAAAGAGAGACACCAAGTAACCAACCTTCCACTCCCTTCTACAGCAACAGCCGCTACACAGCTCAGAGAGCTCTGTTCAAGGGAACAGAGGGAGTGGGCAGAAGGTTTAGTTTTACTGTACGTTTAGGGTAAATTACGATGTTATGGTTTTAATAAATAACCCATTGCTGTACCGCTAAACACACTGCACCTGATTGTAAGCTGGTTGCGCAAGGATATTGGGGCAATTAGCTTTACATTACGCAAGTAACTCGATCCTGGACGCGTACCACGCACGAATGTTTCGTCTCCAAGGGTGACCCCACTATCTATCTACTAAAGAGCAGTTACATTTTATGGCTTCTTCAGAAGTTACCTTTAACGGGGGAGCTGTTTCAGGTGACCATTAGTTCTTTAGCTGCGCAGAAAAATGATCATCCTAAATAACGAACGTTCGACCCGTGCGCCAACATGAGCGCCGATTTCGCCTACGCTGGATGCAAGAAATATAATAGGCCAGAGAAGATAAAGAATGTAAGAAGAATACAAAGATAGAGAGAAAGATCAAGAGAGCAAAAAAGACAAAGAGAATAAAGATAAAGAAGGAGGAAAATTCAAGGGAAAAATTGACCTTCTTGAGGTGACGTTTGAACCCGCGTACCAACCGGTCTGAAGGCGAGCGTAACAGCCACGCGACTGTAGAAACAAGCTAGAAGAACATACCACAGCCTTGTTCAGTACTGCAATAGATTGGAAGATGAAAACTACGAGGAGGAGGGGAAAAATTGCCCGCAGCTTCCCTCGGGGGAACACTGAGGAGGATGCGAAGCATATAATTGGTTAACGGGGTGGTAAAGTGCGACTTACTTGGGTCGATGGCTACATTGGTTAACGTGGTTGTGAAATGGGGTGTTAAATTGCGACTTACTTGGGTCGATGGCTAAATTGGTTAACGTGGTTGTAGGAGGGGGTGTTAAATGAGTGAACACGTACACACGTATGCGAAAGGGCGGCGCTGGTCGAAGGGACGTCGATCATTGTGTTTGTGGATTCGTTGGAATTCATTTCACCGCGACCTTGGACGTCGACGCGCCGTACAAACCAACCGACGAGCGGCAACTGAGCGAGCGAGCGCCGACCTAGAGTATATACAGCGCGACGGCGCATGCGCTGTCAGCTGTCGAATGTTCTCGAAGGAGAAGCGCGCGCGTGGCACAGATGGCGACGGCGCGACGGCGCATGCGCTGTCAGCTGTCGAATGTTCTCGAAGGAGAAGCGCGCGTGGCACAGATGGTGGGCGACGGCGCGACGGCGCATGCGCGCGCGTCAGCTGTCGAATGTTCGAGAAGCGGTGCGGACGGCGCGGACAGCGCACTACAAGGCGCGAGTATAAGATGCTTCCGCATCTAAAACGTGCAGGGGAGAGTAAAGCTTAGCATATACAAAATAGACATAGAAATAACGAATGACAGAAACAGATTGAACAAGAGTTAAAAAGTGAAACGAAGGCAGAGAGAGAAATAAAAAGAAAGCGGGAGCATGAGATATAATAAAAAATGAAGCAACAGAATCGAAAGTTGGGCTAGTTTGATATGCATGGTATAACTGTCAGTTCAAGCGCACGAATAAACAGAAAGAAAGAGAGGACAAGCGCTTGTCCTCTCTTTCTTTCTCTTTATTCGTGCGCTTCAACTGACAGTTATACCAAGAGATGAAGCGTCAAAGAGACAATGAAAAGAGAGGGGAAAAAGTGCAGCAGAAAGACCGAGATATACAGAGAAATAGGGAGATAGACAAAAAAGAAACAACTATCAATAAGTCGACACAAAATTGACACAAAATAAAGTGCCCCAGAAGGAAGAAAAACTTTCGCAACAAGACTGAACGAAATTCCAGCAGCCCAGGTCTATCGGCTTTACGGTCTTTTTAGCGTTGCGCTCCAGTGCAACCTACAGCCAAGATTATTTTACTACACGCGTTGAAGGAGAAAACATTGTGTGTTTCAGTGAGAAGTGTGGTATTGTCGGTAATTTTGTATCATGCCTAAATGAAACAACACAGTCGGGTTTAAAATACACCATAAAATCATGATAAAACACAGACGGTCGGAATATCATGCAGCTGTTTATTGAGTAGTTGTCGTAACGCACCAGTTTTCATTCAAGTTAGCTGCTACTATATATAGGTGACTGTACTTATATCTATAGGCTCCCACCGTCCGTTCAGCTTCAATCTGAGCTCGTTTCACAAATGCGTACACAGAATCGTCGATCCGCATTATTTGCGGTGTTGTCGACATACTTCTCAATTTTGTTTTTTACTAGAACACTGGCGATTTTTAAGTAAAGTCTTGGCAAACTTACAAACGTAAAATTTGCTAAGCGTCAGGGGCTCTCTAGCATGTTGAGGGCAGGCACGTGAGACGGGTGTTTTAGAAAGTACGAATGTCCCGTAATCATTCATTATCGTTGTTATCTGTCAGGGACGAATGCGCAGATAAGACACCATACGGTCGGAAATGCCCTTATCTGTTATGTTAACGATGTGTCCACCTACAGATCTTACGTCAAACATGTGTAGTACATACTTGCAATCGTACCGTCTATCATCATAGAAGAAAGCGACATGGTGGGACTCAAATCGTGGTCGCACTTCTTTATAGCATGCAGAGACTCCAAACTAACCTGTACGGGAGCAGAACTAGCGCTGCTCCATCAACATAGTTATCTCCGAGCAGACAATCCCCAATCAATTAAACTGGCCGTGCGGAATAGTGATCTTCCCGCCGCTGCCATCATACCAAACGACGAGATGAGCTACTAGTTTCACGAGCTCTACTAGTAAACAATTTTGTCGTTGATATTAAGTAAGCTAAGCTGCGCACCGTACTTTATCGTAAATATTGTCCCGAAGTCATGACAAGATGAAGGGAGCAGACTGGATGTCCAGGTAAAACCTTATTTGACCGGTAAACGAAAAGTCACATTACAGCAACACACTGGCACGGATATGGGAGAACAGAGCGTCGACTGTCGATCAAGTGGCAAGCGGCGAAGCCTGTCGGCATTTATACATGTGCAGTCAAATAAATACTCCAGCCTTACTACTGGTCGTCGCGCAAGCTATGAAATAATCTCTAGTGTTCACGACTTGCGTGCTATCCTGACATAACGATCTACAATAATCAGAAACCTTCTCGAACAATGAGGCACAGTTGACACCGAGCATTTCTGACAAACTCCGAGAGCGTAACCCGAATGAAACAAAAGTGGGAATAAAAAATGGCCCCGTACCTGCATGTTTTACTGCAAATGCCGTAGAAAGACAATAGTCTTGCATGTGAAAAAAGTGAACAAAATGTTTATTGGATGTTCTGTGCGAGAAAAGCAATGAATTATATTCTGGAAGCACTGCGTTAGAAAGTCTCGATCCGTGCAACTAAGGCAAACGAGCGCATCGAGGCGCATTAGACACGAACGCCATCTGGCAGTTATCTCCGTAAATGAAGGAAGGCGTGCGCGCCTGTCTCGGAGGCGATAACGTGTTGAACGCAAAGCGACGGGCCGGTACCACCACCGCGTTGTTTTAGCAAAGCGTTGGAAACACTTGCCTTTTTGAGCATCGCGTTGCACTGTCAGCGCAGCGTCATAAATGCTACGGTCCTTAGAATTACCTGTGTGTGCCTTCTCTAGTAAAAAGGCACACATACGAAACATCGAGGTGTTGTTATGGTGCCTTAGATATGCGCACTAGTAGCTTTTTAATTGACAATCGCACAAATATGAACGCCGAAACTTGAATGAACATTGGTGAACATCGAACATATGAACATTGGTGGGTGCTGCGGACGTGGTTGGCTGTTTCAGGTATCGTTGTGTCGCTTCGGTGCCATGCGAGGGATCATTACCACGGAGAAACAGACAAAGAAAGACAGACAGATCAAAATAGTGGCGTCGAAGGTCTCCAATAATGACTATCGTCGTTAAAATAAAAAGAGTGCGGGGCAATATGGTGATTGACCGCCGAAGCGGAGGTGGGGCGGTGACGTAGCTGCAGTAACCGCCGCGCTGTGGCGTCACTGGCCCGCCCATTTACCAGACTCTCTCAGTTCGCGGCTTCACGTACCACTGAATAAAGCACGGCATAACTAAGATACTAATATTCTTTCCTTTATCTTGTACTCCGCTGCCCCCTAGCCTCCTCCACTGGGAGTGGAGGAGGCAGCGGAACTTGCGCAAGTTTACGATAACGCTAGAAGCTTCAGTGCCGCTTGTATTGATGCATGTTGACGAACCGTACCACTGATCAGATCATCGATAACCGGCACTCGTTTTCAATATCAGTGTACAGAATGCCCTGCTTGCTGTTGTTGCATTTCGGTCTAGCCAACAGAAGTTCTGCCAAAAAAGACTTTTGTCTCGGACACGGCGATGGGGACTGCCGGCCATCGTCAACGTGACAATGCCGTTCCCGTTACTAATTAATTTATATATGTGTATGCTGCCAGACATTCGCGACGTTGGCTGCGTTAACCGCGTTGAGATTGTAGGTGATAGCATATGCACTCATGTGCGCGCACAGTCAGTCAATTTCTCCTTCCCCCTACTAATATATTATACGCATTTATGCTGCCATACATAGGTGATGTTGGGTGCCCTGCCACGTAGACAATGTAGGTAATCGTGCATGCACACATATGCCCGTACAGACAGCCTGTTTCTGTTGTTTATTTTGTCTAATAGGCAAGTTTGGTCTGTACAAAAGCGCGATTGCTTGCAGTGCATAGCATGAACACGGTGCCACCACAGCCTAAGTAAGGATGCAAGTTTATTTGAAAGTCCTCTTGCCTGCATCATGACCTAAATATTCCTATTCTTTACTTCTCCGTGTGACAAAACAAGGACTGTTGAGTAGTGCCCCCTAACCCAAATTTTACGAATGCTAAAGTTCGTTCTCATCAGCTGTAGGGACAAGCTATAATTATTGCATCCCAACTAAGGGCAACAGAGTCACACACGCGTGAAATAAGAGTGACGTTTCTATTCGCAGATTCGATGCTGTGCGAAGGATCAGGCAAACCTTCATTTCCATGAGAAATGTTTACATAAATATTGCATAAAAAACAGCGGGAAAATGCAGCGTCGAATTCTCTAGCTGTTTATAATTGCCACGACTGGCCCGCCACGGCTGGTCTGTTGGCGTTTTGCGAGACAGTAACGCTGATAGGTCACCTCTGCTGCGAACGCCAGCAGAGAGAGGGAGCATCCGAGATAGACGGTGTCGTAATCACTGAAAGGTATGTCAAACACAGCCAAAGCTGGGCCATCGGCACAAGGTCGGAATCGCATTCTGTTGTCATTCAGCATGAGACCATGCTCTTGCAGTGCAATCTGAAGTAGTTGGTGCAGGTGCCTGAAAAGTTACAAAGTGTCAAGCAGACAGACATGCAATATACTCATACTAAGTTTTCTGCTGAATATCGGTGGTCAATTATTGTTAGAAATCTACCTTCATTATTGCTCATGTGATACTGTGATCAGACTTGCGCCTTGCGTTTACGTTTTCGAACATGGTTGGTCACCAAAAAAAGTACATTCACATTTCTATGTAGTGAACTATTCTGCAAAGTGCCCATTCCCCCCCCCTTCCCCCTCCCGAAAAATTCCTACAAATATTATTTCTCAGCTTTTTTGTGATGTGTATAGTGATCAGTGTTAAAATATTTATCATTCATTCCATAGCTGCTCAATAGGGGGCCCCATTTAGACTTGCTCTTGCAACTGAAAACGCAGCTGATGTGCCGAATCTTTTCAAGGACGACCCGGACCATTCGTCAATAAATTTGGCGCTCCCCTTTATTTCATTCGGCAAGTTTTCTGCTACTTCAAAATCGAATACTTGCTGTGCTCGAAAGCATGTTCCACAAACTTATAAAATCATATGACAGTGAATATTAAAATAGGCTTAGCAGTGTTTGACTCTTTTTTGCTAATATACTCTCCCAAATGATGACAAACGATTGTGAACGCCATAGTATACAATGTCTGATGTCACCGCGAAGCGCACGCAAATCGCCTTGCTATCACTTCGAACAAGTTCGACAATGCATCTGCTAGGTGTATTGCAGCTAACTACATTTCACTATTAAAGTTGAGCAATCAAAAAGAGTGTCCAAAGTTAATACAAAGCTTGTACGCCATGATGTTATATATTCTTCAATGTCCAAATCGCAAGTCGTGTCAGGCTTGTTTGAACCATTATGTCTTTGAACAAATCGCGTAAATGTTTT
>WOVY01004246.1:0-20435 GCA_013436015.1 Rhipicephalus annulatus
AGAAAGGAGTCAAATGCGCAAGCTGGAAAAGTGTTGAACCTCAACGCCACAACACAGGACGCTCTTCTGCAACTAAACATCAAATCATAGAAAATCCTGGGTGCTCAAACGAGAGCCATCCTTGGGCTGGACCTGAAGAAGACCTTCGATAACGTTCGTCACGACGACATATTGCGACAAATAGACGGATTGAACCTCGGAATGCGAGTGTACAACTACGCCCGAGACTTGCTCACGGGAAGAACCACACGCTTGCGAGTGGGACAACTAGAATCAAATCAAATCAACATTGGAAGCTCGGGTACACCGCAGGGCTCGGTGATCTCGCTGATGCTCTTCAACCTCGTCCTGCTGGGGTTACCCGAGCGAGTACAACAAATTGATCGACTGTACCACACGCTATACGCGGATGATATTACGATCTGGACGACAACTGGCAGCGACGGAGAGGTCGAGGATCACTTACAGGCGGCCATACAATGCGTGGAACATTACCTCGCAGGCACGCAACTCACCTGCTCGGCCGAAAAAAATTGAATTACTACCTGTGAAAAAAGGACGTCCGCCCAAATACTACGTACCTTAGGAAAAACCAAAAATCAAACTAAAATCATCAAACGGCTCACCAATCCCAATGGTAAAGAAGATCCGGGTACTGGGGATGATGATTGAGCAGAACGGCGGCAATAGTGAAGTACTGCGCAAGATAATAGCAGAGGCCACCAGCTCGATGCAACTCATCCGACACATCCCGAACAAACATGCGGGCATGCGTGAAGGCGGCGTCATATGACTCATACAAGCCTTTGTTATTTCACAACTAACGTACACGGCACCGTTTCACAAATGGACAGTTGCGGAAAAAGACAAGCTTAACGCCCTGATACGCAAGACGTACAAATTCGCGTTAGGACTGGCGCCCGGAGTTAGCACCAGCAAACTCCTAGAGCTAGGGCTGCATAACACCCTCGAAGAAATGGAGGCGCAACAAGTTTCCCAACTCGATCGAGCACCTATCCAAGACCCGCCCAGGCCGACACCTACTCAAAAACTCGGCATCACGTACCATACGCAGCCCGGCATCAAAGTCGAAATTCCAAGATCGGTACGCGAGCAAGTATACGTACCCCCATTGCCTCGCAACATGCATCCCCAACACCTCACGGGACGGCGTAAAGCCAGAGCACAACGCATTACTCAAAGCTACTCCAACGACACTGAAGCGGTTTTCACTGATGCCGCGTGTTACACCAATAAAAAATAATTTAGTGGAGGTAGTTACCGGCCATCGTAACAAATAAATCACCAGCCTCTCTGTGAACACGGCACACGCTGAAGTGGCAGAAGAAGCGGCTATAGCACTGGCCCTCACACAGACCAATGCCACATACGAGATTAGTGATTCGCAAACAGCAATTCGCAATTTTGCCAACGAACTCATCTCGAAAGAGGTGTTTCACATACTCCAACGACATCCCATACATGCAGGAGAGGTCGACTTCGATAACCAAAGGCACCTGTTATCGATCCCGGCACACACCGGACTGAGCACCCCCAACAAGCGGCTCACCGCGTTGCTCGAGGCCTCACTCACCGAGCATCGCCGGAGGACGGCGAGCCCCCGCGGGGAACTGCAAACATCTCGGCATGAGAGGATCGTATGACCAGGTTTCACGACATCACCAAACATTACCATTTACAAAGACGCATATACCCATCCTCTCACGAAAAGCTAAACATAACACAAGCGGTACACTTCAGACAATTACAAACAGATTCATACAGAAACCCCAGACTCATGCACGCCATGTATCCAGACATATACACAACAAACAGATGCACGTCATGTGGCGAGGTTGCCACCCTTAGTCACGTGCTCTGGGAGTGTCAAGGCCTAATAAACAATTCGAACAGCGCCAATTCGTCTCACTCTTCTACCGCCAGCCTCTGCTCGCGTTGGAAGGCTGTACTGCTCAGCTCGAACCTGACAGCACAAATCTGAGCCGTCCAGCGTGCCGAGGAAGCCGCTTCGAGACAAGGTCCCTGAACCACATCCACGGTGGGTGCCCAGGCCCACAAAAGAACGCCGGACTCGAATCATCTGAATTTGACAAATGAAGTCTATGTTCTTCTTCAGCGCCACAACACTTCATGACAAGCACCTTGATGTTCTTGGTCTTGGTTTCAACTTTCGTTTCGAGCCGTCACTCAAGCAGGTGGACAAGTTGGTGTTAGCACGGTCCATTGCCAGACAAGTGGTGGAAGAGGAGCGACCCAGGTGTGGATGTCATTGCTAAGACTGAGATGAACGAACAGTGTAGGGACAGAGTTCGCCCAATTGGTAAATTTTTGGCAGATAACAAATTACAACTTCTTGTAGCTGACGAAAAATTTTCTTTGTTGTTATGGTTGGGGGCATCTTTACGGAGAGGGCCGTGAAAGCACTCGACAAGAACTTTATACTTGCAAATTGCAAGAGCTCAAAAGTAAAGAAAAATGCTTTTTTTTTTGTTTTCTGACATCAATTTTGAGCGGTTAGCTTCTGCGGTCTAATCTACTAAGCGATCTGAACTGGATACATTATTTTCGGTCAAAACACACATGCCAGAAATGCCTTTCAGAGCGATTGTTTCTGAAAGACACGTGGAAAAACGTTGTTCTGGATACCTGCAAAGAAATTTAGAAACTATTTCTATCCCGAATCCTTTTTTGTGTCAGTAATTCTGAAGAGGTGGTACAGTTTCTGAGCCCCGATAGCTCTAGCAAATGTAGCGCTTTCAGTATAGACACTGAGGACTTGTACAAGTCGATACCCCAAGATGAGCTGATGGCAAGCGTTCAAAGCTGCATCGCGCAGGAAAATGATGAATTCTCTTTTGGCCTGAAGTGTGGAACTTCTGTATCTAGTTTTCTAAAATTACTTAGCTTCTACCTGAAGTCAACCTTTGTGGCTTGGGGTGATAATAATTATGTCCAGAGATCAGGGTTATGCATAGGCTTTTCAGTAGCTCCGATTTTAAGCGAAATTTTTCTCGGAAAGATTGATGTGGCACTTCAAAAGCATTTGTCAGGACTCCCGGTTCACGTTTTGAGATACGTCAATAACTTTCTTGTGTTCACCATGTCCTCAGATTTTACAAGAAATGTTGTGAATATTTTCAAGGTTTTTAAAGAAACAGGTAAGAAACTAAACTTTTCTTTTGAATTGCCATGTCTAAAGCAACTGCAATTTCCAGATCTTGACTTGGTTTCGAACCCTAGCATGTTTGCTGGTATTATTGTCCTAGATCCGTAAAGCCTATACTCAATTACAGGTCAAGCCCTCTCTAAGCTAGTGAAGAGAAGTATCGTTACTACAAGTTTGGGTTTTGCTCTGAAAAATTCCTGTCAACACAGAATGAAAATGAGCTTGATAGTCAAGTAAAAAAACTAGTACAAGCAGGGTATCCCAATGATGTCATCATGTCCATGTGTAACAACAGGATTAAGAAGCCTAAATTTGAAGGGAACCACTCGGGGCGTCGTGATGAGAGTAGGAAAGGTAGGAAAATAGCATTGATGCCTTACCTTCATAAGACATCGCATGTACTTAAGCAACTCGCTAATAGATATAAAGTCGATGTGCTTTTCTCAGCTAAAAGCAAACTGCAGTCTATTTGTTCGCGCATGCGCAGAGAGTTACGCAATTTCCTATGAAACGCAGCAAAGAGTTCGTGGACTACGTAATGGGCGTTGTTTACATGGCTCCTTTTAGCAGTGGGAAAGTGTACTTAGGTCAGCCAGGAAGGTGCGTCAATGTTTGTCTCAAAAAGAACGATTCTTCTTTGAAGTCTTTGGGTGCATCGCATCTCGCAGCTCATTGCAGAGAGTGCGGTTGTTATCCTCTTTTTCATGATACTGAAGTGGTTTTTTGATCTAACAATCAATTACTCGTGAGTTGGCAGAAGCTTTTCACATGAGAAAAACAGCAGAACAATGCGTCAGCCAGCCTTCGATTTTGCTGCACGATAAAGAGCTTGCTTTTCTATTTTATGTTCCGAGATAATCTTTCTTCTTTTACCTTGGGTTTTCGAGCAGGCACGGGTGTACTTTTTGCCTGCACACGCATGCGCTGTTTTTGTTTGCCTGTTGATATATTCTTCCTTTTTAATAAATCTTTTAGTTGCGAGAAAGTGCTTGTCCTTACTTCCTTCCTGTTTATTTGTGCGCTTGAACTGACAGTTATACTATTCATATCCAACAAGCCCAACTTTCAATTCTAAGCTGTGGAACTTCCGGCACATGGCTAACACTGCCTGCTTGCATCCCCCACGCTCCATGTTGACGTGAGTTGCGCAAACGAGTGGGCATCACGCGGTTGTTGTGACACCACAGAACACTTATCCACTGGTGACACCATGAAGCACCCTTGCCTCATTATGGACTGCAAGTCGTTGATTGGAGACAAGTTAAGATGCGACACCGTATGCATGGGAATAAACAGCAGGCGCACCAAGTCGCTGTAGCGCATACGATTGCTCGTATCAGATCGGCGGCGGGATTTACGCGTATGTGGTTGCCACGTTAAGCTGGAAGACTATGAACACAATTCCGTGCTTGTGCGGCGATGTGAAGAGTCATTTCCTCAAATCCGACGCACTGCCGTCTTTGTTCCTTTTTGGTAAAAAGGTAAGTTCATGGTCGATCCGGATCGTGCGACTCGCACTGAATATGCGGTTCGCCCGTGTGCGTTAAGAAAATACTATCTAATCTCGTTAATTATAAATATAACGACTCTGTCTCTTCAGTGCAATGTGGTCCACTTCACAATACTTGGGAAGTAAAAACAGCACAAAAATTTAGACAAGGACAGAGGAAGAGACGACAGCGCGCTAAAGTCGCAACTGAAATCGCAACTGAAATTCACAACCTGAAATAATTTTGTATCAAACTTGAACAAAACTAGCCCATCCTATTTTATGGTTGAAATTAGAAAGACAAGACTAGTATCTTTGCACGCTAATATATAAATGTAGAAACCAGTCATCTGGAAAAATCATAGTTTTACAAACAGTTTTACCATACTGCCTAATTTATCTTACTGTGTAATACGAATACTCACGATAGAACTGAGTTTGAGTGGATGAACTTGTACTGTGGTAAAATTGTAGCAGTGCTGGAATACTCGTGGGCATGTCAAAATGAAACATCGTTGCTATTACACCACGCCCCGGAAACTCGGCGCTAGTTTCACTTTCAAAGAACCACCCGTGCCCGTAGCAGTTGCTGGGCATCCTAAGATCCGTTTGGACGGAGTGAGGTTGATATGAATGTTCGCATTTATTGGCCATCAGAAGCTTTTACAAACAAAAAAACTATACGTCAGGTAAAGAACTTCTCTTTATGTTTTTTTTCATATTTCTTGTTTTGTGAGTTTTATATCAGGTGAAGCGCGGAGAGTGATTGACTTGCAATCGTAGCACTTGCCTCCGCTCTTTCTTTGCCTCTCGCTCAGCGATATTAGAAGCTGGATCTCGCTCAGTTATCTCGGTCGGTTGCCGTGTCAACTACGAGAAAGTTAAAGACGGCAAGTTGTGGCGGGCAGAGAATGAACCACAATGAGCTATGCCAAATAAACAAACCATGCACTCGTCGAAGATGGCTTTACCGGGCAACACATAATTTTTGCGGCTTTGCGGTGTACTCACCCGAAGATTTCAAGTTCCGCAAAGATTTTTCAGCATTTCCTAAAAGCAACGGGTGAACACAAAAACTTGGATCAAATATTAGAGCAAGTATTGAATTTGCATGAGTTTCATATGAGTAAATCTAGTTCTATGCAAGCCTGACTATACTGAGAGAAGTGCAGTGTCGCTTGACTAACTGGTAAAGACGGCAGCCAAGCTCCTGTCAAGAAAATGGGTTTATTGAAAGAAGTACTTGAATTGAAAGGCTTGAATTCGAGTAGGCTCGGATACATAGTTTTAGCTACTTTACTTTTGGAAACTAGTTCAAATGATGTAAACAACTTGTAGGCCACTTCATGCTTATGAAGTTCTTGTAGCCGTGGTTTCAAATTTTGTGAGTCCTGTACTTCTGACAGTGTCTCTCAAATACACGTGATGGACTAAATGGTTCTAATAATTATTACAGTAAATGTCGATGGAGGCAACATTTTGACAAGTGAACTTTTCTTCATCAAGGTAACGCTGTTGCTCTCATGAGGACAAGTGAACTTGCCGAAGCGCTGTTTCCAGCAACCTTCTTTCTCGAAGAACTTCTGATTGCTTCAAGCCTCTTCATGCCTCTAAACTTAAGTCTCGTTCGGTACTCAATTTCTATGCCCGTTGTCATAACAAAGTGATTGAGTCAAATACGTGTCCTATCCGCGATTGTTGATGATTTTAACGTTGGTTCAAATATTGGTTCAACGTTTGCTCATAATGTCCATATGTCAGTTGTAAATTGAAGCTGCATCTATAGATTGACACATTCATACTACGTGTATGTACCTGTTTTTTCAATGCAAACGCGTAATAAAAAAGCGTTTCATTCGTGTCAATTGAGCTTCTTCTTACTGTGAATCAGTCAGTTTAACTTTTGCCTCTTCAGAAACACGAAGAAAATTTCAAAAAAGATTACCAAAATTTTATGGCCGCATTGCCCACGCGGCCAGCGAAACTGCGAGAAGGCACGAGCGCATTCGGCTTGCATGCGAAATGGGAAGAAGTGCTTCCGTGGCAAGCCACCTCTTCTCAATTTTTGTCCTTTCCCTATAATTGGGCACCTCACCAGCGAAGTGTAAAAGAAATTTTCTGTTCTTGATTATTACCAGTAGGATGCCCGGCAACCACCAGTAGTAAAAGCAGCGCTTCCACTGCAGAGAGCGAATGCATGGGAGGTACCGGGAGTTGGCGCCCCCTGATTATACTGTTGAATACTTTAATGAACCTATGCATTGTGCCTCCTGTCTTTCCAGCTCTTCCGCAAAAAAGAAGCAACCATGGTGGATGCACTTGGTGACTTGCTAATTGACCTGGCAGGTTATGGGAAATGTGACTCTCCTGGCTACAGCGCCAAGTATCTCACGTGCAGTGTGCTTGCCATGCAGAATGGCTGCACTTTACACACTGAGCTGGTGAAAGTCAGAGAGATGAACTTGCAATGCGACTAGTATACTTTTCAAGTGCTAACAAGAAACCTCTTGCAACACTTTTGTCCAGTCACCCAAAGCCCCCTACAATGTATCCATGGAAAAGCGAGAACTGGCTAAGTGCCTGACTGCTGTGGAAAATCTAGACATCCACAAACTTGTTGATAACAAATACTATACGCTTGTGCAAACTTCGCAAGTGTATCTAAAAAACATAGAGTTATTAAAGGTTTATTTTATGTGAGATTGTTATATTACTCTTTCAAGAAGGAATGTTAAATGCAAGGGGAGAACGGGAGTTTTATCACGCTTGTAGAAAGCACTGTGTGTGCCCAAGACAGTAGGTGCAAGTGACTTATTAGGCATAATTTTCATCCTTCATGTTTCATCCTTCATATTTGTAGCGGAAAAAAACAGGCGCCGACGCAATCAAGAAACTCATACACAGTACGTGCACTAGTCATACGTATGTGTTCTTTATGTATGCATCTGTTTTTTTTTCTACGAATATGAACACAAGTAACTCAAAGCAACTAGCCCCCATTACCGCTTTGGCTGCTCAAACATGTTTTGACATTGCAAGCAAGCATATCCTCAAATACTCTAACTAGAGACGTTTCTCTCAGAAAAAAACTTTTCTATCTTACACTTCACTACGACAAACGGAGCTGACGCAAACATTTGTCATCTGATCTCTTATATGCTATCACATTAAAAGCAAGTCCCTCTACTGCACATGAAAATATGATACCTGGCAGTGTAATTTAAATAAGGTAAATGATCGGGCATGTAATCTGAGGGTTGCGGGTTCGGTTACTGCAGGTACAAACTTGTCTTTTTGTCTTTGTTTTTTTTTCACACGTATATCACAATGACTACCACAGTACCAATAAACAGCACAATTAACATTCTCTATACCTTCCTTGGCTTCTGTATCAGCTAGTTTTTAATATGTTCATATAAGGAGGCTTAAAAGTGACCCTCTACTTTCTGTAATGTCACTGCAGATGAGCTTTCAGCTGGTGCAGCTAGTAATAACAGTTCAGAAAAGGGGTTCGCATCTGGTAAGGAACGTTGGCTGATAATTAAACAGATGCGCTTCTACAAAACTGTGGCATTTCAGACGACAAACAATGACAAGGTAGTAGTTAAAAGAAAAAAAAGATTCTTCTGAACAAGCGTGCAATAAATTTATGCTACATGCTGAGTGTGCGCAACTGTGGGTGCAGGTTAGCCAGATGAGGACAGTGGATGCTCGAGGACAACGAGACTTTTATATACACGAATATGGACAAGGGAATACACACTACATAAACTCACACATATGTACAGGCGTTCACGGTCTTACGCGGAAGGGAAGTTAATGTTCTAGTTCGTCCACTCACGTTGTGCTCTTGGAGCGTGAACGTTGCGATCGACCTGGAGCTCTCTCGTCGTAAGGAGGCGGTGTGCCTCATGCTTGCGGAGTGCGTACCAAGGAGGGGCCCGGCCTAGAAGATAACCGCCAGGGGCATCCCAGTATGGTGGTCAACGCCTGGGCTTGCCTGTACTCACACCTAGAACAGCGTATTAACGACTACCGCGAACAGACCTGGGACAGCGTCTCGCTCCGAGACCAGAACAGCAGCTGGCTGTGAAGAACGTTGCTTCAAACCAACTCGAAGTTGAGGTGGGGTGATTCCCAGTCCAGAACGCACCCGACGACTTTAACGCCAAGTCGAGGCCCGGACACGGAGGGTCAGAATGAGCAGTCGGGGCGTAGCCCGAACTTGTTCTTCCGCTCTTCTCTTTGAGTTTAGCCGAGCTGTCCCGTGGCTCGGGAGCTTTTCACGAGATCCGCACACGAGTACGCGCAATGGCAAGCTTCATCGTTTCACCCGTTATCAACATAATGGTGATTCTCGTGCCCCTAAAATGCTAAATCGGCCCCGCACATCGATCAAAAATAAATCGGCCCACACACCCATCTTCTACGCCAAAGGATGACGCACACTCTCCAGAGCAATGTTTTTTACCACATCTCCCCCCCCCCCAGTTAAAGAACAGCGAAACTGGGGGAAAAAGAAGGGTAGGCATGCTCATAGAGTACATAACATGATACTCGCGTCAAGAGCTCTTGGTGTGTCTATACGAGTATAGGACAGCCTAGCAAGTAGTAAGAGATGTGCGGCTAAGATAGTCGGCACCGATATTATCTGAGCTCTGAATGTATTCTACGAGGAAGTTATAGTCGATCAAGAGTAGGCTCCAGCGTAGCACTCGTGTATTGATTTGTCGGTCAGAGTTGATGTATTCCAGTGGCTGGTGGTCCGATTGCAAAATGAAGGGCCTAACATAGAGGTACACATGAAATTTCTGGACGCCCCACACGATGGCGGAGCACTTTCTTTCAATTTTAAAATATGCCACTTCGCTTCACGAGTTAGCAGCTTTCTACTGGCATAGGACACTGGATGCAAGAGACCATTGTGTTCGTGTAGATGACAGCTCGCAAACTCCGTGATGACTCATCAGTGCGCAACACGAAAGGCCTTTCGAGATTGGGTGCTTGCAGTAAGGGTTGGTTTGACATCATTGCCTTGAGTTTCTGAAATTTATACTGAAGCTTGTCGCGCCAGTCCAGCTTATTAGGACTTTCTTTCTTCGTGATCCTGGTAAGTGGATGAGAAAACTCGGCATAGTTGGGCACAAACTCTCGGTAGTAGCCGGTAAAGTCCGAGAAAAGCTCGAAGCTCTTTCTTACTTTCCGGCCGTTTCGCTGACACAATTTTGTCTGATGTGTCCTTCTGGGGTTCTAGCAAACCTTGCCCCTCAACGTGATCCAGGAAGCTACTCGTCAGGGAACCTATCTCGCTCCTTTTCGGCCTGATTGTTAACCGTGCCTCGCGCACACGTTAAAGTACATGACGTAATGTGACCATGTGTTCCTCCCATGTTGTGGTCGCAACGAGATCATCACCAACGTAGTAATAGACATTGGGAATGTCACCGGTGACTTCTCGCATCAATCGGTTGAACACGGCCGGTGGAGTCTTTATCCTAAAAGGCATAACCCAAAATTGGTATAGGCCCGAGTCGCAGGAAAATGCTGTAACTTCTTTCGACATACCAGCCATGGGTACCTGCCATTATTCCTTTGTAATGTGAAACTTCGAAAAGTATCGATGCCCAGTAAGTCGTGCAAACATCACGTCAGCATGAAGCAGTGGTTCCGCATCCGGAACGACCACATTCTTAAGTTGACAAATATCAATGCAGAGGCGCATCGTGCCATCCTTCTTATTGACAACCACAATCGGCGCTTGATGAACGGATGTAGACTTCTCTGTATGCCCAGCTGTAGAATCTCCTGGATCTATTTCTCAATGGTTTCTTTAACAGCGAAATGTGTGGGGTATTGTCGGACTTGAATGGGCTGAGCGGTGGTCAATTTCAGCTGGCACTCCACAACATCAGGTTTTCCCGGTAAATGAGAAAATAGATCGTGGTACGAGGAAAGAAGCTCGTTGACTTGGTCTCTTTGTTCTCTAGTAAGGCTAAATGCTACAGCCACATCCTTCCATTTCTGCGTTTGTGCAAGTGGGGCAAGCAATAAATTTTCTGCGCCATCGATTTCCAATTGATGAATTGACATTACAGCAGCAGCTGCCGTCGTTGACGTGTTCTGGGTTTTCCGCAGCTCGTTTTTCTTGAGCATGTTGATGTGGAAGACTATAGTTTTGTGACCGAGGTTCACAGCATAGTCCAATTGGCTTTTTTTGCGTATCACAGTGAAGGGACCCTCCCATGTTAGTAACAGTTTGTCCTTATCGGCAGGTAGCAGCACGAAAACTTCGTCAACTACGCTTAAGTCCCACTTCTTCACATTGCGATCCTAATAACTCTTCTGGCGAACATGTGCCTTCGCAAGGTCCTGAGATGCTGTTTCACAGGTTCGTTGCAGTCGTTCCCGCAATTTTACGATGTATTCGTAGGCTGACTTGCTGACTTGGTCGCGTCATTCAACTTTGGGTTAGTCCACAAGTCTCTCAAAATCGTCATTGGGCCGCGAATTATCGGCCGTAGAGTGACTGGAACGGCGAGTATCCAGTACTCTTTTGTGGCATCTCCCGATCGAGAAAAAGAGGGGGCCGAGGTAGCGGTCACAATATTTGGGCTTTTCTGACTCATTCGGCGGAGCATTTGCTTCAACGTGCCATTGAATCGCTCCACTAACCCGTTTGCCAACGTATGGTAAGGGGTTGTCGGTAATTGCCTGATAGATAGTAGGCGGCTGAACTTCTTCATAATAGACGACATGAAGCTTGCCTCGCGGTAACTAACGATTCCGCGTGGTAGACATACTCGCGACAGCATTTTTCATTAGTCTCTCTGCCATGACCTTGCTTTCACTCGAAGGAAGCGCGATGGCGTCTGGATACCTCGTCGAAAAATCCACCGTTGTTTAGAATGTACCCGTTGCTCTTGGAAGATGTCGTGACAAAGGGTCGATGATGTCGATGCCCACACGAGCAAACGGGGTCTCAATGATTGGCATGGTACCTTGCGAAGCCCGACCAACTAAATGGCGCGGGACAGTCCGCTGACAGATATCGCAGGACTTCACAAACCTCTTGGTTTCTGATTGAACCCCTGGCCAGAAGAATTCGACAAGACTACGATCAGCTGTTCGGGGTATTCCTTGGTGTCCGGCGAGGATACCTTCATGGGCGAGCTTGAGCACAGTCTCTCGCAGTTGTCTCGGTACGACCAGTTGCTCAAGTTCCTTCTCCGAGAGTAACTTGCGCTTCCGATAGAATATACCGTCGACAAGGGAGAAGCAGGATTCGCGATTCTTCACAATCAACTTTTTACCAAACCTCTCATAACAATGTCGTTCAGATGGGTAATTTCTTTGGTATTCCTCAAGTGTCACTTTATCTATGATTGTGGCAGTGGCTTTCAAAACAGGTAGGCTGGTTGAAGTGCGTGCTTCTTTCACTGCTGCAGCCCTGTACCCAGTGGTACTTAATTGCGGGTCCATGAGGTGTGCAATCTGTCTCTACGGTCATCGGTAAGTAGCCTAAATCGTTTCCGACATCACTTTGCGTGTCGTCCACGATGGTGGGCATGGGCGAGTTAACGAGTCCCCTGACGACTTTCCCTCCGCTATGATCACGATGCTTCTCACGATGCTGCTGAGGCTCGTGCGAATATTCTAGCTCTGTAGATGGGGCACCTTTGATGTTGCTTAGCACGACATCGTGTAGAGGGTTTCTTCATGCATTTAACTCGCACGGCACTGGTAAAGAACGGCGTGTCAATAGAAACTATTGCCTCCGGCAAATATTGCACTGTTCTATTGAGCAGGAAAGCCGGACCTTCTAGTCCCTGTAAACTTCTCTTCCGTGACAAGCCTTTCTCGTACCACTACGGTGTTGCATCCGTATCTCGAAGTACAGATAGAGCTTTGCCCTCATGCAATCCTCTCACTACAGGCAGAGTTCCGGCATCAGCCCCAGTTGGGGGTAGGCGTCAACGTCGTATGCACGACTGGGATAATCTCCCCAGTCTACAGCACGATGTATCCTTCATTCGGTTTCTCCAGTGTGTCAGCGTTGTATGCTTTTTTGGGTGACAGCATGCACTACGGCAACCACTTTTCCTTGGTTTGAGTTGTCTCCGCCGACGAACCGTTTCTGCCACTCAACCAGCTTGTTGCTGACTGGTTTTTTCTTGTTCGAGACCAACATTCCGACGCACGGTGCCCTGTCTTATGCACAAGGAACACGCACTTTGGCCCTTGAACTGGCGCTTGGCAGTTTCTGTGCTTTACGGGCATCTGCAGAGCTCGCCTTATATAGCTTGTCCTTGCCCAAATTGAACAAATCTCGGGCTTCCAGAAAGCATCCACGTTCTGCGCTAAAGGCTGCAATTTCTTACAATTTCTCTCCTTCAGAAATACCCGCATGGTGGGTGCACATCCCTTCATGAATTGTTCTGAAACCATCAGAACGCGAAGAGCGTCACACGTTTTCTCGACATTTGCCAGCTCCATCCAACGGTCTAAATGACCTGCTATGCGAGAAGCATATTGAAGCCCCGTCTCCTTATCCTCTGGCCTCACCTTCCAAAATTTCTCGCAGTATCCTTCAGCCGTATACGGCAATCCTAACAGCAGTGTTGCCTTCACCTGATATAGTCGGTGGCGGAAGCAGAGTGAAGTCGACCAATCATGAACAACGCCTCTGCCGTCAGGAACAAGCTGAGTAAAAAAGCCCATTTGCTCCGAGGCCACTCCTGAGACACCTCGATGCGCTCAAAACGTTGCAGGTATGCGTCGAAGTCATCTCGCATCTTCTTTAACTGTGGCAATAACTTGTGCGGACCACAGCTATTCATTACAGCAGGGGACGCTGCGTCCCCTGCTGTAATGCATAGCTGCGTCGTCGCTTACCGGTCACCCTCTCTCTCTCTCCCAGGTTCGAACCAGTCATATGCTCTTGCAACTTAGCTTAAACTGCAAAGCCCGCTCCTCAGCTTCCAACCACGTGCAATCTCCAAATCCATCGGTTCGTCCCACCCATCAGGCCCTCGGCAAGCAGGTAACGCCAATCTAACCTGGCAGGACTCGCCAAAATTTGTGGCCAACTGTGGGTGCAGGTTAGCCAGATCAGGACAGAGGACGCTCGAGGACAATGAGAGACTTTTCTATACACGAATACCGACAAGGGAATACACACTTCATAAATTCACACATATGTACACGCGTTCAGAGTCTTACGCGAAAGGGAAGGTAATGTTCTAGTTCGTCCACTGACGTTGTGCTCTTGGAGCTTGAACGTTGCGATCGACATGGAGCTCTCTCATCATCAGGAGGCAGTGTGCTTTATGCTTGCTGAGTCCGTTTTGAGGAGGGGCCCCGTCCTAGAAGATAACCGCAAGGGGCATCCCAGTACTGAGGTCAACGCCTGGGCTTGCCTTTACTCACACCTAGAACAGCGTATTGACGACTACCGCGAACAGACCTGGGACAGCGTCTCGCTCCGAGACCAGAACAGCAGCTGGTCGTGAAGAAGGTGGCTTCAGACCAACACGGGGTTGAGGTGGGTGATGCCGAGCCCAGAACGCACTCGAGGACTTTAACGCCGAGTCGAGGCCCGGACACGGAGGGTCAGAACGAGCAGTCGGGCCATAGCCCAAACTTGTTCTTCCAATCTTCTCTTTGAGTTTAGCTGAGCTGTGCCGGTGGCTCGGGAGCTTTTCACGAGGTCCGCGCACGAGCACGCGCATAGGCGAGCTTCATTGTTTCACCTCTATCACCATAATTGTGATTCCCGCGCCCCAGAAATGCTAAATTGGCCCCGCACATCGATCAGAAATAAATTGGCCCCCCATACCAATCTTCTACGTTGAAGCACGAAGCTCACTCTCCAGGGCAACGTTTTTCACCACAAGAGCCTGGAGGGAAATATAAAGTTGTAACCATGCCACAAAATGCGTGCTTCTCATGTTAGTGATCGTCACAAGCTGCACCAGATAAATTTTCTTTTTCCTCCACAAGTTATTAATTTATATCATTCATAAGGTAGGTTGACCTACCATCAAGTAAAAATGGTAATTACTTTTAACTTGTAATGTGTCCTGACAAAAAGTGACGGTCTCTCTTCACCATGCAGGCTATGGTAAGAGCTATTGGAACATGCCATGGACCTCCATGAACTCTCATCATATAAGGAAAGCTTTACAAGCAATGAGGCACCAACATCATGGCACATATCACTCACTCATGAATTGCCATCTAAGGAGAAGCTGATTTCTGAGAGGCGCGCACGCTTTCCAACACCATCGACCTCGAATCAGTGACAGCAATTTATTCTGATGATGTGGGTTTGGGTTCAATGTCCCGAAACCGTGACGCAGTAATAATGGGGTACGCTACAGTGAAGGGTGTCAAGAATTTCGGTCATATGAAGTTCTTCAACGTGCACCTAAATCTATGTACAAGGCCTCAACCACTTTCGCCCCCACTGAAAATGCAGCCGCCATGGCCGAGATTTGATACAGCGTCCTTCGGGTTATCAGTTCAGTACCCCGACAACTAGACTACCGTGGTGGGTAGTCACCAATACTTAGCACAGAATCAAAGGCTTACCGTCCAACTGGCATCAAATTTATTTTCACGCGTGTGTGCTCTGACTGGCAGCTTCATTTTATTGAAGCAACGTCGAAAGGTCAGTGAAACAGAAAATGCAGCCGTAGAGACGACACAGCTGAACGCTTCTCACACTGGTGAATGGGGCAACGTCAAAAGGATGGTTAAGCAGAGAGAATGCAACCATAGCGATGACGCAGCTGAAGTCTTCTGACACAAGTGCGATGGAACAAATCTTCTTGACAGCTGGGCAACCATGCAATCATGACTGAGTTGTGGAAAAGTGCTGTGAAATGTTATTTTAGCGTGTGTGCTATATATGGCTGGCAGCACACAGAGAGCCACTTGGTGAATCGAGCAAGAGAGCCACATTTCACTGAAGAAACTGCCTTCTTGGCAGTCGGGCAACAATGCAGCCATGATTGCTTTCTGTGAAGTGCCGCGAAATATTATTTTTTACATGTGTGCTATGGCTAGCAGCACACAAAGAGCAACTGTGTGAATCGGGCGAGAGAGCTACATTTTATTTTCTTGTCTGTGTGCTACGGTAGGCAGCCCAAACAGAACTAAATCTACTTGACATGGCATCACAAGTTTGACAGAATGGCTACATGGGAGCATTTGGGAAATTCCCCTCGTTTCTTGTTTGGGTGAGTCTTCTGTTGGACAGTTGCTTCTGGTTGCGATTGCACACCTACTTTTTAACTGTTGACTAATGAAATCGTCCGCAATTCCCAAGATAAGGGATGCGATAAGCAAGCTCGACATAATGTTTTTTTAAAAAGTCATGCACGAAGCTTAACTATTTTGGAGCTAAAGTTTGCGTAAAGGGTCCATTGCAAAAAAGAACAAACCTGTGCAAAACAGGTCAACCTTTATGGACATGACAGCGGAAATCATTTATGCGCGGATATCGTTGATGCATTGTTGAAAGCACGGGCAGCTTGCAGTTTAATTTCAAGTTACGATATAAAAGCTTTCACATGCCCACAGAAGTATATCGGAAGCCCACGTAACCGGCTAACGGGAACTGCTTCCGGATGGCGGTGACTACGCACGCAGGTAATACAACTGTGTTGCGTCGACCAAGCCTCTGCCAAATCCATCGTGTGAAGACGCGGTACGCGAGAAAGCGACATTTCCTGGAAGAAGGCATAGAATGACGTTGCGGCAGTGCAACTTCAAAATTTCTTTTGTTCTTTTGACACACGATTACCTGTGCACATCTGCTCCTTCAACCGTAGCGTCGTTCTGCAGCACGCAGCACCTCGCAGTTCAGGTACACGCTTCGAAACTCCTCGTGCCGAGGTATGCAGCAATCCGAACTTTCCTGAACAACTTGCGGTATGTCGCGACAGCATACTTATTCAAGGGCCGTCGGCATAGCTCCACAAAACTCGCAGTCGCACCTGCATTCGCGAAAATCGGCCTACGTTAGGCCGCGTTCAAACTGAGCATTCCGGCCGCCGAAAGTGCTCCGAATCCGTTTCGGCGGCGGCGAGATCCGCCGAGAGGGCCCTCTCTGCGCCGATCGCTCTCGGACCGATTTTTCCGGCGTCTGCCGCCGAATCGGTCACCACGGACCAATAGGAGTGCTAGTCAAGGAATTTTGAAAAATGGCGGCCAAGCCCTACTCACTTGTTACGCCGCAGTGCACGTAACTGAATGTTGAAACCAACGGGAGTTTAACCTACTCTGTACCTACTTGGCGTCCGTATTTCGTGGAAGAGGGGACCGAGTTTCTGTTGGCGTGACCGAGCTTGTTGCGGTCTTGCAGAGCAAAACGAACACACCCCCCGCAGGGGCGCCTGCTCAAGCAGGCGTTTGGTGTGTAGCGACACCACGGACCCGAGCTAACGGGGGAGTTTCTACTCCCTCCCACGCCTAGCCGTGCGTGGCTTTGCCGTGTCCGGGGAAAAGGGGATCCTGGGGGTTGAGCCGACGCTGGGTGATTGGACCTTTAAAGCCCCCCGGCAGAGGCAACACACCTCTTTGGCCCCGGCTTCACGTAGACGGCACCCCTGGGCTGACCCACCCAGGGGAAATCGGCAGTCGCCTTTTCCTATCTCTCTCTCCCTACATCTTCGTTTTTATCTCTTACTGTTTATCTGTCCTGTCTTCTACTCTCTTCTGTTTACTTCCAAACTTCCTGGCGGCTAGGGTTAACTCTGTGCAAATAGCCTACCTTGGTTTAGGCGCATTGGGTTATAATGGCGTTGTAACGGCTGGCGTCTGCAGGTTTCAGCATCCGCAAACTTGTAGCGTCCCCTCGTTGGGCTCCGTGGTGGGTGGCCGCCAACGCTGCTGAACAAAAATAAGACAAGCATGCACAGAGCATTCCCCTCACTATCTGATCGTACCGGCTTAAAGCGGGTACGCACCGATGATATAAACTTTTTTAACCACCCCCAAAGAAACATAACCTCACTATCATGTTATCCACTGTGAAAAAAACTGAAAAGCAAGCCAGAACCGTCTCTCCTTTCCTGGTTTCTAATGTCTTACCGAAACTCTTGGCACAGGATACAAGGTAACCAAAATGGCTAGTGGAGACCTCCTCCTCGAAATCCGTGACAAAGAACAATTTGAAAAGCTAGACCGTCCTTTCAGATTTTGGTGGTATACCAATAACCATAACACCACATAGATCAATGAACACAACTCGCGGAGTGGTATCTGACATGGACTTACTTGACTTGACTGAGACTGAACTTTTGGAGGGATGGAAGAACCAAAATGTCACTAATGTACAGAGAATCATCATTGGAAGAGATAATCAGGAAACACCGACGAAACCCCTAATACTCACATTTGCATCCAGTAAGCTACCGGAATCTATTCAAACAGGGTACACAAAGACATCTATCAGGCCGTACATACCGAACCCTCGTCGTGCTTCCAATGCCAGAGGTATGGCCATGGCTCTAAAACCTGTCGTGGTCGCCAGACTTCTGCACAATGTGGAGTCCTAGGCCACGTGTCTGAGAACTGCAAACAACCGCCACACTGTGTAAACTGCGAAGGAAACCATGCCGCTATTCACGCTCCTGCACATACTGGAAGAAAGAAAAAGAAATAATTACATTGAAGGTGAAGGAGAACATCACATTCAAGGAAGCACGGCGAAGAGTCGCTCCATTTTATGGACCTACATACGCTGATGCGGCGCGTCAGGGGGGCACCGCCGCACCAGCCCTCGCCACTCCTTCGGCCCGGGCGTACCGAGCCCGTGGTTGTGGCACCTGCCCCCAAGGCGGCTGTAGCCCAGGCTACACCGCATACTCCCAACAGAGACCGGAGACTCCAGAGTCCTCCGGTCTCAAGGCCTCACCTCACCAGGCGAGGCCCGAAATTCGAATTAACAGCCCGCACGTGCGGGCATCCAGTGCCTCCGAGGAGGCAATGGATACGTCGGCACCCTTGGTGCCGAAAGAGCGGCGTGGCTCCTGGAGCGCGTCAAGAAAAACAAAAAGCTGATAACAGGGCCTGGTGATGGCCCTGTTAAGTGAACTCAAACTTCCCGTCTAAACAGCCACTCGCTTTTGTACACACAGCACTATTTCACATTCACCGCGAACACTCAAATTATACAATGGAACGTCAGGGGCCTTCTCAGAAACCTTGACGACATCCAAGAACTCTTACATGAACACTCACAAAAGTGCTGTGTGTACAAGAAACACACCTTAATTTAAAACACACAAATTTTTTTCGTAAATACGTTATTTTCCGTAAAGACCGTGTTGATGCCATGACATCATCCGGAGGTGCTGCCCATTATAGTTGAATCAAGGAATAGCATGCTTACACTTACAACTTCAAACATCCCTTGAGGGCAGTGGCTGTTCGAGCGGTTCTTTTTGATAACTGATCACAATCTGCACTATTTACATTCCTCCTAGCTATCAGCTGCAAAAACGCGATTTACACTCTCTAATTGATGAACTTCCGGAGCCTTATGTTCTCCTTGGAGACTTTAATGCGCATAGCAGGCTATGGGGTGACTCTCGGTATGACGCGCGAGATCGACTGATCGAACAGTTTCCTCATCTCGTCGAGCGCGGTGTCTCCTAAATCGAAAAGAACCAACCTATTATAATCTCGCTAATAATACCTACTCCTCTATAGACCTGAGCATAGTATCTCCATCTCTTGTGCCTCTACTCCAGTGGAAAGTCGTCAGTAATCTGTACGGAAGTGACCACTTCCCCGTAGTTTTGAGCACAACGACAGTAACTGAGTGTCCATCACGTGTTCCCAAGTGGCTCATAAACAGAGCCGACTGGGAACAGTTTATACTATCGCTTGTCTAGGTTGAATGACATCTGTACTTTGAACATTGATGTTGCTGTGAACTACTGCACAGCGTTTTGATTGATGCTGCAACAAATGCATCCCACAAACAAATGGACACCCTTGAAAAGACGTGTGCCATGGTGGAACTCGGATGCGAAACGCGCGCAAACAGCAAAACAGAGCTGGAGGCTGCTTCGGAACTTCGCGACAGCCGAAAATCTTGAAACTTTCAAGAAAATAAAGTCTCAAGGCAGGAGAACGCGTCGGCAGGCCAGAAGAGAAAGCTGGCAGAAGTTTTTATCAGGGGTTAATTCATACACACAGGAGGCTAAAGCCTGGGACATGGTCGGTAGGATAGCAGGAAAACAAGTACACACACTTCCACTCGTAATACTCAGGGTGATATCCTTGGAAGATCAGGCAAACTTCCTCGGTGCACCACTTCGAACAGGTATCCAGCTCGTCCCACTATACTGACACTTTCCAAAAAATACAGAACAAGAATAGAAAAGCAGAAACTCGAACACAAATCCACTAGATACGAGGGATATAACCAGCTTTCAGTCTAGCTGAGCTCTCCGAACATCTCTAAACTCCTGCAGTACTTCTGCCCCAGGTTCTGACCGTGTGATGTATGAAATGTTAAAAAACCTACCAAACGAAACCCGAAAAACCTTACTTTGTTTGTACAATGCTATTTGGTCTTCTGGCACTATTCCTACCTCCTGGAAAGAGGCTATTGTTATCCCATTTTGAAAGAGGGGCAAGGACACTTCTTTAGCTTCGAGTTTAGGCCTATTGCACTTACAAGCTGCTTGTGCAAAGTCTTCGAAAAATGATAAAACTGCCGACTTGTACACTTTCTTGAAACAA
>WOVY01004247.1:0-24884 GCA_013436015.1 Rhipicephalus annulatus
TGGTCAATAGCAGTGGTCCATAAAGGTCGATTCCGACGCGATCGAATGGGTGGTCAGGGCACGCAAGCGGCTGTAGTGGAGCTGTGCGTGCATTCGGTGGCTGTTTTCGTCGCTGACACTCGTGGCAACCTCTAATAAACTGCCGAACAAAAGTAAACACCCTACGCCAGTAGTACCGCTTCCTTAGACGTTCGTAGGTCTAGAAACACACCGGCATGAGCGCATTGCGGGTCGGAGTGAAATGATGCACAGATTGTAGAGCACAGCTTTCGGGGAATAACGAGCAACCACTTCCTGCCGTCTGGTGAGTAACTGCGCCTGTACAAGAAACCACCTCGAATGGTGAAGTGCGAAGCCTAGCGTCGCATTGCTCGAGTGGAGGGAAGTGTCGGTACCCCAGATAAGACGTCCAGAAGCGAAGTCATCCATGGATCGTCGCGCTGTGCAGAGGTCATTTTGTCGATGTCAAGAGCAGACAGCGCGTGTTCTATAGAAGATATAGAGGCAACCTCAGCGGACAGTGGTGATCGTGAGAGTGAGAGTGCATCAGCATCGGTATGTTGGCGGTCGGAAAGGTACATGACGTGGATGTCATACTCTTGAAGTCGAATCGCAGAACCGAACGAGCAAGGCGACCTGATGAATCCTTCAGCGACGACAACCAACATAAGGCATGATGGTCTGTAACTACAGCAAAGGTGCGGCATATAAGTATATGGGTGAAATTTCACAATCGCCCAAAGTGTGGCTAAGGACTCTTTTTCGGTAACACTGTAGTTTACCTCAGCCTTGTTGAGAGTTCTGCTGGCGTAGGCGATGACATACTCAGGGGATCCAGGCTTGCGTTGAGCGAGAACTGCACCGAGACCGGCAGCTGGCGTCTGTATGGATTTCAGTTGCAGCCGTGGGTTCATAGTGGCACAATATAGGCGGTGATGTCAGGAGACGGCGAAGAGTGGTAAATGCGTGATCACATTCGGAAGGCCATGATGAGATGTCGTTGGCACTGCTTAAAGTTGGTTGGTCAAAGGGGCAATTATGAAGGCAAAGTTGCGCACAAACCGAAGAAAGTAGGAGCGCAATCCTACGAAGCTGCGTAGCTCTTTTACAGTCGTCGGTTTGCGGAATTCAGCGACAGCGCGTAGTTTAGTCGGGTCGGGAAAGACGCGATCTTTTGATACGACGTGGCCGAGAATGGTGAGCGTCCGAGCAGCGAAGTGATTCTTGAAATTCAGTTGGAGCTGCGCATTTTTCAGACACGTGAGGAGATGTTTCAGGCGTACAAGATGTGTTGCGAAATCAGGTGCGAAGACGACAATATCATCAAGGTAGCAGAGGCATACGTTCCATTTCAAACCCCGTAGAACCGAGTCCATCATGCGCTCGAATGTGACCGGCGCTTTGCAGAGGCCGAAGGGCATGACATTGAACTCATATAGCCCGTTCAGTGTCACGAAGGCTGTTTTTGGGACGATCACCATCTGCTAAGGGCACCTGCTAATACCCTGAACGCAAATCTGACGAAAAAAACTTGGCACCTTATATGCTATCAAGGGCGTCATCAATCCTGGGCAAAGGTTATACGTCTTTGCGAGTGATCTTGTTTAAGCGCCCGTAATCAACGCATAAGCGAATTGCACCATCCTTCTTCTTAACAAGAACGGCAGGTGATGCCCATGAACTTTGGGAAGGTCAGATAACGTCACGCTTGAGCATATCGTCAACCTGTTCGGTGATATCCTGACGTTCTGTGGCGGAAACATGGTATGGTCGCTGTCGTACTGGCGCGTGGAACCTATGTCGATGAAGTGAAAAAAAAACTGGGAGTTCGGCCAAGGGTAGGTTGAGCAACGTCAAAGGATTCACAAAACTGGTAGAGCAGCTGAAAGAGCTCAGAGCGTTCAGATGGTGATAGTCCGTCGGCAATCGATGAATCGAAAAGCTCGGAAGGGGGTATATTGGAAGAGTTGAGGGCAGTGATGGCGTCGTAGTCACCGGAAAAATCTGGTGGCATGATAAAAATTTGTTCTTTATCAATTGCATGCACGTGTCAAAGAGATTCACCTTAAAACAGTATACGGAATACGGAAGGGGATTGATGAGGCAAAGAGCACTGTTTCCTTCAGAAATAGAGAGGGTGGAATAAGGCAGAAGTGATCTACGGCTAAAGAAGAGGTTGGATGGTTCAAATAATGCAGCTTCGTTCCGTCACAGAACACGGGGAGCAACACAGCTGCTGTCGAAGGAATTTCAGTGCCTTATTTGATGACGATTTTGTGTACGGTGGGCTGAATGCGGCTGGGTTGGTTGGTCGTAAAAACGGGAAAAGTTCAAGCTGCGCTCTTGCACAATCAATAATGGCATCTTTACTAGGACAAGTGACCCACTAGGACAAACGACGTCTTTATGCACATAGCCAGCTATAGGAAATGACTGAGAGGTGGCGTCTGCAGTGCTTCTGAGAACCTCAATTTAGTCTGATTACCCAAATCTACACGTCCTCCACGCCATATACCCGGAACTCTACGATAACGGTATGTGCGACCAGTGTGCATGCTCTAGGAGTGCACTACATTGTATAACGATGCTAACCCCGGTGCTACTACTGCGAGGTGGGCAGCTGCCTTGCTTAGCTCATGCAAGCCTAGCCGACCAAAAATTGGCCGTCTAGCAAGGCCTTTCAGGCCCAACGTGGGACCCCTGTGCGCGTTCGCATGCTTCTTGCAGGACATTAATAAATGTTATTCCATCCATTCTCAAATACTTACCGCATCCGGTAATCGGTGTTTAATCCTCTGACACGGCGCCAGCTGTGACGACTCTCCCTCACACTGGAGGATCAAAAAGTCTCATGAGCGCGGGAATGCATATAGCATCTGCAAAATGCGCAAAGCACGGCCGTGCTCACAGCGCGAGTATGCGAACACATCGTAAAAGGAGGCAGATTACTCGTTCATCTTGCCGCTATTCTCAGAAAAAAATAAAAAGAAAACACGCGCACATTCCGTTCGTGTTCCATTCTACAAGAAATGGGAAAAAAAGACATGGTGTAGCCAGTGAAATGGGCACTTCAATCTCGGTCTCGCTAGACAAGTTCTTGAACTCGAAGGATATTCGATGCAGTTCGCCGAAGAGGCTCGATGTCAGCGCGCACAGCGCAAGTGTGGAGGCGGAAATGTTGAAGGCCCGTGTGCTCAGATTTGGGTGCACGTTAACGCACCCCAGACAGTCGAAATTTCCGGAGCCGTCCACTACGGCGTCTCTCATAATCATATGGTAGTTTTGGGACGTTAAAGCCCACATATCAGTCAATCACAGCGCAACTGTTCCCGCTGTTTGGCAAGCGAAATTATTTATGCCGATAAGAATAAGGTGTTCCTTCGCCTTCAACGAAGCAGCGCGCTCCAACACCGCAATAAAAAAGCTTCAGTACAGCCCCGCGTTCACCACGTTAAGCGGGGCCGTCTTTTTTTTTGACCAGTGTTGCGAGCACACACAGCGTTTTCTGGAGTGGCGAATCACATAACTATCGTGCATGATTAACTGATGACTTCTCTTCTGCATTTGCGACTGCGCAAGGAGAGGCAGCAGTGCGCAGTGGAAAAGCAAGAAATTCTAACTGTTCTTCAACGCTTACTGCTTATGTTCCACGTGTTTTATAAAGAAATGAGTGGATTGTTTAGCAGACGGTTAATATCTTTGAAATTGTGTCATCGCTGCACCAACGATTGAGTGATGGAGAGCACAACACTCGCAACAGCGACCGCGTCTCTTTATTCCGGCATTTTGTTGAGTTATGGTTCTTATGATACAGCCGTTACGTCGAGTTAACGTCGATTGTATTTAGGCACCATCCACTGAAGTTCACTGATGATCAGTGTCCTGTGCTACCATTCTCACGATCGCAAGCGCTACAAACCAGCCAACCGCTTCTGGCCTTGCTAATGCCCGTGTTGCTATCGGTATCGTTCCACAACACTAAACATGTTATATAACATACGTGACTGTCCAACATCTTTTGTGCGCCTACGTATTGTCACGTAGCCATGACGTCGATGAAGGCAGCTATAGGCGTGTCAAAGACACTCATTATTTAGCCGAACTTGGGGCCGGATAACGGAAAGTCAGATCAGAACAAAAGCCACTGAGTACAACGATAATGGTGAACAAGGCTTCAGCCATCGATAATCGGACAAGCGGTGACGCATGTTGGCACACATACATCATCAAATATTTCAGCATTATCACTAGCGACTATACGAGAGCTCTCGAAGAATTTTTAATATTTGCGTTGTGCGTTTAATCGCATCGGAAGGTTCTACGATTATTTCGATGATTATCTGTCAATCGGCGTAGTAGTTGCGCAAGGAAGCACTTACACGTGTAATGGGGCGATAAAACAACTTGACAAGGGTGCGTGGCAATATCTTTAGCGCGATTTGGTAACCTCTCCACCAATGAAAAAATTATTACACAGTCACGTCTATGGTCACGTTACCTCAGCATGCTTCGCATAACATTAATGGTGCTTGGTATCTGGTTATTTTTTACTTCCACTTCCACTCTGTGTAAACAAATGCAAAAGCACGTGAACTTGTTGAGCCAGCACACATATCAAAAGTATCGTAGGCGTTTTTCTGTCAAGCGTTTCTCATGCTACATGAGGAAAAAAAATTGGCCCCGTATCTGCATGTTCGACAGCAAATGTCGTTGAAGAACAATTAGAGATTGAATAAAATAGAACATTTGTTTCATGCTTTGCGCTAGAAAATCAGTGAATGAGATTCTAGAGGCGCTGCGTGAGATATGAGCGCCATCTGGCGGTAAGCTCAAAAACGAAAAATGACCTCCGTTATGGCGAGCGTGAATCGTGTGCGCACAATCTTGTAGGCCATATTTTGTATATTGCTAGGAAGGAAGCAGCATCGCATCGTCTTAGCAAAGCGTAGGAAACTCGCCTTTTTATGCAGTGTGTTGCATTGTCAGCGCAGCGTGATAAACGATACAGACGTTAGAGTTGCTTGTGTATGCCTTAGCTAGAATATGAAGAAACACCACAGAACATTGACGTGTTAGTAATGTGCCTCAGATATGCGCCAAACTTGCGTTATAATCGACAATCGCAAAAGAATGAACACAGACACACGAGCAATATTGGTGGGCGCTGTATATGTGGTCGTATTTGAGCCAGTTTGCTTGACAAACAGGCAGACAAACAGACAAGACAAATAATGAGCTTTATTAAGGTCCTAAGGGGCGACTGGGAGAGCCCCTTAAGGGAAGGAGCCGCCGCAGGCAGCTCCCATGTGTCACAGAACGAGCGCTTAAAAAGGGCGCGCCGCCAAATTCTCGCGACGAAACGAACGCCCGAGTGACGCGCGCGAGGTGCGCAGCGCGCTCCCGGCGAGCGCGACTCTCTCCCTCGGAAGCGTGGCTTCGCCGACGAAGCTCCTCACCCCACATTGGCAGCCGAGCAAGCACTCGAAATTTCTAGAAGGAAAGAGGCGTGGTCATGCCGAGTTGAGTCATCCGTCGCGGAGGGCATTCGAACCATCTCGCCCTCTTCCAGCCTTCGCTGCGTATCGCGCCGACGAAATGACGAGAACCTTCTGGAATCTCGCGCGGAAGGCATTTAATCGAGCAGCCGAGACGAGAGAGCAGGAGAAGACGGAAGTTAACGCCAGAGTGCGTAGAGATTCCACCGTGTAGTCGGCGAAAGTTTTGTCCGTAGAGACAAAGCAGGAGAAGAAGATGATTTCCACCTGAGGGGTGAAGGCTCGAGCTACAGGCAAGAGCGTGTGTCTACCGCTATCGAGCGAAGACGCGTGGCAACAGCTGCGTGTGTGAAGCTGACGTGTTTCCGGCGAAGAAGTTTGAAGCTTGGAGAGAGGCCATTTGAAGACGCGAGGTTTCCTGGAAGAGAAACTTCGGCGAGGTTTCCTGGAAGAGAAACTTCAGGGGCAGTGGAACGACAACAACGATGGACATTGAGTGAGTGATTCTCGGAAGAGTATCATCCAGACTTTTGTTCCAAGAACTTTGGACTGGATAGGTTTTCTATCTCTTTAGTCTTTAAGTGTCTTGGTTGTTCAATGCATGCGACTTCATTGTAGTGGGTATTGTTGTCTGTGTCTGCTGTTTCGAGTGTGGCTGATTGTACTGTGCAGTACGTTGTTTGATTGGTGACTTATTTTATGCAACTATTATGGAGTGTGCATTCTTGTGTATTGTTTTCGATCTGCCAATATTGAGAATATAATTTTGTTTGTTTATCAACTGTCGGCTCTGACTTGTTCTTTGGGCAACAGCCGGCGTCCGCTGGCGCGCCAAAAAGGACCACTTCTAAAGTGTCCACGCTTTCGTGGTGTGGTTCGGGGGCCGATAGTTCGGCCCTTGGCCCGGCGATCGCCTCCTTAATTGACGGGACCTATGACAATTAATCTGGCATCCGCGACAGGACCTCTTGGTGCACAGTGTCTCCAAAGTAGTGAGAAAGAGCCTCGAGTTGTTGATAGTGCTATCAGAACGATTTTGTGTGTTGCTCGGTGTTCTCGTTAACGAGTGCAGGAGAGTGTTCTGATAGACTGATTTAGGCAGATACCTTTTTGCACGCGGCGAGGTTTTATTTGCGAGACACAATGGATCTCGAAAAGTTAGTCCGCTTGGTGAGAAGATGGGTCTTTTTGGCGCCGAACTACGGAAGTGGGTCACCCAGAAGGAGAAAGAAGAAAAGGTGAGAGCCAAGGAAGAAAAAGCAGCTGAGTTGGAGAGAGAAAGGCTGGCCGCTGAAAGGGCGAAGGAAGAAAGAGAGCAACAATTGAAGTTGGAGTTGGAGAGAGAAAAGTTGGCAGCCGAAAGGGCGAGAGAAGAAAGAGAGCAGCAATTGAAGTTGGAGCTGGAGAGAGAAAGACTGGCAGCTGAGAGGGCGAAAGAAGAAAGAGAGGAAAGGGAACGGCAGCGACAGCACGAGATACAACTCGAGCGGCTCCGTTTGCAACAGCGAAGTGAAACTCCGGTCCAAGCTAGAGTTGAAAGCAGCGAACGGGAAGATCATGGCTTCCGCTTGAACCCAAGCAAGCTGCTCGTAGCGTCTGATGAAAGGAAGGACGACCTTGACGCGTACCTTCACCGATTTGAGACGATTGCGAGGAGCCGGAATTGGCCGGAACATCAATGGGCAACTGCTTTGAGTACTTGCTTGAGTGGTGAAGCACTCAGTGTGTACGGCAGGCTGACGCCGACCGATGCAGCCAACTATGCCAAGGTAAAAGCTGCTTTGCTGAAGCGATTTAGATTTACTGTGGAAGAATTCCGGGACAGATTTCGGACAGGAAAGCCAGCTGATGCTGAGACGGCTACGCAGTATGCCGCCCGACTTTGCCATTATATCGACAGATGGATTGAACTTTCAGGGACAGCGCAGGAGTACGATGAGCTTAGAGAGCTCCTAATTAGAGAACAATTCCTTACTAGTTGCCACCCAAGCCTGTCACTGTACCTGAAAGAGAGGAGAGCTAAGTCACTTGAGGACATGCTTGAATTAGCTGATCAATTCTTGGAAGCGCAAGGTCGCACTAATTTGGCCAAAGTCAAGAAGGAGTGTCCCGAAGATTCGAAAAATTCGGCACCCGAACAAAAGAAGCGTGCACCGGAGAGTGTTCCGCGACGTTTTCTGTGTAACCGAGTGGGTCATCGCGCGAGCAACTGTCGTACTAACTTTACGAGCCCTACGGTAGTAAAATGTTTTAAGTGTGGTCAGACTGGGCACAAAGCAGACGCATGTCGAAACGGAGCGACTCAAACTCACCAGGTATCCTGTGTGCAAGCGGCACCGAAATCCGATAATTATGCCGTCACCGGTGGATTCGTAGAGTTGAAAAATGGGGAGAAAATTCCTATTGTGGGTGCTGTAATGACAAAACAGCCAACCGGTGTCACGAAGGGAATGCCAACGCTGCCTGGAAAAGTTGCGGGCAAGAAGGTTACGGTGTTAAGAGATACCGGCAGCTCCACTGTTATCGTGCGGAGAAATTTGGTACGGAGAGTGAGTTGACAGGCAGAACAATACCGGTTTGCCTAATTGACCGTACGGTTCGGGTGCTTCCCGAAGCAGAGATTGAGGTTGAAACCCCGTACTTCAGCGGGAAGTTAACGGCTCTAAGCATGATAATACGGCTCCACACATGATAATCGCGACATGCGTGTGATGTAACAACATGACTACATGCCACACTCATGATGTGCTAGCAGCCATTTCCTTAGCTTCACATATGCCAAATTCGGTATTATGTGACGTGAATGGAGGACCAAGGTATGTGACTGGGGCAAACATGATAATCATGAGATGCGTGTCGTGTGAAAACATGGCTACATGCCGCAGTCAGGGCGACAATACATTTCCACGTGACGCGGTGCGCGTGCTCGCTGGCGTTTTTTTCATCGCGTCACGCCAGTGTTGCGACGCCAGGCGCCGGTTTTGCCATATACTCGCAGGCATGCGCCACGCTGCGTTGCTTTGACGCATGCGCGTTGCAGCGCATCCGGCGTCCCTTCGTCACAAAAAGAGGGAGACACAGTGTTGTCTAGGTAACACATCGGCGCGAAATTCGTTATGCTCGCTCCACATAAACTAAATTTGGTGTCACGTGACGTCAATGAATGACGAAATATATGACTGGTGCAAACGTGATAATCCTGACACGCGTGTCATGTAGGAACATGATACGATACCACGCTTCTAATAGCGAGTTCGCGGCCTTTTCGCTAGCTCCACATGTCTTAAATTGGGTATCATGTGGCGTGAATAGATGACGACGGTAAACGACACATGCAAACATAATAATCATGACACGTAAGTCTTTTTCGGCCTCATTAACCTCCATCTCGTAACGTTTTTCTGATTTTAAAGTGAAATATGAACCTTTCTTGTTTGTGCTTCGCATATCATCTATTCCCACTGTACGTGGGATCTGCCAATTTTTCTCCTTATACGCATCAGCACTTCGAACTTTGCCTTCTCGTACCCGTACCAGAGATGCACTGCAGGGCCGCATACGTGATGTGGCTTATTAGGAAGGTGTGGTGCAACCTGAAAAGGTTGTCCTTTCTAAGCCCTCCGCGGCTGTTGGAGACGCTGGTGATGAGCCTGACCATGTTATTCGTTTTGGTGACGATATGAGCTATCGTTTGTCCATTGCAACCGTTCGACTGTGTCAGCATAGTGAAAGCGCAGATCACTTAACTCTCGGAATGGCCTGCCCGACCGCCGTGCGAATGGTAATATTGACCTTCCTAGAGGAACCTGTCCTTTGAAAATGCACCCCTTTCTGTTAGAGCAACACAAAAAACAGTTTGAACATAGGTGGGGAGAGCCAGAGCCTTGTGGTCTCCAAGAATTCCTCCGCGCAGCTGAGGGTCACCTGCAGCGATTCGTCGACTCTACCTTCACTGCCACCGTCAACCGACACCACGATGTCATCGACAGAGAGAGCGTGATTAATGCCGTTCACTTTAAAGAGACGAGCGGAGAGACCGCAAATGGCGACGTTGAAGAGAAGCGGCGAGATTAGAGACACCTAGCTGAGGAGCACACCTCGCCCCCAGCTCAAAGAAATCAGACGCAACCCCGCCAACCTTGAGGGTGGCGCGTTTGTCCCGAAGGAACTAAGCGATGAAACCGTGCAACTTGCACCCAAGGTCCATGTCTGAAATGGAATTGGGGACGTGCCTATGCAAAATATTATCGGAAGCCGTTTCAAGATCCTGAGCCACTATACTCCAGACGTCTCTGGCGTTGGTATTGATGATCTGGTGCCTAATGAGCTTCATGACGTCTTGAGTAGACAAGCATGGGCTTAAAAATTGGCAGATTCCATGTACTGTGGAAATTGATGATATGCGAAGCATAAATGAGAAATAGTGATATGTCGCTTTAAAATCAGCACAACGTTACGAGATATAGGTAAATGATGACGTACATGTCTTCCCTGTCATGATTATCATGTTTGGACGTGTCGTTTAGCTTCGTCATCTATTCACGTCACGTGATGCCAAATTTAGTATATTTGAAGCTAGCGAAACGGCCACGAGCACGCTATCAGCGTGGTATGTTACCATATTCTTACATGACACGCGTGTCAGGATTATCATGTTTGCACCATTCACATACTTCGTCATCCGTTGACGTCTCGTAACATAATTTGGTATATGTGAAACTAGCAAAACGGCCGCGAGCGCATCGTGAAGGGCCCAATATATTCGAAGGTAGTGGTGACGTGCGCACACGTTGGGCACAGCGACGCTGCGCTAGCAACCAGCGTCCGTCAGCGCGGCACGACGGTGACCGGCGCGAAATGCGACATGCTGCATTTCCCGCCGATACGCTACCCAGACAACACTGCGTCTCCCGCTTTTCGTTACGGAGCGACGCTGGACGCGCTGAAACGCGCATGCGTCATAGCAACGCAGCGCGGTGCACTTGCGAGTATATGGCAGGACCAGCGCCTGGCGTGGCAACGCCGGCTTGACGCCACGAAATGAACGCCAGCGAGCACGCGCACCGTGTCACGTCGAAATGTATTGGCGCCTTAACTGTGGCCTGTAGTCATGTTTTCATCTGACACGAATATCATGGTTATCATGTTTGCACGTGTCACATACCTTCGTTATCCATTGACGTCCCGTATTACCAAATTTCACAGGGGTGAAGCTAGTGAAACGGCCACGAGCGCATCATCAGTGTGGCGTGTAGTCATGATGTTACATGACACGCGTGTCATGATTATCATGTTTGGTTGTGTCATTTATACATGTCCGTTCGCGCCGCGGTAACATCGAGTTTGGTACATGTGAAGCTAGCGAAACGGCCGCCAGTGCATCATGAGCATGGCAAGTAGTCATTTTGTTACAAGACACGCATCTCATGATTATCATGTTTGCACTAGTCACATACCTTCGTCATCCATTCACTTGCTGTAATACCAAAGTTGGTATATGTGATGCTAGCGAAACAAACGGCCGCGAGCGCACCATGAGCGTGGCATGTAGTGATGTTGTTACATGACACGCATGGCATGATTTTCATGTTAGGGTCTGTCGTTTGGGTTCGCCATGCAATCATGTCATACCATACCAGTTTTGCAACATGCCATGTGAACGAAACCACCGCCAGAGCTACAGGACCACGAAACGTAAATCATGACATTCATGACATACATGTCATGATTTTCATGTTATAACTACCCAAGTATGTTCTACATACACTCATGTAATGTCATACCAAGTTTGGTAATGATATCAAAATCGAAACAGCGAGGAGAGCTAAAAGTCATAGGTGGCTAGATAGATAGATACGCTCAAAGTCGCTGAAGTTCGCTAAGAAATGCTTCGCATTTAAAACCCATTTTGTTGTAGAGGAAAAGTTCCTCGATTTACTTGGATATCTCCTTGCGAATGACGTGTTCCGCGAGTTTTCTCGTGCACGAAGCAAGCGAAATCGGCCGCAGGTTGTTTATACCGGGGGTTCTACCTGGCGTTGGTATGAGAATTACTCACGCTAACTTCCATTCAGCCTGGGCGTCACCCGTTTTCCACACGCGATTGATCTCGTCTGTGAAGGTGACGACAGACTTTGAGATGCGACGTCGATCGACGGCATTTTTCGCAGGACATCTTCCGTTTTTTTAATGAGAATTATACGCCACGTCTGATAAGGATATTGCATTGCCGCCTTACACACTAAACAAAAATGACCTGAATAACCTAAAAAACTAAGTAAACCATTTGTCCTCTAGCGCACTACCTTTCCTAAGTTTTTTTTTACCACCTACTATCGAGGTAAAAATTTACTCTCGTGCAAACTGAGTTTTTGAACGTAGGGAGAGTAGTAATTATTTACCCCAGTGAGGTTTTGAGCGAGTATAGAGAGAGTAAATTTTTACTGCCTTCCCAAGGTTTTTGAGGTGATTTCTGGGAGTTATTTTCGGTGGTAAAGAAAATAAAAAAAATTGACGGGTGCAGTCGCCCAGAGTCGACAAATTTATTAAATAGCAGAATTGATTGAATCTATTTAACGGCAGAATTGGTGACACATAGATTCACATATAGACAAACACGCATACACAACAAATGCAGATTAATACACCACTCGAACAGACTGCACGCGTTGCTCAACTACACTTTGACAATCCGGTGTATATAGGCACGATTTTTTGACCGGCCCTGTAGGACCGGTAGGAGAGCTCTTTTTTGCATTGATTAACAACAACGGTTGAAGGTGCAAGCGTAAACTTAAGGTGGGCTGCAGGGCATTGAATGTCACACCGACCTTTTATTTTAAATCTACCCAATCTCACCTTTTGAGTATCCAATAATTACTTGGCACACCGGGCTCATGGCCCCACGCGTGTTAGCACTGCTGATGCACAAGTCCATAAAATATACCTAATACCTAAGTACGCACAAACCATGGTAGCTCAATGATTTTCATTGAGCGACGGTGCACAAACACAGTAGCAGCACGTATTCATCACAACGGGCGTAGAGGAGCGGTGCAAGCCTGCACACAAGCTTCTTACCGACGGCGTACAAGGCCTTTTCGAGGAGCACGGCTAACCGATGAAACACAGCTGGTGATCACAGAACACATATCCTGTGCGAATTTCGTCGTCATTTCAGACACAAATGAACACGTGACCGCTATCTTACGGGTCGGGGTGGTGTACGCATACTTGCAAAGAAAGACCCCCGTCCGGGTTTTCTTCGTGCTCACCGGCAGCCGCTTGTTGTTTCCGTCTGCCTCGTATTGGCTTCGCGCTACATGTTTGAGAACAGTTGGTGCATGAGGGGGGCATTTCGGGCAACACTTTACTCATGCAGATATCGCCTACTGTGGAACAAAATATATGCGATGCTTCTGTCACCTGCCCCGGCGACACACTCCCACTGGTCACTGGCAGCCGCGGCTCGGTGCCGACGACAGAGTGAAGCATTTTGCTTATTGCTTCTCCAGTAGGCAAGCACGGACGATGACACTATATTGATTTTGTTACCACTGGCAGATCTTCGCGATTCGGCTCGGAAGCGAGATATCCGCGACGTGCAGTTTCGGAGGTGCTCGGAAGCGCACGTTCGCTCGATGATGTAGGAAACACGTGAGATCCATCAGCCCAACCAGACACACAGATACCGAGCTTCTTGCACCGTCTGTCTCCAAGGCCACCGCCGAGCAAAGCCAATAATTTGCGACAATATGCAGGACAACTTTCCACAGCAAGTTTTCTTTCTTTTTTTCCTTCTTTTTAGATCCCCTCCTTCGTCTTTTTTTTCTTTTTCGTTCACAGAATGCTGTTCACGTTTGTTGTGCTTATGCTGCCCCCAGTTCCAGTGAAAGTGCGTTGACTGGAGGTCAGTCCTGAGGCACGGCGATACCCCCCCCCCCAAAAAAAAGATCTGTGGTCCTCACGTACCTTCAGAATTCACTGAGAACATCACAATGGGGGGTACGGGACAAAAGCCACCGCAGCAGCTGCACCTTGCAGTCACGTGGTAATAAACTCTGAAACGCAGGTTAAAATCACGTGATAGAAAACTCCAACGTGGTAAAACTGGATTTTGACATCCTTTTACTACTTTCCTGAGAGGTGGTGGTAAAACTATGTCATGTACCATCTTTTACTCCTACACGATGTAGTAATTTTAAACGCGAGAGAGTTTTCAGAGGTCATGAGCCGCAAAAACCCCAAACTCGGATAGTTTTTGCTTAGAGTGTACCTACACCGCGCTGCCAAAAATGTCAAAATTCCCTACAAGTGGGTAATTACCATGCTGTTGGCAAACCTGCTTCAACAGCGTTTACCAGCTGTGCAAGTCCACGTGAAAACGAGCACGCGGCATGTTAATCCTTTTTTGAAGATAAGCAAAAAACACTCGCAAACTTTATTTGCACTTGTTAGAACCCAGCTAGTCAGCAATCCTTGAAAGACAAGAAAAACCAAAAAGGAACACCTCCCTGAACAGGTTTCTTCAGTCATAATGAAAGAGTGCTTTGACGAAAAAGGAATTATAGCTAGCATTTTTTGACGCTATTGGCCATGAGGGCCTCCACTAGAGAGGCCAGCGCTGCGATCGTTTTGACGACACAGATAGGATGCGTAGTTGTGGAATACGGCAACTTAGCCTTCGCGAAACCACTTGCATGGTCTCCCATGGCTGCACTGGTTTTTAGTGGCGATTTTACGATGCAAATTAGACACGAGATTGCTACCGGGGCCACTGATACGTAGTTTCCTTGCCCGTATTATCAGGTATTACTGCTTCGTCAAAACAAATGGAAGCATGCGTGGTGTCCACAGTAAAAGCGCAGGAGATATTGACGCAAGGCAAATGCAGTATTCAAACTACGCGCGCTAGTTCGTGCGCCCCCGAAGAGATCAGCGGCTTGATGACCAAACAAGAAAAGGCCGTTGTACCAGGCGGGCCACCGCTTAATAAATCGGGATGATCCCACCTCACCTGGCCACCTTGAGAGAGGGTGCGCGCGCGGCGCGGTAGCCATCAATAAACAGTCCCTTGCTAGCTAGCGTCTCGTGTGGTTGTGTCTTTGCTGAGCGCGTGAACCAGAACATGGTGTCAGAAGTGTAACAGTCGAACCCTGCGCTGAAGATGGACTGCCTACCACCACCCGAGCCACTTGTACTGACAAATGCTCCGGCCGACAACTGGAAAAAGTTCCGCCAACGAATCGAACTCTACTTCAAAGCTACTGAGACCAACAAGAAACGGACGCCAGCACAGAAGGCTGCCATCTTTCTACACGTCGCGGGCCCAGAGGCAATTGAAGTGTTTAACACCCTACCTCTATCAGCAGAACAACGAGAAGACTATGACTCGATCGTCAAAGCCTTCGAAGACTACTGCACGCCTCGGTGCAACGAGACATTCGAGAGGTACGTTTTGCGCAGTCGGCAACAACAGGATGGTGAACCTTTCGAACAGTTTTTGCGCGATATTCAGTTGAAAGCACAGACTTGTAATTTTGGCGAACTTAGGGACTCGATGGTGAGGGACCAGATAGTGTGCGGTATCGTCGACAAGAAGCTACGTGCACGCCTGCTTCAGGAGAAGGACTTAACCCTAGAATCAGCTGTAGAAATCTGCAAAGCCGCGGAACTGGCAGCAACGCAGAACCGTGCTCTTGAAAGCGAAGCAAGGGTGCAGAGAGTCGAAAAAATTGCAAACGCTGCCGGACAGTCTCGAACGAGCGGACAACGTCGACGCTGTGGCTACTGTGGCAAGATTCACGGACCAAGACGCTGCCCAGCGTTTGGAAAAACGTGCACGCTGTGCAACAAAAGAAACCATTTTGCAGCTTGCTGCAGGAGTAGACGCGGCGTTCATGAGTTAGGCGTCGCTGCAACAGAAGATGCACTGGAGGAGTCCTCGGACGCTACCGATGAAGACATTCAAGTTCTCACGGTGCAAATCAGAAACGTGTCCAAAAATCAGGATTGGACGGTGGCAGGGGACCTTGCCGGGCACCCGACAGAACTGAAAGTGGATACAGGAGCGCAAGCGAACATATTGCCGTACTCGTACTTTCGCAGGATGCGTTTGCCGACCATAGTGCGGCCATCGACCACAGTACTTACTAACTACGAAGGAAGCAAAATACATCATTTGGGCGTTATCAGTCTGCCACTACGTCTAGGAGAGCAGCAAGAGAATATCAGTTTTTTTTGTGGTCAAGAGAGGCAAGCAAGTCCTACTCGGATTGAATGCAGCAGAGCGCTTCGGGCTGATTTCCCGCGTTCACGATGTGTCTTCAAGAAGTGACGTTAGCACCGACTGGGTCACCGAGTTCCCGGAGTTATTCCACGGGCTGGGCTGCATCAGTAGACCATACTCGCTGGCAATGAAGGATGATGCGCGCCCCACGATCATGCCGCCGAGGAAAGTGCCACACGCACTGCGAGCGCCACTTAAGCAGGAGTTGGCCCGGATGGTCTCGCAGGGCATCATATGCAAAATGGAAGAGCCGTCGGACTGGGTGAGTCCACTTGTTCTTATTATGAAGAAGAATGGCCGCATGCGAATATGCCTGGACCCGCGGTACATTAATCGAAGCCTTAAACGCGAGCATTATCACCTACCCTCACGTGAAGAAATAGAAGCAGAGCTGGCAGGAGCGGTGATGTTTGTTCAGAGACGCCGAGTAAGACACGAGCATGGCTCATAGCAACAACAAGAAGACCCCTCTATTCCGAACTGCCCCCCTGCTATATACCCCACATGAAGTGGCGCGCGCATGCCGACAGCGCCATCCATTAGAGGATTAACATAGCACTCAGCGTCCGCTACATCTTCCCTCCCGGGATAGTTACATGTTCAACCTGCGCGGTGGTTTCACGGCACGGCCAGAACGCGTACGCTTAGGTTCATCACACTGAGGCGCACTTGCTTGCACAGGTAGCGTCTGCACTTCAGGTGAGGGAGGCATCTTCACAGGCGGCACAGGCATGCGCACGAAGCACTTGAAGCACTTGGAGACAATGATTCCGACGCTGAGGTCGAGGCTGAGTCTCTTGGCGGATTTGATGACAAGGTTCCATGCGTCGGTGATGAAGCCATTGATGCTTGCTGTTGGACATTTTGGTCATCTACAAACGGCACCAGATGGCAACGGTTCCTCTGGACAACACCACTTTGAGTCTCGACCACATATGACCTTGGTCGCTGAGCTGGGCTGAGGACACGACCGCTGCAACCTAAATCCTTTATCCACACGTCCTCCCCCATACTGAGAGAAATCAGAGGAGTAGTACTGTGACGGCTATTGTAGTCCTTCGCCTGTTTCAACTTCGCTGCAGTATCCTGTGCTTGAAATTCCTCGTGATTGGGTAAGGCCGGAAGAAGTCGTTCAGGCAGAACCGGAAGACGAGTTTGTAGTCTCCTTCCCATGAGTAACTGAGCTGGAGAGACGCCCGAAACTCCAGGTGTGTCTCGGTATGCGAGTAGAGCGAGGTACGGATCCGGGCTTTTCTTCAGCAAATCTTTCACGGTACGCACCATGCGCTCTACCTCTCCGTTACTCTGAGGGTATCGAGGGCTGCTGGTCTCGTGGCAGAATCGATACGCCGTTGCAAGTCGGCGAACTCCTTGGACGAGAATTGAGGTCCATTGTCCGTCCGCACAACGTCTGGTATCCCAAAACGGGCGAAACAACTCTTGACCGCAGCAACAACCGCTTTTGCTGATGAAGTTCCCAGTGTGACTATTTCTGGAAATCGGGAGTAGTAGTCGACAATGAGGACGTAGTCGCGTCCTTCCAGGTGGAACAAGTCGATTCCCAGGCGTTGCCATGGTCGTTCCGGTGTTGGCGTTGGTGACAGTGGCTCAGAACGCAAGGCTCGCGTCTCAGCACACTTAGCACATTGAGCCACAAGGTCCTCAATATGCTGGCTGCAATGGGGCCACCAAACGCACTCGCGGGCGCGCTCTTGACAGCGGCGGACACCTTGATGTCCTTCGTGCAGTAGTGCGAGAATGTCCTTGCGTTGGGCTGACGGGATGACAATGCGGCGATCCAGTAAGAGTAACCCATCGTACACACTCAGTCTTTCTCGCTCCTTCCAGTATGGTGCTAAATGGGTCGGAACTCTCTTCTTGGACGGCCAGCCTTTCTCACAATAAGTCATAATAGAAGAACACTCGCTATCTTGAGCTTGAAGACGACGGATCTCGTCCAGCTGATTTTCCAGTTGTAAAGGTAGCTCCTTGAGAACTTCCCCTATATAGACTTCCAAGCTGCTGACTGCTTTAGAAGTTGGCAAGTCGCAGGGTGCTCTTGATAGTGTGTCCGCTGTGGCTAGCAGTTTTCCAGGAACATACTTGACGGCGAACTGATAGCGCATCAGTTTTATTCGCATACGTTGAATTCGAGGTGGCAAGATGTCTAGATCTTTACTTGACAGGAGAGCTACAAGCGGAAGGTGATCGGATTCGACCTCAAAGCTTAGTCCACGTAGGTATTGATCGAACCTGGTGACAGCCCATGTGACAGCCAGAGACTCCTTTTCCGTTTGACTGTAGCGTCCTTCTGTAGTAGTGAGAGATCTGGAAGCATAGGCAACTGCTCGTCGAATTCCTGACGGTTGATCTTGGAGTAAAACGGCACCAAGGCCATGAGAGCTTGCGTCAGCCGATACTATAGTTGGGTAATGGGGATTGTACATAGCCATACATGTGTCGGAGCTGAGCAAAGACTTTATCTTCTTGAACGCTTCCTCTTGGTTGTAACTCCAGCTCCACGCGTTGTTCTTGTTGAGGAGTGCACGAATAGGTGCGGAGATCTCAGACAGTTTTGGAATGAATCGAGCCACATGGTTTACCATTCCAAGTAATCGGCGAACACCACTAACATCGATTGGTGGTGGGAGATCCATGATAGCCTTGACTTTGTCCGGGTCTGGACTAATTCCTTGCTGGCTGACGACAACTCCTAAGAACTTGACAGAAGAGACCCTGAACTGACACTTCTTTTCATTAAGAATGACACCCGCTTGAGTCAACCGTGCCAAGACGTCAGCTAGACGCTGGTCGTGCTCTTGATGGTTCCTACCAAAGACGAGTATGTCGTCTATCATGTTGACGACTCCGGTGATGCCTTCGAGCAGTCTCGACATGAAGCGTTGGAAATACTCGGGTGCTGTCGCAATGCCAAAGGGAAGACGCTTGTAGCAATATCGGCCAAAAGGTGTGATGAATGTCGTCAGTTCTTCACTCTCACGAGTTAGTTTTATTTGGTGGAAGCTGGATCTTGCATCGAGCTTGGAAAAAATTTGTGCCCCACCAAGCTGGCCTAAGATGTCTTCAACTGTCGGCAGAATGTAGCGTTCCCGCTGGATAACCTTGTTAAGCTTCGTCAAGTCGACACAGAGCCTGTACCCGCCCGACGACTTCGGCACGACGACGAGGCCTGAACACCATGCGGTAGGCGTGTCAACCTTGCGAATGACTCCTTGGGTTTCCATTTCATCCAATTCCTTCTTCACATGCTCTAGCAGAGGCAGAGGTATTCGTCGAGGAACACTTAATGAAAAGGGACGAGCATCTTGAGCGACGCGGATGTGGTATTCTTCCTGTACTTCGCCAAGCCCACGAAAAATTTTTGATTGAGATGACGGAATACCATCCACAGAGTCCAAAAACTGAACGATGCCCAAGTCTTCAATTGCTGGTAATCCCAGGAGGTGTGTCGTCTGGTTCTTGATAACATACAGTCTTTGCACAGACACTTTGTTACGCCACTGCAAGGTAGCAGTGAAAGATCCCAGAACGTGCAGCCTTTGATTTCCAGGACCAGATACCTCGGCGTCCACTTTATCCAAAACAGTAGGTAATGCCGGAAAAGAAGGTGAAACCACCGTTATTTCGGCCCCTGAGTCTATCTTGAAGTGTGCGAGGTGACCATTCACGTGAATGTCGGCATATCGTGCCCGACGCGTACTGAGCGCGTGAAGTTCCACTGAGCCTAACAGCTCTTTCCGATGCTTGGCCCGGCAAACAGCAATAAAATGACCTTGCTTCTTGCAGAAATTGCATGTGGCCTTGCGAGCTGGGCATTCTTTTCGAGAGTGGTGACCACGGCCGCAGTAATCGCAAGTAGACTGAGTTGGCTGCACAGATTTGCTGCGACGCGATGAAGCGTTCTTCGCGCGTTGCGCCGCGTCCACGTTTAAGCTGTCAAAGGCCCCGTTCTCGCTGGAAGTTTCACGGGATAGACGCTCTTTTTCGGCTTCTTCATGAACACGCGCTTGGCACAACGCTTCCTCAGCTGTAAGTTTCGTACATCGGCACAACTGATCCGATAGCTTCTCATTCCGCAATCCAACGACAAACTTGTCTCGCACAAGGCGGTCTTCGATCTCGGCGTTGTTGTACCCACAACGCTTGACAAGATTCCTGAGCGCGGTGAAAAATTCATCGACCGGCTCCCCAAGTTGTTGCACTCGGCGGTGAAATCGGCGGCTCTCGTAAATCTCATTGATAGGGTGGACAAAATGCGAAGTGAGCTTAGCCTTGACTTCCGCAAACGGGCGGTTTTCCGGAGCAGACAGTCCTAGCGACGACAAGACGCTACGTGCTTGGGAACCCATGCAATATAAAAGAGTTCGCACCTGCACCTCGTCGGTGGCTGTGTTGATACCGGCCGCGAAGGCGTAATCTTCGTACCTCGTTATCCATGTTGTCCATTCCCCAGGGCTGGTGAAGTTGAAAGGCGACGGAGGCTGAAGTCCCGGTGTACCGACGTGAATGAAGTTGAGCTGAGAAGGTCCGGCGTCTGTCTCCTCCATAACTCTGCGTTAGACGCCCACTTCTGACACCATGTTCAGAGACGCCGAGTAAGACACGAGCATGGCTCATAGCAACAACAAGAAGACCCCTTTATTCCGAACTGCCCCCCTGCTATATACCCCACATGAAGTGGCGCGCGCATGCCGACAGCGCCATCCATTAGAGGATTAACATAGCACTCAGCGTCCGCTACATCTTCCCTCCCGGGATAGTTACATGTTCAACCTGCGCGGTGGTTTCACGGCACGGCCAGAACGCGTACGCTTAGGTTCATCACACTGAGGCGCACTTGCTTGCACAGGGTAGCGTCTGCACCTTCAGGTGAGGGAGGCATCTTCACAGGCGGCACAGGTGATGCGCACGAAGCACTTGAAGCACTTGGAGACAATGATTCCGACGCTGAGGTCGAGGCTGAGTCTCTTGGCGGATTTGATGACAAGGTTCCATGCGTCGGTGATGAAGCCATTGATGCTTGCTGTTGGACATTTTGGTCATCTACAAACGGCACCAGATGGCAACGGTTTCCTCTGGACAACACCACTTGAGTCTCGACCACATATGACCTTGGTCGCTGAGCTGGGCTGAGGACACGACCGCTGCAACCTAAATCCTTTATCCACACGTCCTCCCCCATACTGAGAGAAATCAGAGGAGTAGTACTGTGACGGCTATTGTAGTCCTTCGCCTGTTTCAACTTCGCTGCAGTATCCTGTGCTTGAAATTCCTCGTGATTGGGTAAGGCCGGAAGAAGTCGTTCAGGCAGAACCGGAAGACGAGTTTGTAGTCTCCTTCCCATGAGTAACTGAGCTGGAGAGACGCCCGAAACTCCAGGTGTGTCTCGGTATGCGAGTAGAGCGAGGTACGGATCCGGGCTTTTCTTCAGCAAATCTTTAACGGTACGCACCATGCGCTCTACCTCTCCGTTACTCTGAGGGTATCGAGGGCTGCTGGTCTCGTGGCAGAATCGATACGCCGTTGCAAAGTCGGCGAACTCCTTGGACGAGAATTGAGGTCCATTGTCCGTCCGCACAACGTCTGGTATCCCAAAACGGGCGAAACAACTCTTGACCGCAGCAACAACCGCTTTTGCTGATGAAGTTCCCAGTGTGACTATTTCTGGAAATCGGGAGTAGTAGTCGACAATGAGGACGTAGTCGCGTCCTTCCAGGTGGAACAAGTCGATTCCCAGGCGTTGCCATGGTCGTTCCGGTGTTGGCGTTGGTGACAGTGGCTCAGAACGCAAGGCTCGCGTCTCAGCACACTTAGCACATTGAGGCCACAAGGTCCTCAATATGCTGGCTGCAATGGGGCCACCAAACGCACTCGCGGGCGCGCTCTTGACAGCGGCCGGACACCTTGATGTCCTTCGTGGCAGTAGTGCGAGAATGTCCTTGCGTTGGGCTGACGGGATGACAATGCGGCGATCCAGTAAGAGTAACCCATCGTACACACTCAGTCTTTCTCGCTCCTTCCAGTATGGTGCTAAATGGGTCGGAACTCTCTTCTTGGACGGCCAGCCTTTCTCACAATAAGTCATAATAGAAGAACACTCGCTATCTTGAGCTTGAAGACGACGGATCTCGTCCAGCTGATTTTCCAGTGTGTAAAGGTAGCTCCTTGAGAACTTCCCCTATATAGACTTCCAAGCTGCTGACTGCTTTAGAAGTTGGCAAAGTCGCCAGGGTGCTCTTGATGGTTCCTACCAAAGACGAGTATGTCCGTCTATCATGTTGACGACTCCGGGTGATGCCTTCGAGCAGTCTCGACATGAAGCGTTGGAAATACTCGGGTGCTGTCGCAATGCCAAAGGGAAGACGCTTGTAGCAATATCGGCCAAAAGGTGTGATGAATGTCGTCAGTTCTTCACTCTCACGAGTTAGTTTTATTTGGTGGAAGCTGGATCTTGCATCGAGCTTGGAAAAAATTTGTGCCCCCACCAAGCTGGCCTAAGATGTCTTCAACTGTCGGCAGAATGTAGCGTTTCCCGCTGGATAACCTTGTTAAGCTTCGTCAAGTCGACACAGAGCCTGTACATCCGCCCGACGACTTCGGCACGACGACGAGCAGCCCTCGATACCCTCAGAGTAACGGAGGTAGAGCGCATGTTGTGCCGTACCGTGAAAGATTTGCTGAAGAAACGTGGCAGAGTTGACTTTTCTAGGTCACGTTGTGAGCGCCAAAGGATTATTTCCGTTGATGTCATCCATTGAGGCGATAACAAAGGCACCATCACCTACAAATATTAACGAACTCCGCTCGCTACTGGGGCTTGCAGGCTTCTATTCCAAGTTCATTCCTCATTTTTCGGATGTTGTCGAGCCAATGCGCGCCTTGCTACGAGGACAAGCCTCTTTCGTTTGGAGTGCGGCAGCACAGAGCAGTTTGGAGCGCCTGAAATCTCTGCTCACATCTTGCGAAGTGCTTCATCTTTTCGATCCTCACTTGCCTGTGTTCGTTACAACTGATGCTTCAGGATATGGATTAGGTGCAGTACTTCCGCAGGACAACGGGACCTCACTGCAAACTGTCGCATTCGCCTCCCGCACACTTCAACCGCATGAGCGGAAATACTCAGTCGGCGAACGTGAGGCCCTTGCCTGCGTCTGGGCTTGCGAACACTGGCACGTTTATCTATGGGGACGACCTTTCATCTTACGAACGGATCACGCAGCGCTGGTTACGCTCCTTTCGACGAAAGGCACCGGTCACCGACCATTAAGGATTGCGCGCTGGTCCTCACGGTTGCTCTGCTACAACTATACCGTCGAATACAGGAAAGGTAGCGAAAACGTTCGTGGCTGACGCTCTCTCCAGGCTACCCGTCCAGAGTTTAATCCGCGATGCACCAGAAGAGGAATTTATCTGTTTGTTGTCTCCCGTAGTTACCATGCCAGAACTTCAAGAAGCAAGTGCCAATGATCAGATTATCTGTGAAGTTAAGCACTTCACGACTACTTCTTGGCTGACAAGAAATCACTGTCAAAGAATTGCTACCTTACTTTTACGTGAAGGCTGAACTCTCTGTCGTAAGTGATATCCTATGCCGGGGTGACAGGATTGTCGTGCCCTGCAACTTTGACACGCCGCCTATGGATCTGGCCCACGAGTCACACCCAGGCATTAGTCGTACCAAAGCTCGCCTGAGAGAGTCCTATTGGTGGCCATGCATGGATAGTCACATTGAAGAACTGGTGCGCACATGCGTGATTTGCCAGTCTTGTGACAAGTCCGCACGTACCTTTCCAGCGCCACTGCAACCTGTTCCTCTTCCTGACGCGGCGTGGGAAAAAAATTGCCATCGACATTGTGGGACCATTCTCGCAAGCTTCGGCCGACTACCGTTATGCAATTACTGCCATTGACTATTATAGCAAGTGGCCTGAAGTGGCGTTCGTGCGAGATGCGACCACTTCTAAGTGAAGAAGTTTTTACTTGAACTTTTTTGCGCGAGAAGGCTACCCACGTAGTATTGTATCCGATCATGGACCACAGTTCTCTTCAGCAAGCTTTGACGAGTTTCTCACGGAGCGTGGAATAACGCACTACAACTCTTCCGTGTATTACCCACAAGCTAACGGCTTGGTGGAAAGATTCAATAGGGTGCTGAAGTCGTACATTCAACTAGCCCTGCTTGAACGTCGGTGACGTACGAACAGCCATGCTTGATTACCTGCAAGTATATCGCTGTACGCCTCACGCGACTACTGGTGCGACACCCGCTGTTCTTCTTCATCGACGCCAACCTCGCACCAGACTTGACATATTGGGATTGCCCGACAATGCTTCAGCACGGACCCGTCAAGGGCAATTGAACAGTTGCGAGAGCGCGTACAAAACAAGCAAATGATCTCGAAGAGCTACACCGATGAAAAACGTGGAGCCAAGGAACCCAGTTTCGTCGTTGGTGATTACGTGCGCGTTAAGACAACTGCAGCTCACGGTAAGCTGTCTTCGCAATTCTCCGCGCCCAAGAAGATCATTGGAAAACGTGGACCGGCCTCGTACCTCTTGGAAGATGGGCGTGTTGTGGAACGCATCCAAGTTAATCGCAGTTCACCCCGGAGCGGTCAACAAAATGAAATCGGGCACCCCTGCTGTTATGAACTGGACACCTGCATTTAATCGGTCTTCTCATGCATTACAGCCTGAAACCTCTGCTCTTATGAACTGGTCCCCTGCATCTGATCGGTCATCTAGTGCGCCCAATGGGACACATCAAGAGCGGATGGTCATGAAAGGGCAGACCCCGTATCATCTCCACTAGACGTGCACGCAAGCTTTGACCAGTCCAGGATTTAATGCGCCTGCAAGGAAAAGCAAGCGTAAAAGAAGACCCAAAGAAATTGAAGGACTTCATTAGGAAGTAGACAAAAACAGTTTTGTGTGTTTCTACCATTTATTTTTTATTTTATTTTATTTTTATTTTTTTTTTTTGCAAGAGGGGATATGTGGTATAAGGCGTCGCTACCGACTACAGCGCTGTGCGGTGGCACGCGCTCGGTGGCCGCCACGGAGAGAAGAAGAAGATGGAA
>WOVY01004248.1:0-161507 GCA_013436015.1 Rhipicephalus annulatus
GATGTTCATTTACCTATGTCGTCTGTTAAGTGTTGCTTACGTAAGACCAAGTTTGGTACGTGTGAAGCTAGCGAAACAGCCGCGAGCACTTCGTGAGCGTAGCATGTAGCCATGTTGTTTCATGACATTCATCTCATGTTTATCATGATTGCAGCAGTGTCATACCTTCGCCATTCATTCACGTCCGATAATACCAAATTTGGTATAAGTGAAGCAACCGAAACGGCCGCCAGCGCATCATAAGCGGGGCATGTAGTCATGTTGTTACATGACACACATCTAAAGATTCATATAGCACCAGTCACATACATCGTCAACCATTCACATATCATAATACCAATTTGGCATATGTTGATGATGATATGGGGGTTTACCGTCCCAAACCACCTTATGATTATCAAAGACGCCGTAGTCGAGGGCTCTGGAAGTTTCGACCACTTCGGGTTCTTTATATGTGCACCCAAATCTGAGCACACGGGCCAACAACATTTCCGCCTCCATCAGAAAGGCAGCATCGCACCCGGGATTCGATCCCGCGATCTGGGGGTCAGCAGCAGAGTACCTAAGCCACAAGACCACCTCGGCGGGGCAATTTGATATATGTGACGCTAGCGAAACGGCCGCGACCGCATCATGAGCACGGTATGTAGTCATTTTGTGACATGACGCACATGTCGTCATTTTTATATTAGGGTCTGTCGCTTCTGTTCGCCATGGAATCTTGTCATACCGTACTAGTTTTGGAACACACCATGTAAACAAAACCACGCCAAGAGCTGCAGGACCATGAAATGTACATCATGATATTCATGACATACATGTAATAACTTTTATGTTATGACTAGTCAAATATGTTCTTCATACAGTCATGGTATGCTATATCAAGTTTGGTATCGATACCATTATCGAAACGGCCAGGAGGGCTAAAAGTCTTTGGCGCACAGACAGACAGACAGACAGACAGACAGACAGACAGATAGACAGATAGATAGATAGATAGATAGATAGATAGATAGATAGATAGATAGATAGATAGATACGCTCAAAGTCGCCGAGGTTCACTAAGAAATGCTTCGCATTTAAGATAGCTCCGGCAGCTTCTAGCACCATCAATGTTTACATCTAACTACTCAAATCTACATATCTATTCTCGCCTGCTTCCTTGAGTTATTGGTGCTACTGCAGAAAGAGAAAGAGAAGAACAACTTTATTTGATGCTACGGCAGCATTGCATAATCAAAAGGAGGCCAAGAGTACATACGTACATGCTGCAAAAAACATGCAATAGAAATGCAAATGATGAACTGCTGCGCCACTTGAAACACTAAAGATATTTTTATTTTCTATCAGCTGATAATAAAAATCAAGCGTTGCGCTATCTCGCACATTCCCAGTGATTCATTTATATGTGGGGTTTAACGTCCCAAAACCACCATATTATTATGAGAGACGCCGTAGTGAAGGGCTCCAGAAATTTCGACCACTTCGGGTTCTTTAACGTGCACCCAAATCTGAGCACACGGGCCTACAAACATTTCATCCTCCATCAGAAATGCAGTCACCGCACCCGGGATTCGATCCCGTGACCTGTGGGTCAACAGTCGAGTACCTCAGCCACTAGACCACCACGGCGGGGACATTCACAATGAAGATAACTGTAAACACATGCACCATCACTCACCTTACTGCACTGCCAGTGGTTGTCCCTCTTATCTGCTTGTGCATCTTTGGTAAATGAACCAAAGTACCCCACTTACTGTACGTAAGCGCTATCTGTCCATGGCGACGGCCATATACCTACTGCACACAGAAACCCTCACTGAGCAAAAAAAGTGGTATCCGCTGCTCAATAAGCAAAACTCAAGAGCACTACTGAGCACGTACGCCACCTCGTGGCACAGCAAGCAAGCCACGAACTATCAGTGCGCTGCGAGTGCATGGTGGCAATAGGTGACCAGTAAAAGAGCGAGGGATTGTGGGATGCGTCGTCTGCTGCCGGCTTCTGGTTCGAGTAAAGCAGACGACGGCGAACCACTTCGCATCCAGCCTCAGATTATTCGGGATTCGCGCGCGAGGTCGCCCATTTATCTTTGTCTTGATAAACCATGGTCGATAGTTCAGTCAATGGCTGATACAATTCGAGCGTGAAAGGCAAATGCATGCATCGATTCCTATGAAACAAAGAAGCAAAATGAGGTAGGCCGCCGCTCTGAAGAGAGCCAATGCGACAAGTAGACTTTGGGTACCGAACGTTTAAGTCAGAGTGTGCAAAGACCATTTTATCACAGGTACGTACTACGCTCTAATAAAAAGTTTACGCATGAATTTGCTGCGATATTTTATGGGGAAATAAACTGTCGCGCAGGCGCACCTAGCAAAAATATTAGGTAAACGCGCGGGCGAAATCTACCTGCCATACGAGATGAGCGCCGGAAATTGCACGCATGTAATATATGACAAAAACGCGAAAGATTCATTAAAGAGTAAGTTTTTGCTAAGCGCTGGACGAGTTCATTTTGGTTTACCTGGGTTAACTTGTGTGCCAGGATGGCACACAAAGTAAGAACTGCGGTAAACAAGCGCAGGGGCCCCCGCCGCGGTGATGTAGTGGCTAAGGTACTCGGCTGCTGACCCACAGGTCGCGGGTTTGAATCCCGGCTGTGGCGGCTGCATTTCTGATGAGGCGGAAAGGCTGTAGGCCCGTGAGCTCAGATTTGGGTGCACGTTAAAGAGCCCAGGTGGTAGAAATATCCGGAGCCCTCCACGACGGCGTCTGTCATAATCATAAGGTAGCTTTGGGACGTTAAACCTCACATATCAATCAACAAGCGCAGGGTTTCAAATATTCAGCGCCGTTTATGTCTGACTGTATTGTCTATGTGCCGCCGTGCTTCGCAGCTTGATCAAGATTAGCGTTCCAATAAGCATTCTGGCTTCGAATAAGAAATAGGTGGTCCAAATTTCCGAAGCCCTCACTACGACGGCGTCTCTCATAATCATATGTGGTTTAGTACGTTGAAACCTACGTATCAATCAATCAGTCGACTAAGAAATTTCATCGTATAGCGACCTAAAGGCGACAAAAAAAGAATATCTTAACGCGCTCAATAAGTGCTGCGCTTTATGCCGATAGACCGACAATGTCGGCCGAAGCAGCGATACCGAAATTAACTCTTAGCACACCGAATACAGTCATCCGCATTCCGTGATATCCTTTAAATGGTGATTTTTATCTGCAGTAACGTATCATACAATGAAAACTGTCTTCTGTATCGAGTGATTTGCTAGCAAAACTGATAGTATACCCTGAGCTACATAAGAGCATGCAGATCATTTTAGTGGCGGTAAAAAGCTTTCTTATCGTCTAACTTTCGTAGCTTGTCATTGTCGCAGTCACGATTGAGAGAAAACAAAAAAATTAACTTTTAAAGCAACTGACCATTGCACAGAAAGATGCCTTTGCAACAGAGCGGTACAAAAATGCACGCGTGCCGCTGCTAACCCGCATGATTCGTCAAACTAGAAGCCCGTCGTATCCACAGTTCCCTGCGATTGCCCATAATACCGGTCACCTATTCGGCGTTAAGCACTTTGAGTAGTCGATAAGCATAAATGAGGACGTAGGAATGATGAAGGGCAACTACTTTTATGCGCTTTACCATTTTAGGTAATATGTGTGGGTAGCATACCAGTATCTTTATTCCGAGCATGAATTACATCATCGCTGATATTTGCATATAAGGGCAAGCTAAATTCAAGGTATTGTAAGTTACCATTATATTTTTCTCGTTTTCAATTCGATTGTGATGTGCCAGTACTGACGAATTGAAATGGGACAGTTGGACCACGTGGTTGCTGGTACATGATGCGCAATTGGTGGGTGCTCGAGTAAGAACTTGTTGGGGTATAGATTGAAGGGGAGACATCTACGAAGCGGAATTTACTCCTTCGGGTCGCCAACGAGTCATCCTGTAGTTCCCCATGTGGCCACTGGCCAGCGTCGAGCTAATAAGCTAGTGCGCATTTCGCATGCCGACGAAAATGGCTCCCCAATGCAAACTGCTTCTAATGCGGTGCGAGCAGACGACGCTCCTCGTTCCTTCCGCCTATCGGTGATGCTGCGTATATGCTCTTTAAGAAACCAATTCGGCTAAGGAATTGGGCACATGCGTTCATACACTTAATAAACGTAAACATCTGCAGCAAAACGTATTGAGTTTTATTTCCGTGGTTTCTGTCTCCCTCTAAACACCACACACACACACAACACACACACACACACACTGTCGAAAACCAGTCACAGGCCTGTCAGTCTGCAACAATAAAAAATGGCATAGAATTTTGTTGTTTGGCTCCGAGCAGCCAATACTGCTGCGACACTGCGGGGCAGCCTTTCATAGAGACTATCGGCCACGGATGTATGTGCCAGCTTCTGCTATTCTTCCTCGATGGCAGCCCACAGTGTTGTCGAAAGGACACTAATTCTAATACATTAGTTCAATGTCACACCAAGACAGACCTGTGATTTTTTTTCGTCATGACAGAAAGCCAGAAATGAACTCATTGTGCCTTTGTGCAGATGTTTAGTTTACTATGTCTGCAAACGCACGTAAGGCGCCATTTCATAGTCGAATCGTGTTTCTTACTTGCAGAGCCTACATGCCGCATTGCCGAAATGTGCAGAATAAGTGTGTCGTCTGATCGCGCCCCTAATTTAAAGTCATCTACACCCACGAGACATTTCCAAGGCATATATAGACTGGTAGCGTAGGCTCCATGGAAGCCCAGGCATTCAAAAAGTGGCGGCTGATCAGCTGCTCATGGGGATTAACGCCATCTCGGGGAGGAGAAATCACTTCCGGCGGAACAAAATATAAAGTGAATGTGACGCAATAGCTGGTAAACAAGTGACATCGTTTGGTGTGCACTTGCCCGAAATTTGAACTCAAATGACTTTTCATGGGTTCCTGATTGCTAAGGACTCGCGCTAAGCCGATCGCCGGCGAGTCATCTACGAGCGCACTTAAAGTCAACGCCACCCTAATCTAATACGAACTCCTGACTAAATAGTGATGTTTAAGTGTACTAACCGTTCCCATTGCGTCGGTTTTATAAGGAAACTTATTCTTCGAACATTTATTTGATGTTCGCGGCATCTTCCACCAATCGATTAGGGCAACCAACAGCGTACAGCAGCGCATACATACGATATCTGCATCGCGGCATATTTGTTTTACACATACGCAGGTTCTTCAGGATGCACAATTCTTGTGATCTTCTGTTTTAAAAAGAATAAATGACGCCTAGTGACGCCGAGATAATGACATTTTAGTTTTATTCAAGTGTCACAATAACTCAAATTTATTACACTGCACAAAATATTAATACCAACAACAAATCTGTGAACACTCCCTGCGTTATGTTGTCCTATTTTTCAACTATGCTCTGATAAATTACTGCAACCTATGCAAATGAAGACATGCTAATTGTACTGTGATAGATCACTTTGCAATCTGCTCACCGATAAAGCGAATAGTAGGCACTGCACGCTCAAGAAGGAACCGGGCTATAGGAATACTGATGGATGAAAGTCTAGCGGACAGTGCATTCCGAACCATTGTCCTTTTTTCTTATCCAGAAGACATGGGTAGCCGGGCACCACGTTTATTGCTACTGAGCTCTTGCACGTCACATTGTTTCCGCAACTACTGACGGAAGCTCTCAGCGGTAGATATAATTCACATCGTTCCGCTTCTCGTTGGACAGTGCACTGAAGACGTTCACCAACGATAAATCCCACGTAACAATTTCACGCACAACAGAGAACGCAAGCAAATGCAGAACACTAAAAAATGTTAGGGGGGTGTGACTTCGCAGACGAATTTTACTAGCGGGCCTTTTCATGTATACTCATGTAGCGTAAATGCTGCACTGATTCTTAATGATGAAAACCGTCACAAAATCTTTGTTCATTACACCTACATGATATTGTTGGGGAAAAGAAATATCACTTGTGAGATCTATTGATTGTTTCGACTTTGAATAACACTTGGCTTTTTTCACTATTAGTGTTTGTTTCCTTCGCACATTGTCACACTTCAATCGCAGCTCCCGTAACTCCCCATGCTGATGTCACTGGTAATAGCTTATGCCACTATGCGAAAGCGCGCTAGCCTATAGCAGTGCCACGCTGGCAGTACGCACTTGGCTAACTACAGGCCGACTCGGTGCGGCCGGAAGCAGCAATCCTCAGATGTTCCCAAGGTCTATTCAAGCTGGCCGCCAAAGTTCGGCCGAAAGTCGGTACAGAATCTATTGCCGGTGACATCAGAATGGGAGTTGTGGGAGCTACGATTGAAGTGCGTTTATGTGTGGAGGGAACAAACACTAATAGTGAAAAAACCAAGTTTGATTTAATGTTGACGCAATCACTATGCTCTAGAGATCACATTTCTTTCTCCTGAGAATATTATGTATAGGTGTAATGAGAAAACTTTTATGACAGTTTTTTTTATCATTACGAAAAATCTTTTTTACCGTCCTGTGCATACGCTATTATTACTCAGCGCAGCCCTTGCATTGCATTGAGAAGCACGTTCGTAAGCTTCATCTGCGATGGCACACCCCCTAAGTGCTTTATAGGCCCATATTCAAAAGCGATCCTCACTGCGTTACCTCGACTTTTCCTCATCGATTGCAAGTCTTTATTGCGCTTGATGTACAAAGCAGGCCAGTAATCATAAACCAGTCTTGTTGTGACCTTATATCTAGTTACCATCTACATGTAAATGCATCTGCGCATGTTGATGGTACCGAAAGTTGAGAAAAATTTTAGGTAAAGCCAGGTTGGTTTGTGAATACGGGCCATAATGTTCCCCACTAGCTTGCATTCTCTGCTGTACACGAAATTCGGAAGTGCGTAAATCGTTGATGAAAGTCTTGAGTTAAGTGTTCACAGGAACACGGAGCTATGAAGATTACTATTAACATCTAGTGCTTTCGCCGGTGTCTCTGTGAACTATGTGCTGTGCAGAGGTGTAAGCACCCAACGCATGCCTTGTGCCCTATGTTTTCTAGATAAGAAACAAGCGCAATAGTTCGGGATACAGTGCTCACTAGACTTTAGTCTATCAGTATTCCTGCAGCCCGGTTTCCTTCTTGAGTAGGCAGTGCCCACTATTATTCGCGTTATTGGTGAGCAGATCACCAAGTTATTTAGATCGCGCCACAATTGGCATGTCTGCATTCGCATACGTAGGAGTAGTTAATTTGATCATAACGCAAAAAAACATAACACAAGTAGCGTTGACAGACGTTCTTGTGCATAATAGTATAGTGCGTAATGTAATAAATCAGAGTTATTGGGACCATTCAATAAAACTAAAATGTCACAAATTTGTCGTGACTAGTCGTCAATTGAACTGTTAAAACAGAAAAACGAGAGCATTCTGCATGCTAAGGAACTTGCCTATGCGTGAGGCAAATAACGCTAGAAATGCGACAGGTTACGCTGTTGGTCGCTTTAACCAATCTGCGGAAGTTGCCACGAACGCCGAATAAAAGTTCGAAGACTAAGTTTCCTCGCAAAACCAATTCGAAGTTAACGGCCACGCACTTAAACCTTTCTATCTGGTCATGAGTCGATATGATATTAGCTGACGTTAACTTGAAGCGCACTTGTAGAGGACCCGCCAGCGATTGCTTTAGCGCGAGACCTTGCCGATAAGGGGTCTTTGAAAAGTAATTTTGAGGTCAAATTTGCGCTAGAGATTACTAAATGACGTCACTCGTTTACTATTTCGTCACATCGGCCTTTTTTTGTCTTCCACCGGAAAGGTCCCCTCCTCACAGAGATGATGCTTCTATAGTCCCATGAGTAGCTGATCAGCCGCCATTTTACGGACCGCATAGGCTTGCTATGGAGCCCTCGCCACCAGTTTTATCTACACCATCGAATGTTCTCCCATCACTCTCCTCAATGCAACACTTTCGTTCCATGGGCAATCATGAGCTGCACCATCTCCAGAGTTATTCCACGCTACGCGCGACTTTCAGAAAAACATGCCCGCTACCGGCGTCGACGCGTTCTGAGTGTTCTACTCCAATCCGTGAGTACTGTACACGCCTACAATTGAATTCAGTTTTATTTACCAGATAACATTCTGGAGAGACACACTGGACAGAAAGCTGTCGCAGCAGCTTGTTGAAGGCCCAGGTTCCAAAGAAGTCTCAGCCCGCCAAACAAAATCGAAACAGTGCCCATAGCATTATTTTAACAGATTTATCGCACACAAACACTTAACAAGGTTTAAGAAAAAACTATCGGTGTGTGTGAAAAAAATTTACATACAGTTCCGGAACGAAGATAAAGACAAAATTTATGACCCTCACGTCAAGCTTTCATCGTGCCCACGTTTCCTTCCAAGTCTTCGTAGTGAGAACAAACGTAAGACAGCAGTGGCGAATTCAGCAAATTGCGCTCGCACGGTATATTGAAATTTTATGCACCACTTTCACGCACACCACAAATATACCATTGCAACTTAGTGGTATCCATATGGTGGAACATACCTTTTGTTACGATGCCAACCCACAAAAACGTGAAATCTTGACGGTGCCTTCTGCAACACCACAAGAAAAGGCGCTCAGAAATATTACGGGAAACAACGCCGGCAAAACGGATCATGAAGGCAGGGCTGCAAAGTTCACATAGATGGGCTAGGTAGACGCAGCGCTCGCCAAGAGTGCATGCGGGAAGAACAATAGCAAGTGCACATGCGTAGCGTTTAAAAACGATAGTCATTCTTGAGGTACTTCTACGCCAATATTTTCGTTTGTTTGTCTCTAAATTTCTCTTAGTCCAAAATGGCCAAAATCTAACCTCGTACGCACCACCCACCAATATTGCTTCTGTTTCAGCGTTCATACTTGTGCAATGGTCAATTAAAAAGCAACTATTGCACATATCTAGGGCACGATAACAGCACGTTAATATTCTGTTTGTGTGTCTTTATAGCATATAGAAGGCGTACATAAATAAATCTAAGGACCGTATTCATCATCACGCTGCACTGACTATGCAATGCTATGCAAAAAAACAAGTGTTTCTAACACTTCGCTAAGACGACTCAGTGGCGGCATCTACCCGTCACTATGCGTTCTACACTTTATCGTCTCCGAGACAGGTGCGCACGCCTTCCTTCGTTTTTCAAGATAACTGCCAGGTAACGCTCGGGTCTCACGTGCCTTAGAGTGCCCCGACAAGAGCTCCCGAGTGGAGCGCGCAGGCATCAAGTAAGGCACTCAACGTGCCTCAATGCGCTCGTTCGCCTTCGCTGCACGGATCGAGGCACTCTAACAAAGCGCCTCCAGAATACAATACACTGATTTTCTAGCGCAGAACATGAAATAAACGTTTTATTCACTCTCTTTAGACGCAAGAGTGGGTGAGTTCACAATAGCGCTTGTGGAATTCTGAACCGTTTTCGGCTTTTTATGCAGTGTTTTGGCCTGCTTCGCCGATCCGGTCATCGACTCATCCAAATGTATTCGCCTGGAAAGCAATGAAATAGACCATCTTTCTTCGACTGAGCTTCAGCACGTGCACAGCTCGGGTCTTGGTGGCGTGATCGGACCTATCTGCTTCACTGGAGATAGTCCAGGCCTATTCATCGCCAGATGATGTTCGACGTGCCGTCATCTATAATGACGCCATACTGGCTGCTCCAGTCGTCGACCTATCTGAATCAGTGACATCGTCGGAAAGGCATATAAGGGCATCGCAGACGCCTCTCCTCTTTAGTGGGCGAGTTCATAGCAGCGATAGCGGAATGCTGAACCGTTTTTTGCTTTCTTTACGCAGGTACATTACCTTCCAAATGCCAAGTGCATTCATGCAGATAGTGCTCTCCTGCTGCTGTTGTCTCGCTCATGCAGTTTGCCTTGTACCTCTGATAATTTTTTTGAATAAATGAATGATCTTTATTGCACTCATATCTTATACAAAATAAGTACAAACTGTATGGTCCCATAGCCAAAGGCTAGTGCGGGTCCCATTGAAAGTATACATAAGTGAAACTGTAATAGTTCTAATTAAAAATAAACAGAAGTAAACAATTCAAATTTGGTATACAAGAAGTAATGTTTATCTGCTAACAACAGTCACTTGAATTCGATTGAACATAGAAAAAAGGGAAAGTACATAACTTGTAGTAAACACAAATATTTGGTGATTAGTGGCATACAGAACTGAAGAATGATATTTGTAGTTGCAATATCAATAGTAGTTCTCTTATATGCTTAATATACAGAACAAGTATTGAAACATCTTTCAAAGAAAACATCTTTCAAAGAAAACTCTAAACACATAAAGGGCAATCTATATACATAATGAAAAAGTACAACCTAAATTATCAGTCAACTCAAGCAGAGAAAATTATTTCAAAGTAGTATTTTTTCAATGATCTGGAAAAGTTCTGGGTATTCTTTATATAACGCGGTATGCCGTTCCAAACTTTCACTCCGGTATATTGTAGTAGACGTTCGCTATAGACGTTTTTTATGGGCGGTATATTGAAGTTGTTAAAAGTTTCGTTCCTTGTTTGGCGTCGGGGAATACACAGTAATGAAATTGCGAATGGTTCATTGTTCCTAACGACACTGTTAATACATGTAGCTAATTTTCGTTCCCGCACAAAATCAAATGGTAAGATCTTTAACCTAGAAAAAAGTGGTTTGCTATGTTCGTAGTAAGGTGAGAAAGTAATCGTACGTATAGCCCGTTTTTGCAGCCGTCGTATTGGCTCAAGATAAGAGTCATACCTCGAACCCCAGGACTCTACACAGTACAGAAGGTGGCAGTTAACTAAAGCAAAATACAAAGTGCGCAAAATTGTAGCGTCAAAATATTTACGTCCTTGCAAAAGGACGTAACAACTCGAAGCTAGTTTCGAACTGACTATTTCTATTTGACTCCGCCAATTTAAACAGCTGTCTAGAACAACACCTCGGTAAGTAAAAGAATCAGCACATTCCAGGGAGCAATTATTGATGTAGAGTTGGATATCATGTAGAGTAGGATTAGTACGGGAGTGGATAACATATATTTTATTTTTTGGCATTGATAGTAAGCCTGTTAGCTGTAAACCAATCGGCAAGCTTAGCTAGTTCAGTATTCATCTGTTCTTCTATGTCTGACAGATTTTTGCTGGTAATAATTAGGGCAGTGTCGTCAGCATACATAAGCATCTCGGCAGTTGTTAGTTCTAGAGACAAGTCATTTATGTATAGTAAGTAAAGTAACGGACCTAATACGGAACCTTGTGGCACACCTGTTTGGATGGACTGGAGAGAAGAAGTAATGTTACTAATAACTACCATCTGTTGTCGACCCTGAAGGTAACTCTGAAAAAATTTCGACATAGTGTTGCGAAAGCCATATCTACTTAATTTGCAAAGTAAGATGTCATGGTCTACTGTGTCGAACGCTTTTCTGAGGTCCAGAAAAACCAATGCGGTGAATTTGTTATCTTGGAGGGCAGTATTTAAAACTTGGCTTAGTGTGAGCACTGCTGTACTTGTAGAGCGCATTGGCCGGAAGCCATGTTGTTGCGCACATAACACATGATACTTATTCAAAAAGGAAAGCATACGTTCGAAATTATTTTTTTGAAGATATTGTTAAGTACACTCAGTACAGAGATCGGGCGGTAGCAAGAAGGATCGAACCTATCTCCCTCTTTGTTAACAGGGGTGACTTAGGCTATCTTGAGTATTGATGGGTATTTACCGGCATATAATGAGTGGTTGAATAGGTTACATATTACTTCTCCAATTAAATCAATGTTCTCTTTTATAACGCGCGCTGGAATCTCGTCATGACCCGGCGCTTTGCTAATTACTAGTTTACTCACAATAAGCAGAATTTTTTTAATGTCTATGTTGTTTATAACGAAGCTATTTGGTAAGGACGTTGGTTCATACAGCGTTTTGTTAGGAATAGGCAGCATTTTGGCTAATGAAGGACCAACATTTGTAAAATAAGTATTAAAGTCGTTGACAGTGCCTTCAGTGACATTGTCGGGTGACGTTTTTTCAGCACGAGTATGCCCGATCGCTTCGTTTATTATTTGCCAAGTTTTGCGCGAGTTACCGGAGGCTTCCTGAATAAGCTTCGAATAATATTCTTTTTTACATTTACGTGACATGGCTGCTGATTTGTTACGAGAAGTTTTATACTCAGCATACATAAGCATCTCGGCAGTTGTTAGTACTAGAGGCAAGTCATTTATGTATAGTAAGTAAAGTAATGATGAGCATTGTGCTTATCACGTTCCCACTTATGATACCAGTACTCTTTAGCCTTAAGAGCCCCTAATAAACCTTGGGTCATCCAAGGACAGATTGGTGTTTCATATGAGCATCTACGGATGAATTTTTTCGAGGTATGTACGGCTTCCGTAATAACAATAATTAGATTAGCCAACTCCTGGTCTTCTTCATTATGATAAACCTCATACCATCTAAAAGAGCGTAAGAAATAATGAACCTTTGAGTAATCAATTTTATTAGAAGTAACCTTCCTCTGATGTTTTATTATAGGCCCTCCATCCACAGTGACAAAAGTTGGCATGTGATCAGTGACAGGCTCATTAAGAACACCTGCTGTTATGTTGTTAGGAATATTTGTGAGGACATGGTCCAACATCGTTTCTGTTGTACTTGTTACTCAAGTAGGCACAATGATCAGATTGCGGATATTAGATGATTGTATAAGGTAAGCGTAGTCTTTATATCTAGCACTAAAGGCATCAATAATTATATCCCCAAAAATAATAACCCTGCTACGACCATTCCTTGCCAGGGTAGACAGAATGCCCTCAAGTTTATCAAAAAAACTGCTAGTATCGGCGTTTGGTGGCCAATACACCAACAACAACAGAGCATTCTATCTTTACAAAAATGGCTTTTATATATGGGAGGCTGCATGGTAATTCAGATAGTAAAGATAAGCGAAGTCCGTTCTTTACGAAAAAAGCAACGCCTCCACCGCGAGAGTTAGATACACGTGGCTGAGATATCACTTTATAGCCAGGTATGGTAACTGTTTCATCCTTTCTCAGCCATGTTTCTGTAGCTGCTATGACGTCATAATGTTTGCCATGCCGCGAGATAGACGAGAGAAGGAGATTAAGATTTTTTCTTATACTGTGTGTATTACAGTGGAAAAGAGTTATATTTCCTTTCGGGTTCGATGTGTGAGACTCAGCCATAAAAATAGGTTAATTTATTTTAATAAGGTCATCAATACCCGACACATGTAGTACTCGGGAGTTATCACTTTTACGCATTAGTACCTTTCCATCAGATACCCACGCAAACTTCCAGTTCTTCTCTCGTTTTACCTGTATGGCCTTACCCAGCAAGACTTTTTTCTCTGCACACAAATGTTCGTTGACATACACCGGCGTGTTATTTTCAAAACCAAGCATTGAAGTGTCAAGGCGGTGCTTTTTAGCTGCTCTCAGAAAGTTGTCTCTCGAAGTCCGTGACACAAATTCTGTCCTTTTACAATGGCATTACGGTTTGCTTTAGCAAGCTTCTTTTTTCCGGCGACGTAGAGTTGAACCCGGGCCTCGGAAGTTAAACAAGACTCACACTCGTTTACGTGGTTCGTCCCTTGCCGATGAGACGGGTCATTCTGATTCTGCGCAAGCCGACCTAAATTCAGGGACTCAAATGCTTCCTGATTGATTTAGGGTCGAAACAGCATATCGCGAAATATAGCTGATATCAACAAATTTCATGAAATGGTAAATTTATGATTTGATGCTTCAGAGACTTGTGTCACCGCATTAGAATCGCTTTTCATCCCGCGTTCACTCCCAGCCACCAGTAATAGTGTGAATAGCGATATCCAGCAGCTACATATTAAGATCAATCAACTCTATATGCTTTACACCACTCTTAAACTCTTAACCACACTTTAAAACCACTCTCGCCGTAACAACTTGATGCTGCATGGTCTCGCCGAGACACAGGATGAAACCACCAACATTTTTTTTGTCTAACCTCATTGTTACTGAATGGTTCAAAGTAAATCTACAAATTGATTGCCTAAATACTGGAAGGTGTCACAGATTGGGACATCGGCAGGCCGATCGACCGCGTCCCATTATAATAGAGCTGCTCGACTTTCGCGAGAAAACAATAGTCCTTGAGAACTGCAATAAATTGTGTCACCCCGCCGTGGTAGTCTAGTGGCTAAGGCACTCGGCTGCTGACCAGCAGGTCGCGGGATCGAATCCCGGCTGCGGCGGCTGCATTTCCGATGGAGGCTGAAATGTTGTAGGCCTGTGTGCTCAGATTTGGGTGCACGTTAAAGAATCCCGGGTGGACGAAATTTCTGGAGCCCTCCACTACGGCGTCTCTCATAATCATATGGTGTATTTGGAACGTTAAACCCCACATATCAATCAAATCAAAACTTTAAGTGTCTAACTTTCACATTTTCAAAGACTATTCATCGCGCGTAAGAACCATCAAAAAGACGATATGGAATGCGTCAAAGTCCTTTCGGAATAATGGCTTCATTGTACGTTTGAGCTTTGATCATGCGTTTATAGATTATGCTCGGTGCAACTGGAACGATAGCACTAACATTCTGGTAAGAATTCATTCTTGGCCAGGAAAGGCCGCTTCTAAAGTCACTACTATTGCTCTTTGACGCCTCTGGATGATTCTAGCGAACACCTGCACACCCTAAATGCTAACGCCAGAAGCCTAGCTAATGGAATTTTCTTTCGCCTATGACGGCTTATTTACCGCACATAGCTGGAGTAACAAAATATTGGTTGAATGAACATATACATGACAGCAAAATAACGCCTCCTGGTTTCGCGGTCGTCAGAACTGAGAGACATAATTGAAAGGGAGGGGGTGTTGCACTATTTTTTTGGTCAGATCCTAAATTTTAAGTTCTTCCCAGCCCACCTGATGCCGAACTTGTTTGGTGCAAATTTTTTTTATGCATTTCCATTGTGTTTGGTGTGGTTTACCACTCATTATCATCGAACATAGATCAGCTGCTCACTTTAACAACCTTCATGCACGAGCGCTTCTTATACTTCCAACTTGATATGCCTGGGTGATTTGAACACTCCAGGTAATATATGGCCATCTCTTTCGCTCACACGCTATGACGTGAAAATTAGCAAAGTTGTCTTGTATTTTTCGCTATATTTTGAATTAAAATAGATTGTTTGAAGTAACACACCAGGAGATGCAGTTTTAGATTTTGTTTTTGTTAATTCCTTTCTCTTTGCAACGGATATGAATGCGAAGTTTCTGATGGAATCTCAGACCATAAGGCCAATCTAATTTCTATTTCGGTTCATGTGCGTAGCAACCATTTTGTCAATTCTACATTCCTCGATTTTTCACGAGCAGACGATCTTATATCCAGTTCACTTGATGATTTTGAACGCCTCAAGAAACGCGAGTATGTTAGTTCTTTGTTGGTTAAAAAAAACCGGGGCAGCTTGTATTGAGCATTTCTTCCCAATAAAGACTAAAAAAAACAGCTTCCTTGGATATCGCGTGACCTACTGCACCTGTCGCGTCGTGTTGCAAACTGATCCGGCTAAAAAAAAACGGCGATCCCCTCAAAACACAGGAATTTAAACTTGATCAAGAAGAACAGAACTTTGGATCAAATTAACTCTTCTTAAGACTTCTATTTCAAAGCTACGTTGCAAGATTGGCCGAAAAACAAGTATAAAAAATTCTGGGCTTCCATTTTACCCACCTCAGCTGCCCAAATACAGTTGTTATAAGTAACGTCCCCTGCAGTGACCATTTGACTATTTCTAACGCGATTCAATGAATGTTCTCAGTACGTATTTACAACTAACAACTCATATATCCTTAGTTTTCATCTTGGTTCAGATGACTCAGTTAGTGGTATTTCCGTGTTTAGCGATGGTATTGTGAACCTAATTTTACATTTAGGAAATAAGAAATCTCTTGGTGCTGTTGGCATACCTTATATTTTTCTTCTAAGATATTATGAGTGGACTAGTCGCTATTTCACCATAATTTTTCAGAATCATTACCCACCTCAACTGTTCCTTCATCTTGAAGATTAGTCAAAATTATTCCTATCTATAAATCTGGCAGCAATCCGTCACTACTAAACTATCGCCCAATTTGATTGACGTCTCAATCAGATAAACTTTTAGAACACATCACCTTTCAGCATAATATGAAATTTTTTGAAAATGCTTACATCCTCAGTGATGCTCAGCATGATTTCCGTCAATGCTATAGCACAATGGCTCAACTTCTGAAATTCTTGCCTGACATTTCGCACGCTCTGTATTCCTAATAACAAACTGATGCAATTTTTATTGAATTTTCAAAAACATTTTACACTGTTATGCATTCTGAACTTCTGCATGAACTTCACGCTAATCTCAATATTTCTTCATTGGTAGACTGGATTGCTAGTTCTTTAAACAATCGTTCCCAATATGTTTCTTGCAGTTCCTCCAAATCCTCTGTTGTAATCATAGTAATAAGGGCTGCAGCGCGAGCACGAATGTGCTAGAATAAACAGACAAAGTCGAGGTACGGAAGGCAAAAGAGGACAACACGAGCGCTGGTTGATGAACGTCCCCGCTGGTCCAGAACGCCTGCTTCGTCTTGGAAGGAGAGGCCGCACACGATTCCACAAAGACTCAGTTGCTAACTCAGACTGGTAGTACCACTGTCGGTACGCTCTCTCGTGTTGTCCTCTTTTGCCTTCCGTACCTCGACTTTGTCTGTTTCTTCTAGCACATTCGTGCTCGCGCTGCAGCCCTTATTACTATGAATTCAAACCAACTAGCCCAAATCGCCATTCTTTCTCTGTTGTAAATGTGACAGAAGGTATCCCCCAGGACTATCTCCTGGGGCCACTTTTGTTCTTACTATGCATAAATGATTCGCGTAGTTTTGTGTCTGCCAAAATCCACGTTTACGCTGACGATTGTGTATTGTATAGTGTTATCAATGCTAATGACGACCACATATTACTTAATAATTTTTGCATAATTTTGTATATGCTGCCACAAAACACGAATGAACATAAATTTTGTTAAAGCAGTCACTCTTTTTGTCTGCAAACGCATCTCTGCTTCTCTGTTCGATTACTCTTTCAATGGCTTCTCTCTGAAACGTGCGTCCGAAGATGATTACCTAGGCCTCATTTTCACACCTAACATGCGTTGGTCTAAACATATCGAATACATTTGCAATAAAGCTTTGAGCAAACTGGGCTTTCTAAATCGCACATTAGAAGATGCTCCACACGAAACTAAATTGCTCACATATAAAGCACTGATCCTTCCTAGAATATGCAAGCCCTGTATGGAACCCTTTAAAGTATCTGACATTAACACACTAGATTTAGTTCAAAAGAAAGCCACTCGTTTTATTTTTTGACGTTACGACTAGAACTTCTCCCTCTCCTTTCAGCTTGCAAAGTTATGTCTACAAACAATCCGAGCGATACCATCTCGAAAGCCTAAATTTTGCTACATATTCTGGTCAATAGCTCGCGTTGCACGTAACTAACGAATATTTTTCTCGCGACGAACAGAAGCCCACGAGAAATAGTCACAAACTCAATCTGACACCATTCATGTCCATGTAGTAACCTATCTGAATTCAGCTTATTTCCGCACACAATAGAAAATGGAATAGTTTGCCAGGGTCGACCGGGTCATTGCCTATAGATGAATTTTTTAAATTTATGTAATTGTGCTTTGTTGGTTAGCAGTGTTAATATTGTTTTTTCTGTTTTTTTCTATTAGAGTGTTGCATTGCCTTGCTGTTAGTATTCTCCTGTTTGAAGGCCCCACTCCTGTTGTAGCCTGAATTGGGCTGCAGCATGTAAAAATAAAAACAAATATCGACTTTCTATTAAATTTGCAGTAAAACACGCAGATACAGGACAACTTTTAAACGAGTATTTTGCTCCCACAAAGGCATTTTGGAGACCACGTGGTCTCATCAGTTTATTGCTGTTTTCATGGTAGTCATCCATCTTTCTGTGGTTCTGTTTAAGGCTTGGCAGTTTTTTATTTGTTTGTAAATTTTCAGCAAAAAAACGTTTTGCCAACCTAAAGAAACAAATTTGGGAGCTCCACACTCAGCTCATTTCTGGAGAATCGAGGGAGATGATGTGGTTTGTTGGGTACAAGGCATGCAGAACTAATGGGCAGCCAGTGAGCTGTGAGCACGAGCAAGGCGAAAACTTGGCGTCCAACGTCTACTCTATCATTGTATATGTTGTATTCACGTGACGTCAGCTTGGCGGTGGCGGCAGCGAAAAGTGCGCCAGCTGTGCTGGCAACCGCGTGGCCACCATTTTCAAGGCCATCATACCGGTGGCTGATGGCATATTGGCCGTTGAGCCCGGACTTTCGAACAGGTGCACACGGGTTACTGCGGGCATGTCGCTCTTGATTTATTTTATTTGGAGTTAGAGGGTACGAGATTTAACATTTGTGAAGCTGCTGCAGCCATGGGTGAGGCGTGCTCGGCTCGGTTGAGCGTGTATGCTGAAAATTGGACGTGGATACTTAACAGCGATACACGGACAAAGTGGCTCTCTGCAGTGTGCGTCGACCCACTCATTGACGAACGAGGAGGCCGCATATCACACCAGACTTGTTTCGAAGGTGGAACTCCGAGATATAAAGAACTGCTTGGTGCATATACGACAAGTTTTGTGGTGCACGACTTACACAAAGCTTAAAAATTGTTGTATGCTTGAATAATGGGTTTGTCCACGAACCTCCGCTGAAACGTGATAGTGACTGCATCGCTGTGGGCGCAAAGATAAACTGAAGTTATATTCTATGTGTAAGTGCTAAAGGTGAATTTACCAATGAGTTGGATACCGCTGTGTTGTTTTACAAATTCAGTTGAAGCGGTGGGCTTAACAGCGCTTACGAAATCAAAGGTGAAAACACCTTTTACATGTGGCAGATTAGATTGCGGTAAAGTGCACACGGGACTGAAATTTTGACGTTGTTAACTCACCTACAATTTTTATCAACCGAATGAAAAGTATCAGAAGCATTAAATTATTCACTAGATCAAAGTTACAAGCCAGCAGTGCTTTGACGCAAGAGGACTGAGCCAAGTCACTTAAGCAAGAACAACAAAAACGTGTGCCTCTCATTTAAACTCGCAGTGTATCACGCAATGTAATAATATGAATAGTCCAACGTTGAGTACTCCGCTTTGTTGTGCGTTTCGCAGACGTATCTGCCAGAGTATTGAAACTGATTGCATTTACTGTGTTATCCTCATTTCTTCATTTTTGTGTTTTGTTCACATCTGAATTACTCAAAGCTGGCAGAATCCGAACTAAACTCAGTTTCCATTCGAAGGTGAACCACCCTCAAGCGCTCACCCCACAGCATTGTTAAAATCAGCCAGAAAACTGTAAAATAAGGCCAGCTCTGTATAACAATAAGATACTGATGAACATTGACAAATTTTCAAGCTGAAGATGGTACTATGTAAACACACCATAAATGTAAATAGCAAGTTGATGTATTGCGGAGATATTGGTCGACAGCCAAGATACCGGTCGACTGGACAGCAGAGATACAGCGAAGATAGACAGTTGATGTACCGGTTGACGTAGACGTGCAAATATGGGTACACTCAACGAATAATACGTGCACAGTAGCCACCACTAACGAAGAAACAACTCTTAGGCTAGTTAAAGTAAAAATCATTACCTTGAATGCAGAGGCCTACGTGGTAGCAGCGTCCATAGCCCTTTCTGTGGACACTGTTCGAGGTATGGCATCCAACAATTCATAGGAATAAACGAAAGTAGAGCTTCTACAAGACGTTCAAACGAGGAATCCTGAAGTGGGCATCCTGCTAGCAAGACGCATTGGCGTCACGCTATCTTTATTACATTTGTGCATGAACCTATGGCTTGAAGAACTTTATTAAGGTCCTGAAAATTAATCCTGCACTGATGCTGGCTGCTCTCGTGTTGAGACAGTGGCCAAGCCCTTCTTCCACCACACAGGCCCTCTGGACAGTCCTATCACCCGTATTTTTATCTATTAGGGGTGAGTGTACCCGTGCACGCCATACAGAGCACAATCAGAGGCTTGCACAAACTGCCGTGCCCCAGGACACAGATACAATGTGTGCCCGATAATGGAGAAACCGCGATGTCGAAGGTGTGGTTAAAATCTCGGAGAAGATAGGAGACGGCAATGCGTGCCCCAATGCATCCTATGTGGCGGAGAGCCCTTAGAAAGAACACGGCGTGGTAAGGCAAAGCAGCGACAGATCACAGTGAAGGCCCTGGCCCACCGGGGCATTACAAGATGACAGCAGCTGCACACAGAGAGGATTCTCAAAATGGAAGTCGTCAGCACTGGCGATGGCCCCTGAGGACCTCACTATGGGCAGAACTAGTCACCCGTAATCCAGCCCACCAAGATGAAGAGCTGGCCCACCTTCGAGAAGAGATAAGAAGCTTGCGACAGGTCACCACCCAAGCCTCCCACTAACCCCCTAGCCACCAGTCACCCAAAGATAGCTATGTTTTACGTGCTACAGAATCCCCAACACTCCAACCACCTCTGACAAAGAAAGGCAGCTCTTCCGTAATCAGACCTACCACCATAATCTGAGCAATTAAGTAGAACAGCCAATCTGGAGGCAGAGTTTGAAGTGAAACGAGGCAGAAGTAACAGAAAACTTTCACATTTCCAAAAACAAATGAATGTTGGATTTCAACAATTCTTCGAAACTCATCTTCGAACAATTGAGGCTCGATTCCTATCTATTGAGGCTTGTAATAATGGCCTCATTGATGAGCCCTTAGAAGTTTTAGAGAACGAACTAGGTACTTTCTGTGCCCAGCTGAAGGCACAATTAGGTGTCATGGTGGTGGAGGCAAGTAATCTTTTGCAGGCTGCGCCATCATCACTCTCTACATATCCCCTTCCTAATTCAATACTTATGAGCAGAAAAATGACAGGTGAATCTCGCAATTTTGATACACCTCCACTTTTAAATCTTTGGCTTTGCAACTGTTGCAGCATGCGCCATAAACGAGTAGAGCTAATTCAACTAATACTAACGGAAGAAAACCCACCAGATATGATTCTCCTAGAGGACCCTAAGACTAGAATGTCGCTGCCAGGTTATATTGCTCATCACTCACCAAATGATAGTGCTCCGATTATGTCCACTTTTATCAAACGAGTCATAAGGCATATGCAACGTAATTACTCCATACAGTTCACAACGTTGCTCTTGAGGCTATTCCAATCGATATTCATAGAGATTCTGCAGTCATTGCCAATATATATAACCCGCCTAGTATGCCTGCAACGAGCTGCGCCCAGATAATAGCCCAAATCACTGCAGCGTAATAAGACTTCACTCCTAGTGGTCGCAGATTTTAACTGGGCGCACATGGGTTGGGGGTAAGAGAACTACTGGCGGAGGTGATGTACTGGTGACACTAACTCAACAGTCACAGCTCATAGTATACAATAATTTGGATTTCCCAACCAGGCAAGGTACAACAGAAAGGACGGACACAAGTCCAGATCTCACTATTGAAAGACACACCCAAAGTCTGGAACAAAATAGAGCAACGCATAGGTTGGGCAGTGGCCAGTATATTATAGAAGTTAAGCTCAGTAGTCCAGAAGTTCCTCGAGGGTGAAATAAACATAAATTAAGTAACTGGAATAACTATTCAAAATAATGGGAAGGAAATCAGTGAACAGGGCCGATGGATGTGCGCACTTGTACAGCACAGGTTCTTGAAAGCCAAGCAGCATGCCAAATGAATGTATCCCGGAACATTATGTTAGAACTTTGGAATCAAAACTTGTCCATTTGGTAGAAGCGCGTAAACGTCTAAGGAAACAATATGCACAAAAAACGAAATAAGAATTTCTAAAGTAAGATATCTGAGCTTTCAACGGCGATTCACGAATAAAGTCAACAACTTTGTAGACAGAATTGTTGCAGAAATAAGAGAATCTCAGAGGCAATCTTACTACCACTCATAGATGGCGTCTTTTAAATTTTTTTTACAAAAAGTGTATATTTATAGATAAATATGTTATTTACACGCGACGACAATGGCTGGCACACTGGCGGGTTCGAACCAGTCTCTATTCACTTCGAAGTCGTTTCTTCCTGGCAGGGACCTGATATCACTTTTTCCCCAACCCCATTACGGCCTTGTCGCACTACCACGCAGCGTAAAAGCACCGACCCGGCGCTTGTCACGAAAGTGGAGCGTTGGGTGACACATTAGCATAGGCGTTGTGCCACAGACATTTTCCTCGTTCGGGAGCAAGTCTCACGAGATCGAGCGCTGTTCCGACGAACTGTCTCCCCCCCTCCCAGCGCCGCCTTCCGTGCAGAAGAACCGTGCAGTTCCAGGGATAACGTGGCTTCCTCCACCGAACCACCTTGCAGTTCCGGGTATGGCTACGTCTCCCCCTCCGTGCCCGAGAACTGGTCTGAGAGAATGGACCAAAGATGTTATTTAAGGCCGTGCCGGCCCCATGTTAGAGGGATTTGCCCCAGCCGACGTTGTCGTGCTGGCCGGCTCTGTACAAACGACAACCTGCTACAGTAAACGCACCTTCTTATTGCTGTTTTCAAAGCGATTGCCTCCCTGCTTCGCCTTCAGGCAAAGGCTTCAGCGAAGTCCGCTCGACTGCTCGCCACTCTTCGCCACCGCTACCATCGCGACACAGCAAATTCCTAACAGTGGTTGGCTGCTGCGGGATACCCTACCCCTGTCCTCAACGTTTTGCTGCTCTGGGACCCGCTACCCCGATCTCAACGGCTGAAAAGTTGGATCGGATCCCTGGAATCCCGAGGACAACCACCGTGATATTGTTTTGCTGCCCTGGGACCCGCTACGCCGACCTCAACGGCTGGAAAGTTGGAGCGGATCTTTGCAGGCCCGAGGACACCCACGACACCGCTCGACGGCAACGACGAGATGGCCGAAGTCACCCCCTGTGGTTTGGTGAGTGCCTGACGTTCGCCTTTTGTCGTCAGACCCTGTTAGCACAGAGTAGCCAAATATGTACTTTTTAGATCTTTATGTGTTTAGTGCTTGGCTGGTTCTCGACTTGCTTCATGTCGTAGAATACAGCTTTTGAGACAAAGCTCTTTCAGAAAGGAATGTGCACGAGTTGCGGTACACAATGGAGAAGCTGAAAGTGAGGGACCTTCTCGACGTTTGTGAGCAGCTGGGTGTTTCTGTTGCTAGGACGAGCCGTAAAGCAAATATTCTTGATTGCATGAGAGCGGAGGGAATAACTGAAGAGGAGGTAGAAGAGGCTATGGAGACAATTGAGGAGCGTCAAAAACGCGAACGCGAGGAGGCTGAGGAGCGTAAATGGCGAGAAGAGCGTCAACATGTTCTTAGAATAAAAGAGCTAGAACTTGAGCAGCTTCGCATAACCTCGGCGCATTCTAATCTGCTATGGGCAGACGAAATGCCAAGACAGAAAATCCAAGATTTGATTCTGCCGTTTAGGACGGGTGGAGACATCGCGCTTTTTTTAGTGAACTTTGAGCGCACGTGCGAGAAAATTAAGATAAATGAAGGTGTCTGGTCCCAGAAGCTTCTGTCAGTCATTCCGGGAGAGCCCGCGGAAGTAATAGCACGGTTGTCTAAAGAAGACTCTGACGACTACGCTAAGGTCAAAGCGGCTCTCCTTCGTAAGTACCGCTAGTCTGCCGAGGCATTTCGGCAGCGGTTTTGGCAAGCAAAAAGGGGCTATGAAACATGCACAGAGTTTGTGTACCAGCTTAAGTCTAATTTGAAAGAATACCTTAGAAGTGCCGATGCTTACGGTAACCACGGCAGGGTGATTGATTGTGTGGCACTCGAGCAATACTATCGTGTGTTGCCTGAAGATGCCAGACTCTGGCTTCAGGACAGAATGAAGGAAACAGACATTGACAAAGCTGCTGAGCTAGCTGATGAGTATTATACGCGGAGGAATTTTCAGTTGGATCGCGAGGATACAAAAGAGAAGAGGGACTCCTCAAGGCGGCTTGCTGCTCAAAATGCTGCACAAAAGATGGCTCCGCCGCGTGACGAATTCAGTCAGGAAGCGACTAACAATGAGAGGGAAAGGAGAAAGCCAGGAGAGGCACCTGAGTCGACAGCAAGTGCGAGGGAACGCGTCGACACCGCTCAAGCTTTTGAATCAAAACGACCAATTGTATGCTACAATTGTAAAAAGGAGGGCCATATCTCATTTAGCTGTAAGCAAAAGTTTGCTTTCGCTGGCATTCGCGAGTAGGACGAGAACTTGAAGTTACTCGAGCCGTACATGCGCGAAATTGTGGTCAACGGAAAGAAATGCCGGGCACTCCGCGATTCAGCTGCGACGATGGACATAGCACACCCATTTTGCATCTCCCCTGGCGACTATACTGGCGAATGCGCCTGGATCAGACAGGTTGCAGAAGAGCAAAGTGCCTGTTTGCCGATTGCTGCTGTTGTTCTAGAGAGAAATTTTGGAAAATTGCGCACTGAGGCGGCCGTGAGCCCTAATTTACCCCAAGATTTTCTGTACCTTTTTCTCAACAAATCAGAGCAGCTACTTAAAGAAAAGGGCCAGTCATTTTCATCTCCCCTCGCCTGCATGGCACTCACGCGATCGCAGTCCAGCGCTCTCGTGGGGAGACTTGAGATCTCGGTTTCGAACGAGGAGGCAGTCGAGCGTGAGACAACTCCCCAGGGAGAATCGGGCCAAGAGGCGGCTAGGATATCACAGGATATCGAAGACAGTAGGGCTCCGGATACGATATTGGCTGCCGAACGCGACGAGCCTGTGGAGGTGGATGAAAACAGGGCGCTTCAGGAGAACGTTCAGTCGTCCCTGCTTGGTCCCACATCCACTTGTTGGGAAGAGCTCAGTAGAGTAGACAGAATCACACTCGTCACTGCGCAGGCAAGTGATGATGCCATTAAGAATCTGCAGCATAACGGGAAAGAATGAGTAGCCCGAAAGAACATCTCATTCTACACAAAGGCAGGGCTCATGTATCGAAAGTATCAGGACGCTGAGGGTAGAACTTTCGACGAGCTTCTAGTGCCAGAGAAGTACCGACGACAGTTTTTGGACCTGGCGCACGGAAATGCCTTGGCGGGCCACCTTGGAATCAAGAAAAAAAAGGCGAGGCTCGCACAGGATTTTTATTGGCCTGGATGCTGGAAAGATGTAGAAAACTTCGTGCGATCATGCTACACATGTCAGAGAGTAGAAAAATCTACTGACAAACGGAAGTCCCCGATGAGATTAGTGCCTGTTATCACAGAGCCGTTCCGGAGACTCGTTATTGATATTGTTGGCCCCCTTCCAGAGTCCCGTTCAGGTTGCCGCTACATTTTATCTGTTTTGTGCGTGGGAACGAAATTTCCCGAAGCAGTTCCGCTAAAAGAGGTCACCTCTCCTTGCATTGTGGACGCACTTTTGTCCATTTTTGCTCGCGTTGGCTTTCCAGCCGAGATTCAGAGTGACAATGGGAGCGTATTTACCAGTTGTCTAACAACAGCGTTTTTGAACGCTGTGGAATGAAAATAATTCACAGCTCTATAACACATCCACAGTCTAACCCCTTGGAGAGGATGCATGCATGTAGCCAAGCGAGTTCTGAGAGCACTTTGCTTTGAACATAACAAAGATTGGGATGCATGCATACCCGCGGCACTGTTCACCATACGGTCCGCTCCCCACGAGACAACGGGATTCAATCTCGCCGAGCTTGTCTATGGAACAAACTTAAGATCTTCATTTCGGCTGTTGAGAGACTCGTGGGAAGGTTATGAAGAAGACCCGCGCATAGTCAGCTACGTTTTAGATCTGTTGGAAAGACTATCTAAAACCAGAGAGCTCATTGAGGAAAACAGGATGGAGGCTCAGAGTTTAGCGAAGACTTACTACGATAAGTTGTCCCGGAAGTGCACGTTCAACATCGGCGACCAGGTAATGCTGCTACGACAGTGTAAAAGAACAAAATGGACATGCAGTGGGAAGGGCCAGCTATAGTATTGTCCAAGCTTTCAGATACAAACTATGAGGTAAAACTGGGTCGAAAGAAAGGTAAGGTTTACCACAGTCATTTAATGAAGCTTTACATCCAGCGCCATGCCGTGATTAACATGACACTGAATGCGGCGAACGAAGTGGAGACCGACCTCTTAAGTTTTTCACGTGAAAGTGACGCGCCAGCTAGCAGGCTCGTACAGCTTATTTCCGAAGAACAAAGTCTCACGGAAAGTCAGCGTGATGATCTCACGAAAGTATTTAGAGACTGCGCAGACGTGTTTTGCGACAAACCAGGGAAAACCTCTTTGGTAGAGCATGATATTCAGTTATCAAGTGAAGAACCAATCTCTAGCAAGGCTTACCGCGTATCGCCGAGGCAAAAGGAAATCTTGGAAGCCGAGATCCGCCGCATGTGTGACTTGGGGGTCATCAATCCAGGTGAAAGCGATTACACCTCCCCACTCTTACTAGTCGAGGTTCCGGGAAAAGACCCTAGGCCATGCGTGGACTACCGCCGGCTAAATAAGATCACGTCAGATCAGACGTATCTGATACCTAATATCGAGGAGAGAGTAGAAACCGTTGCAAAATCCTTATATATCTCCCTCTTAGATCTGGTACGGGGATACTGGCAGATCCAATTGACGGAGCTAGCCTCTCGTTATGCCGCATTAATTTCCCAATTGGGAACATTTCGCCCTTGAATGCTTGCTTTCGGCTTAAAGAATGCTTCCTACTGCTTCTCAAACCTCATGGATCGGGTGTTGCGTGGTATAGGAGATTTCACCCTGCCGTATCTCGATGATGTGGCGATCTTTTCTGATACGTGGGTCGAGCATGTGACTCACTTGAGGACCGTTCTGGCTCAACTACGTGATGCAGGCCTCACCGTGAGAGCGTGGAAATGCCATTTAGGGTGCGCAAGCGTAAGTTATCTAGGCCACATCGTGGGTCGTGGCCAGCTTAGCCCATCCGAGCTGAAAGTTGCGGCCGTTTTAGACTATCGTCGTCCCACCACAAAGTCGGAATGGAGGAAGTTTTTGGGACTGGCGGGGTATTATCAAGACTACGTCAAACGTTACTCAAACCTCGCTAGTCCGCTGACGGACTCTCTCTCCGCAAAACCGAGCCCACCGTCATTTCGTGGGACATAAGAAAAGAGAATGCTTTCAACAGCCTGAAGAGCGCTCTCGCAAAACAACCCGTGATAGCAGCGCCGGACTTTTCTCAGAGTTTTATTATTCAGTGTGATGCCAGTGACCGTGGGCTAGAAGCAGTTTTGTGGCAAATGGACGCCGAAGCGCACGAGCGGCCAGTTTTGTATCTCAGCAGAAAGCTCAGTGTCAGAGAGGAAGCTGACAGCACTTCAGAAAAAGAGTGTGCCTGCCTTGTTTGGGCAATCGGTAAGCTAGCATGTTACGTCTCAGGGTCGTGCTTCATAGTAGAAACTGATCACTGCCCCTTGACTTGGTTGCACAACATGTCGTCTAAAAGCGGTTGCTTACTTAGGTGGAGCTTGACGCTTCAGCACCATAACTTTAGTGTGCGCTATAAGAAAGGGAAGCTGCACACAAATGCAGATAGCCTCAGCAGAGCTTATTGAAGTGCAGCCCAGCTCCCTCATACAAGTTGAGGCACATCCTTCTGGTTTGACGTGTTTTGCATACTTTTGGTGTCTCTTCTTTCATTTTGCTTTAAACTGTATCAACAATGTCGCACTCCACTAACAGATGTATTTTTCTTTGAAGTGTACTCTGATATGTTAGCAGGAAGGCCAGCCTCTACCATTTTGGTAAAATTGTTAAAAAAAGTGCACACAAATGTTTTTTTGGCTGCTTCAGCGGGTTACGACCTACTCGTATGGCATTGAGGATAGTTTCGCGCGGCCTTTCTTGGCATCGGGACTGCGCAGTGTAATCACAGCATTCCTGAGGGCCAGTGTTTTGAGGTCTCTAAGGGATACGTTTCTCGTGCTAAAACGTACAATAGTAGAGAGTCAATAGATCTCTTTGCTGCCTTGGTCTGGCGCTATGAGAGACGTTCAGAGGGTGCTTGCTTCCACGAAAGCGGTTTGGCTTTGTGTTCAACTCCGTCGTTCCAGTGATTCCCTGCAGGGCTCTGAAGACCACCACGAAGTGGCTACAGTATCGAAGGTCAACCAGCATCGCTCCTTCCGAGCCGCCCTAGACGGCTCAAAACTCCGGATGCATTGTTTGGCGGCGGGGGTGCTGTTGTGCCACAGACATTTTCTTCGTTCGGGAGCACGTCTCACGAGATCGAGCGCTGTTCCGACGAACTGTCTCCCCCCTTCCAGCGCCGCCTTCCGTGCAGAAGAACCGTGCAGTTCCGGGGAGAACGTGGCTTCCTCCGCCGAACCACCTTGCAGTTCCGGGTATGGCTACGTCTCCCCCTCCGAGCCCGAGAACTGGTCTGAGAGAATGGACCAAAGACGGTATTTAAGGCCGTGCCAGCCCCATGTTAGCGGGCTTTGCCCGAGTCGACGTTGTCGTGCTGGCCGGCTCTGTAGAAACGACAACCTGCTACAGTAAACGCACCTTCTTGTTGCTGTTTTCAAAACGATTGCCTCCCTGCTTCGCCTTCGGGCAAAGACTTCAGCGAAGTCCGCTCTACTGCTCGCCGCTCTTCGCCACCGCTACCATCGCGACACAGCAAATTCATAACAGCGTATGCTTATTGCTGGGGTAAAAGGGGGGGGGGGCTGAGCCCCACCACTTTCGAGAGTGGTAACTCCTGTCTGCACTCTGGGAAAACCAACAAGTGAAGTGGAGTTTTCAGTCAACACAGTAATCACTCAATTATGTTCTTGTGGGAGAATGAAAATATTACGATGGAATGTTACAACGTAGAGAAATTTCGCCGAGATTTTCGCTGTGATGATTTTACTTGTAGGCTTTGACGAATCGTTTTGGTGTTTAAGTTTTTCGGTAGTGAAACACCAAAAATTGTTTGCGCTTTAGTCTATGATAAACCTGATCAGCTTTGCTTATGGTAACTTAAAGCCATAGCGGCATCTTGCAAAGTGACCACGAATAAATAAAGAAAGCAGTGCACTCGAGCTCAGTACTAAGCTCAGTTTTAACCTCGTCCCACAACTTCACCCGCCGTACCAGGGATAAGGTTAAATACCATGGTTTTCACCACTATATGGAGGCTTCATAAGGAGTCGGGCTAGTTGGTTTTCACAACACTTGAATCATACTTTACAGCTCAAAATGCATCTCGGACACCAAAGAAGCAAACGTGTGCAGCACTACTTATTTCGCTCTATTTCTTTTTCTCTCAGCAAGTATGAGATCACAGAGATGTATACGCGCACAAACTAGTGAACACTGTTATGCTGCAAGTGTAAATGTTTTATTATACTCAAAATACAGCTCACCAGCTCCAGTAAGTACCTGCTGCTTATGTGATTGGCAGCTAGCCTACGTAAGTTACATTTAGAAGGAGATGCTCTCCGGCTTGGTGAAGTCATCTAACAAAGAGGCGATATTGTAGCACACAGAAAATTTCAAATGCCGAAAAACCGATGGCAAACAATTTGCCGTATTGAAAACAGGTTATAATTTTACTTTTTACTTGGCCGCGCGTAAGTGTTCTTAACGTGGTGGGTTCGTTTCGCGTCATTTCTTGCCTCGCGTAACAAGCTAGTGTAATACGCATGGCAAATGTTGAATTCCAATGGCAGATCTAGATCAAGTTTTTCTGCTCTGAGTGAAGCAATCCCATTCCAATGACGGAGTGGGAGCGTGAATTGTGGGTTCCAATGCCAGATTGAGAGCAACTGCAGATCACGGATTGCTCCATAGAGCAAGAATTAATGCTCCTATGAAATCGGCGGAATTGACCAAGTAACGTATTCTGTGCACCCGCCTTTCATTCAAACATCGATGAATGTCCGGAAAACGCTTTGCACTCTCTCACACCCTATCGTGCTCCCTCGCTAGATTTCCACTCACCAAGAGCTCCCGTCGAAACGCATGCGTTCAAATCGCAGATTTAACGAGAGCAATCCCGCTCGGATCTGCGTGCTCCATTCGCGATCTACCATTGGTATTCAACAAAAGACAGTTTACACCAATCATATACAACTAACCACCCTTTCGAAAGGAAGTAACTAGAGATAGTTTAACGTTATCATCTCCCACACTTTGTTCTTTTGAAGGAAAACTTTCTTTACATCGTTTGTATTCGCATATTTATGCAGGAGCCTGGGGGCCCGTTAAGAAATTTTATTACAAATACAATGAGAGTAAACAATGTACTATGCCCCTCACACCATTAATTATACAATTTTGACGAAAAAGGTTTCGAAGTTGATAATACCTTAATAACAGTAATATAACATTCGCAAAATGTTCATTTGCCTGCTCCAGATACATTGTTCACACTATTAGCAAAAAGCCAAGCTATAACACGCACATGCCCGAATATATCCAAGAAAGTTTATTATATATTACGAAAAAAAATCATTCCTTAAAAAAACAGGCTTTGGTCCCTCCGTCAGAGGAGTCGGCATATAACAAGTAAGTAAAACGCCCGTTTGCAGGGGTAACTAAATGTTTACTGCACATTCATAAAGAAGCGTTTTCCGAATATATGATTTGGTGTTTGGCTGCTATAGCCCCTTCCACGTGGATGTATCCTCGTTGACACTTGGGACACCTTCATCCCGACGGCTAATATTCATGATAAATTTACTAAGCATCGCATGTTGCACGTGAACATTTAGCTAAGCGCGCCATCCGCCGGCCTGTTGAAGCGTAATTGAACTTCGTGCCGTGGTATCTAAGAATGTGAGTCGTGTCACCTCTGTGTATGCAAATTCCTATCAAAGTGCGAGTGCGAGCAGCGCGTTGGTTATGTTCTCTCTCCTAAAATTATATATATATATATATATATATATATATATATATATATATATATATATATATATATATATATATATATATATATATATATATATAAGACTTATATGCAGAAGAATAACTTCGGCTCACGCAAGGTTATAAATATGAAAGTAGATGTGCTTTCACATAACGACTGTTTAATCTGCCGATGTTTCGACGGGAGCCCCTTCTTTTTCAAGGCATAATAATATTTACACATGTTCGGTGTCTCCTTATAGCCTGTCGAGACAGGAAAGAAGGGGTCAAAAGAAAAGTAAAAAGAAAAAGAAACAGCGAAACGGGAGGAGAAACATTAAATAAATATAGAAAATCTAGGAGAACCAAGACTGACATGGCGTAATTAGAAAGGGGCAGCATCTCAACAGAGTAGGGCAGAGGTAGATGAGCAATGCCATCATTGTCAACAATACCTCCCCCGCACCCACTCTTCCCAAGGTGGGCAGTGTGGCGCCGTTCTTATATTTCACCTTCCCGTGTAATCCGCTGGCAGCTCGTTCCTCTTTGAAGTTTAAGACAAGTTAATGGGGAGGGCTTAAGCGCTTCGAGTGCGTGCTGGTGGTGTCGGGAGGAATGAAAAAGCCGGCAATTGAGGCGCTGCCATCGATATTCATTATATGTAATGGCTCCTTGTCAGTGAAGGAACAGAAAATGTGCGTTAAAAATTAAAGAAGAAAAAAAGAAAAGAAAAGGGAGGGGGGACTGTGCGACAGTCGGGACCACTTATCTGTGCGTTCGGGCTGTGATTGATGAGGCAAGCCATTTCTATGTTGTCAGATGCATAGGCTAAAAGCTTTGTTAGCGGGTAGTAGTATTGTCGTAATGAGAACGGACTAATTAGAGAGAAGCGTTTGCGTCTTTTAGCGGTCGTAACGCTGACAGAGTGCTTAGGTGTTACTTTATTCCGTATTTTATTGTGTTAAATTTGCAGATAAACTAAGATTCCCGTTGTTTTCGTTTTCTGATTGTTCGAAAGTTGTTTTCTAATAATGTAACCCTGTTGTCATCAAAATTGTGGTTTTTTAATGCGCAGTGTTTTAAAAGTGGAAGGCCTGGCAGAGATCGTACATGTGCCCGATGGTTGTTGAATCTAATTCTAAACGGAGTGTCTGTCTGGCCCACGTACTGCTTGTTACATACCCCACATTCCAGGAGGTATATGACGTTGTCTGAGTCACAGTCTAGTGCACCTCTTATCCTGTGCTTAAAATCCGAGTGGGTGCTTTTCGCCACTATCGTTGTCTGCATGTGTTTGCATACCTTGCATCTGCTTTTTCCGCAAGGGTTACACCCAATTTGAGATTTCACACCTATCTTTGAATTTAATAAATGATCCTTATTATTTTTCGGCCGTCTGTATACCACACAAAGAAGAGAAGGAAAAATTTTGGATAGTCGCACTCTCTGTTCTAATATGTTAAAGTGTTCTCTTAACACCTTGTTTATGTTTGGTGGGTTGCTCGTGAAAGTCACTAGCAAGTTTTTGTTGCGGTGTTTGTCGGCGTTTTTCTGGTGGTTGAAAGAATCTGGCGGTCCAGATTTTCAGCTTTTTTGATGGCGTCATCGATAATAACTGGCGGGTATTCTCGATTAAGGAGTACTTCGTGCATATGTGTGCTGTTTTTGTGGAAGTCCTCGGTGCGGGAGCAGATTCGTCAGAATCTGTGTGCTTGGAAATAGGGAATACTGGTCTTGCAATGTGGCGGGTGGCAGCTTTTGATGTGCAGGTATTGTTGCCTATCCGTAGGTTGTCTGTATACGTTAGTTACCAACGCACCATCGTCAACTCGAATAAGTACATCAAGAAAGTTTATTTCAGTGTTAGAGTAGGAGTGTGTAAAATAAATGCTGAGGTGTACATTGTTGAATGCCTGTAAGAATTTGAGGAGCTCGTTCTCCGAATGTGTCCAAATTATGAATATATCAAGTACGTACTGTTTATAAAATAATGGTTTGTTATCACAAGATGTAAGAAAAGTGGACTCTATGTGGTGCATGAATATGTTAGCGTAGTTTGGAGCCATTATTGTACCCATTGCCATGCCGCTGATTTGAAGATAGTACTGGTTGTTAAATTCACAGCTGTTCAATTCGAGTAGAAGTCTTGTGAAGATTTCAATTATTTTTTTGCTTGAATATTCGACAGGGTTGTGGGTGCTATACAATTCAACAAGCGCCCTTACACCATCGTCATGTGGGTTATTTGTGTAGAGTGAGCTAACATCCAATGTTACGAGAAATGCACTGTCCTAAATTTTTACGTCTGCTATTTCCCGAAGGAAATGGTTTGTGTCACGCAAGAAGGACTCATGTGTGGGTGGTATGTCTTTGATTAAAGAATCAATATAACTGGAAATAGGTTTCGTTAACGTTCCCGTGCCTGATAGAATGGGTCTGCCAGGGTTTCTCTCTTTATGAATCATCGGTAGCATGTAAAAACGACCAGGCGCCGAATGTACCGTAATAAGTGCCTTTTTAAGCTTTGAATCGATGGTGACTTCACGTGTAAGGTCCTCTAGGGTTGTTACAATGATCTTTTTGTGCTCGGTGGTAGGGTCAGAGTCAAGGTGTTTGTAGAATTGTTTGTTATTTAGTTGTCGCTTCTTGCCTTCCTCAATGTTGTCCGATCTATTCAGAATAACAATCGCACTTTTTTTATGTGCTGGTTTAATGACGAGATCTTCGCAGTTACTTAACGTGAGTAGTGCCTCTCTTTCTCTTTTTGATATGTTATTCATGCTTGGTTTGTGCACCTTGTACGCATGTACAACATTTTTCTGAACCGCGTCTATATAGAGATCCAGATGTCGATCTCTGTTAGGCGTCTGGGGTGCATTACCGTCCAATTTTCCCACGAAAAAGTGCGTTATATTTTGGTGGTTTGTTGAAGAAACATTCCTCTAATCGTAAATTTCGTGCGAAGTCGTCGAAGTCCTTTAGGAGCGTGAATTCATTGTACCTTCCGTTGCCACGACAGAATGTATGTCCGCGTGATAGTACACTCAATTTTTCTTTGCTAAGTTCTTTATCAGAAAGGTTAATAAAGTTTGGCTCTTTGGGGGTGGTGGCAATTTTTTTTTGAACGTGAGGTGGTTTGGTATATTTTCTGTAAGCAGCAGTGGGTATAGCTTGTGACACATTGTTCCGCGCGAATTTCTTCCTCTCAAGTTTTTCTATTTCCTCCGTTTTTTTTTTTCTGCTCAAATACGTCGAGTTCTTTAGCTTTCCACTCCGAAATAGGAAAGATATTTCTTATATACCACTCCTCGTCTGTCAGTGCGTTTAGACTCTTTCCACAGTGTTCGATGGTGACCTTCGTTAGCTCCTGTGTGGCGCGATCAAAAATTTCGTTCCATCATTTCATTTCCCCTTTGGCAAAGTTATGCATTCATGGTGTTAGCGACATGCGCAGCCCCTTCGGAGCCGTACTCGCCAGTACATATTGTTCGAGGCTTTGCACGTGAAGTTCGTGCCGTATTCTTTTGTGAATAACTTTTCTAAGTTTACGTAAATTTGGACCCGTTCTATGGCCTAGTTCATCTGAAACGGACGGTGTTTGCCCACTCGCACAACCAGTATGTCACTTTGCACAGACGCGGCGAATAGAGCCGCAAGGTACCCAGAGGTCATACCTGGTTTGGGTTGGAGCTCTATCCCGTTGTGCCTCCCGTCACGAGCTGGCCTGTAGACGACTGTTGTTGGCTGCTGGTGGTTGCTGCTTGCTCTTTGGTAATGTTGGCTGCTGCTTTTTTCTGCTTGCGGGTGGTTGGTTCTGGCCACTGGTTGCTGTTGATTGTGATACAGCTGACCATCGTTGTTGGCCCGGATTAACCTTCGTCGCCCTTTCCGGGGTGTGTCTCGTAGGCATCGTCCACAGCCATGGCAAGCGTGAAGGCGGTTGTGCACTTGGTGAGGGGGGTCCCGACGGGGTATGCTGGCCTGTAGAAGGAGCAGCGGCTGTTTCTAAGGCTGCTTGGTTCTCTTTCTTCCCTTTGCCGCCTCGACAGGTGGCATCGGCAGGGTCACGCCGTAGTGCTTGGGAGTAGGATGACGTCTCCCGAAGCTCGTACGCCCCCGCCTCCGGTTTTGGCGCGTGTTCCAGCCAGTTGGTGATGTATGGCCACCGTAGGTCGAGGAGCATGTTGTAAATGTTCCAGACCAGGAGAGACACTCCAGAGAAGCTCGGGTGCGAACCATCTGCCGCGAGCACGGTCCACGGCAGGAGCGCGTCGATGCGATGGTACACATAGAAGACGCCCTCTCTCTCATGGCACAAACTCAGCAGTCGCAGGTTAAACTCCCTAGACTCAAAGTTGAACCGCCTCACCGCACGCCAGTTGTGTCGGCAGAGTTGTTGGTTGGGGGCTCGTGGGAGCACTAGTGTGGCAAACACCATAGGAATGTCTGGTCTCTCATGCCGGATGCGGTCAAGGAGGGCCACGTAACGGTGGAATGCTGTAGGGGCATCCGTATTGGCCAGGTCGTTAGTTCCAATGTGCAGAATAAGGTTCGAGGTACCTTTAGGGACGAAGTCCAATAGCTCTCCGATGTCGCCAATGCATGCGCCAGGCTGGCAGATGAAGGCAGGTGATTGGGGGCTGGCCGGGTAGAAGTGTTGATGCAGGTACTTCAGTTGAGAGTCACCAATTATTGCAGTCCAGGCAACGTGGATCGGAAACCTCCATGTAAGTTGTTTTCGAAAAGCGCGGGCAGCAGCCATTTGTGGTAAGGCTTATATGCAGAAGAATAACTACGGTTGCCGCAAGGTTATAAATATGAAAGTATATGCGCTTCCTGAAGATGTGTTTCCTGAAGATGCCTATCTCGTAGTCTTGCGACGGCCTTCGGTCTTTGAGAAAGTTATGTCTTTGTGAAAAAAAAATTGCCCGCAGCTTCCCTCGGGGGAACACTGAGGAGGATGCGGAGCATATAATTGGTTAACGGGGTGTTAAAGTGCGACTTACTTGGGTCGATGGCTAAATTGGTTAACGTGGTTGTAGGAGGGGGTGTTAAATGAGTGAACACGTACACACGTATGCGAAAGGGCGGCGCTGGTCGAAGGGACGTCGATCATTGTGTTTGTGGATTCGTTGGAATTCATTTCACCGCGACCTTGGACGTCGACGCGCCGTACAAACCAACCGACGAGCGGCAACTGAGCGAGCGAGCGCCGACCTTGAGTATATATACAGCGCGACGGCGCATGCACTGTCAGCTGTTGAATGTTCTCGAAGCGCGACGGCGCATGCGCGTCCACTGGAGAATCAGGAGAATTGTAGAATGTTCTCGAAGGGGAGAAGCGCGCGCGGCACAGATGGTGGGTGACGGCGCGACGGCGCATGCGCGCGCGTCAGCTGTCGAATGTTCGAGAAGCGGTGCGGACGGCGCGGACGGTGCACTACAAGGCGCGAGTATAAGATGCTTCCGCATCTAAAATGGGAGCTTTTATTGGCGCTCTCAAAGGTGCTGCCTGCAACATGGCATACATTCGAACAGTCCAAAAACAAGCAAGCCTCTGCCCCACTACCCTTCTTCGACTCTTCAGTTCATGGCGCGCGCGAACTTCTAGTCTTATAGCGAAGATCGTACTCAGGGTTCACAAAATAACCGTCATTTAAAACGCCAACGTGAACCAGCCGGTCATTTCTTTAGCACTGCCCGTCGAACACAGCGTAATGCGTAGGGAGCGTGAAGGCAGAAAAGTGCGTTGCTCAATCACTGATGGTCGAAGCCTCGGCGCGAATAGGGGAGTGAAATGTGGCTGTGTGGCTGTGGGAGCATGGTTTCAGCTCACGGCAACGGCAATGTAAAAGAACTAGATGTATGGCAGAAAGGAAAAATTGGGGGCTATGGTAGGAAAGAAAAAATGAAAGAGAAACAAGAATCTGCGTGTCCACCAGAGATACTTCGATGAGCCAAGCGACAGGTATTCTTGGAATTTTTAACAAGCATGTGATGAGCATTGCATGTGGCCCCCTCAAGTCTCTAATGAAGCAACACTGCAGCTTGCAAAACTGTGTGGCGCAAGCAGGTTGCTCCAATTCAGACACTAAAGAAAGGTAAGCTAATTTCATGCAATCTATATACGTTGGATTTTTCGCAAGAGTATAAGCTCATGTCTCCGGTTTTGATGTGTGTTACTTATCCGCTATATCCAAAAGCGGCTGAAATTAGGAGGAGGGGGGGGGGAGTCTGAAGGGCTAAAAAATTTCTGAACTCGAGGTGCCGCAGGAGCCATCGGACATTTATTCGGTAAAAGATGCCGAGACAATTGTGCCTATACATTTCCCCCTCCCCGCCTGTTTCAATTGGTACAACAAGAAATCAAAATCGTAATTATGGCTTTTTTCGTAGCTCTTTCTTCGTACGCGGGAGTGCTTCCACGTTTTTGATTGCCATGAGAGAACTTGCGCTTCGACGATTGAGGATGCAGTGAATTAATGTCAGAATACAAAGAACGCGCACGTGGCCGCAAAAATAAGCAAAAATGTGTTCTATGCGATGGGCATTCCCATTGATTGCTAAACGATTTTGGCTAATTGCCATATGTTAGATATTTGCAACTGCTTTGCTAGCACAAAATTTGGCAACATTTGCATCGATCGGCGCGCCCGTGATGAGAGTCACTCCTCGTCTCGCCCTCAAAGTAGGCCAACAAGAGATCCGGAGATATTTGTGACTCACGAGTATAGACGAGTCTACGACGCACGCAGGTGGGAAAAGACATAGAGTGGGTGCGAGCGTATCTGCATACTTGAATTTTTTTTCCCAGATACAAGTGCGCACATGCTATACAAGACATGTAAAAAAATCCGTCCAGCTTTTTTTAAAGAAAACAGGAAAATTCATCTGCGTGCTACCAGCTGTGTTCTGTTTACAGTGGAAGAAGGTGCCTTTAAATGCACACAAACATTAATTACGCCAGTAGTCGAAGAAATTAAAAAAAAGAACTTTTTAACAAAAAGAAATAGCCGATTGAGGGTGATGGGCAAATTCAAGCTATTCCTGCGAACAGTCCACAGCCATATCTAAATTTTTGAAAGGCAGTATCTACCGCGGAGCGATAAAATCTGGCTAATGTAGCTGGCGAAACCGACGCACCAAATAGCACATCTTTCATTCATTTCTAAAACGCCTTCAATTACGACACTCTTCCGCTCGCAGTGGGAAGGAGGATAAACGAGAATCGATAAGCGGCTGCGAAATGAAGGTGCTGGATCATTCTTAAACTGTGGTCTAGGTTGAGGGTGGATAACGCCAATTGATTGATTGATTTGTGGGGTTTAACGTCCCAAAACCACTATATGATTATGAGAGACGCCGTAGTGGAGGGCTCCGGAAATTTTGACCACCTGGGGTTCTTTAACGTGGGATAACGCCGAGGGAAGCAGTGAGTTGTCACTGGGGGTGTTTTCGAAATTAATAGTGGACGCACCGTTCGGTGCATCGGTTTTGACTTCGCCAGCTGCATAAGCCAGATTTCACTGCTCCGCGGTGCTTACCGCGGGGCCATCTTCAAAACATTTCAGAGTTGCTGTGGGCTATTCGCAGGAAGGACTTCCATTCGCCCATTAGAATCGATCGACTCTTTTTACTGCATAAAATGATAATATAATAAGTTCGATAATCATTGCCACGAATATTGTTTGGGCACATCAGAATATGCCTTTTTCAACAGTAAAGAAAATGCCAGACATAGCACACATATGCCCACCTACAGCAATTTTTTTTAATATTAGGCATATTTCTTGAAACACACTACATAATGTTAGCAGTGTACCGTTGCTTTTGAAGCAGTACCGTCTGGCAAACCTTTTCTTACGGTATGCAAGAGCGCCTTTCATTGAATATTATGGTGGAAACTTGTTTATATTACGAGTTTCTTTATATTACGTGTAGCATACCGACGCTACAAACTGCTAGACGCCTTGTACTTCCTGTTATTGTATGCTAATACACTGATGGTGGTCTAAGTTAGCAGAAGCCCTGAACTAAAGCATCTTGGGTAACCTAGATCGCTTCGGGATGTTAAACCCTACAAAAAAAACCAACTTCGTTTAGACACGGCTTTATATAGATATACTGGGTGTTTTAGTAAATGTGTCCAATGTAATTTATTAATTACAGAAAAGAAGCTTCTGCTTCCTACTCAAGGCATTCCCTTTACTTTGGCAGAAGACATCTGCAGATGTGTAGAAACATTATGTACAACATGCCATTATAAAAATTTGAACAAATTAATTTTTACCAGTGGAAATAACCGGTCGAGCCAAATGGGTGAATTGAAGCTCTTCCTACAAAGCCTATTGTCGCTTGGAAATTTCAGGAATGCCGCAACTGGTAATCACTGCGAAGCGATGAAAAATGGCTAATTTAGCTGTCAAAATAGCAACCGACGCAATTAACAGCGCAAGTACGTACTCTTCGAAGACGCCGCCATTTAAACGGCAATGGTTTTATATTTTGTAATAGGTTGTTTGTTTGCTTTAGCTAATTCTTGTCGTAATAAATGTTTGTACACATGTGAAGATGCCTTCTGCGCCAAAGTAAAAGGAACTTCGCAGATATCACGCAGATGCCTTCTATCTGTTTTGACACAATATTAATGAGGCCTAACAGAGAAATATTATTTTTTTAACAGTTATTATTTTTTCCCCAACTTCTCTTTCTACTTATTTACTCTGCATTTGTTCTAATAACTTCTCCTATACATTCCTTGGCATTATTGTCTGTTAGATCTCATTATTATTGTGTCAAAAAACGGAACAACGAGCCCTTAGGTATACACTTCTTTCCCTTATTCATAAACGAGGGTCTCGTACTGGCAGACTTGGTGCCGTTAGGTTGTATACGAGGGATTATTGGTCAGCTGCCCGCTTGTAATAGGTTCACGTGCTACGTGACGCCACACAGGCTCATAAAAGGGCGTTCTACATTCGCCGCGGTGGCTACAGACGGCGCTGACTGACACTCCCACGTTTAAATTCGCATAAAAACCAAATAAGGTTGCTGGAGGGATAGCCGCCGTGATAGCTCAGTGGCTAGAGCGTCGAACGTTTTATTCCAAGGTCGTTGGAGGTCGTTGGTTTGATACCTGCTCACGGCAAATTATTTTTTCATCCACTTTTCTTTCTACCTATTTACAATACATTGGTTTTAATAACTTCCCCTATATATATATATATATATAGATATATATATATATATATATATATATATATATATATATATATATATATATATATATATATACATATATATATATATATATATATATATATATATATATATATATATATATATATATATATATATTGTTAAGACGTTTATTGGCGGACACTCGTTGATGATCCACGACAGCGACAGTCAATGCGGGAACCGACTCTCAGCACGAGCTGCACTTCTTCTTATGAAAAGGGCGACCCACTAGAAGGCACTGGAGAGGACGACCCACTGTTCAACGGCTTTGCCACAACTATCCCGGGTACCAAAAGGGAGCCGCCTGGCGACCTAACAGGTGGTTACAATGAGCGGGTCATGGTAGGCCTTGAGGCGCTCCACGTTAACAATGTCGCGTCCTCTACGGCGCATGTCCGAAGATGGTTCGATTGGTTCAATAAAGTAGTTTACAGGGGAAGTGCAGTTGACGACACGGTAGGGGCCTTCATATTTGGGCAATAGTTTTTAAGATAGGCCAGTTGCGGTGGTAGGGATCGAGAGCCAGACGAGCGCTCCAGGGAGAAGCGTGGGCGCAGTAGTGCTGGCGTCAGCGCGAATGCTTTTTTGCCGCTCTTGATCGTGCGCAGTAAAGGCCTTTACAAGCTCTCGACACTCTTCAGCAAGCTTGGCTGTAGCAGAAATAGTCGCCCACTCACACGGATCTGGCTTGTACGGAAGTATCGTGTCGATGGTGTGCGACGGGTGCCTTCCATACAATAAAAAGAAAGGTGAAAAGCCAGTGGTGCTCTGAGGGGCGGTATTATATGCGTATGTGACGAAGGGTAGAATAGAATCCCAATTTTTGTGATCGGCGGCGACGTACTTGGAGAGCATGTCGCCTAGCGTACGGTTGAAGCGTTCGGTGAGGCCATTCGTCTGCGGGTGGTAAGCAGCAGTTTTGCGGTGAACAACGTTACACTTTTTAAGAATGGTTTTAACGAATTCAGACAGGAAGACGCGGCCTCGATCACTGAGAAGTTCCTGGGGTGGACCGTGTCGCAAAATGAATCATTGGAGCAGAAAGGAGGCCACATCGCTCGCTGTAGCCGCGGGGAGAGCGGCCGTTTCGGTGTATCGCGTGAGATGATCCACAGCGACAATGGCCCAGCGGTTACCAGCCGACGTCAGTGGAAGTGGTCATACAAATTGATGCCAACGCGCCCAAAGAGCCTGGAAGGGCAAGCCACAGAAATCGGTGGGGGCGGCCTGGCTACAACTTGGGCGTAGCTGAGTGGCGCAGATACAGGAGGCGGCTGGTGGTATTGAGGAACGACCTCCGCGATTTCCTGCTGAATGGCTCGGAGGAGCGGAGGTAGAAGTGTACTTGTTGGCTGCTGAGCATGTTGCGGCGGAGCAAAAGTCAGTAAAAAGACCTGGCGGGCAACTTCTTCACGCACGAATGACTTGATTTCGGCGAGGAAGGTTATGTGGTCAGGAACTGCTGACAAAGCCGAGAGACCAGCATCACGTAGTGGCAGTCGACGGGTCATCAAGCGCTGCCGCCGAAGCTCGTCGTAACTTTGGCACAATGTAATGACTTCTGCCACAGTGTGAGGGGTCTTGGCCAGGAGCATGGTGAAGGCGTCGTCGGCGATGCCTTTTAGAACATGCATAATTTTGCCAGCCTCTGACATGTTCAGGTCGACTTTCTTGCACAAGTCAAGGATGTTCTCGATGTAACTTGTGAAGGACTCGCTGGTCTGCTGTGCTCGTTCACGTAAACGCTGTTCGGCTTGCAATTCACGAACGGCAGGACGGCCGAACACGTCGACGACAGCGGTCTTAAAAGCGGACCAAGCCGGAAAATCAGATGCGTGGTTGTTGTACCACAGTCCGGTCACATCCGTGAGGTAGAAAAACAGGTTTCCGAGTTTAGCTGCCTCGTCCCAATGATTGGGAACGCTCATGCGTTCGTAAATGGCGAGCCAGTCCTCGACGTCGGTGCCATCCGCGCCGGTGAAAAAAGGAGGGTCGCGGATGCGGGGGACACCGGGACATGGCGTCGGTGTAGGAGGGAGCGTTTGCTGAGCGGCGTCCTGGTGCATGGTAGAAGGCACGGTACGGGATCGAAGCTCCAAGGTCATCGAATGCGGAACGAAGATATTTGAAGGGCACAGCCCTCTCCAACAAATTGTTAAGACGTTTATTGGCGGATACTCGTTGATGATCCACGACAGCGACAGTCAATGCGGGAACCGACTCTCGGCACGAGCTGCTCTTCTTCTTATGAAAAGGGCGACCCACTAGAAGGCACTGGAGAGGACGACCCACTGTTCAACGGCTTTGCCACAATATATATATATATATATATATATATATATATATATATATATATATATATATATATATATATATATATATATATATATATATATATCTGCGTGCGTGTGTGTGTGTGTGTGTGTGTAAAATATTCACACGCATTTATATGGCAGATGTGGGAGAATAGCCTTACTATCCTGAAAAGTATCTTCACAAATGTCAAGCTACAATAAATATTTACGTGATATCAATCCTAAATGAAATTACAAATTCAAACTCTGATAGGCGCATTTCCTCCCCTCTTTTTGCCACCAATATACTAAAAACCGCACAGGTCTCTGGCTTTACCGCAAGCTACATCAGAATCTAGGGTTTTGTGGGGGAGCTTATTTTGTTTGATCTCAGACGTGGGCGCGTAGCCAGGGGTGGCACTCCGGACCCGTGCCCGAGAAATTTGTTTTTGCCATGGCATACATAACATAAAACGACACTCAACGCCGTCATTCGCTGCCCCCCCCCCCCAGATCAAGGAGGTGTGCCCTCCTTTTCAAAAAAAAAAACTTTCTGCCTACGCCCCTGCTTAGACGGGCAAACCATATCATTACGGAGATGAAGTGGAAGAATACAAAAAGCTGGAGACGCTGACTAGTGCACGAATGTGGTGGCCAGCTATGTTAACTCTTTCTTGCATGCCTCCTGCAAATACATATTTACATACTCCAACTGCCCCGTATCAATATCTCTAGTTATCTTTACCTCCCAGCCTCCTGACAATTATGTAATTTGCTAAGATCGAATTCATGGTTTTAGGGCAAAAACTTGCCTACTCGCATGTTTTGCGAAGTCATTTATTGCAATACAGTGACCTTGAGCAACCAGGGCGCAATGAAAGGTGCGTCTGGCTGGCTTTGGAAAAGGAAGAGCTGCTTGGCTCGAGGTGCAACCCACAGAAAAACAGGAGAATACTGAAGGCTCTCAGACACTACTGCCACGGAGAGCTATCTGGCAACATGCCTTTCACACATATCCCATCAAGGGCACTCTACATACAAGCAACCTATGTGGGATAGGGACGACGGTAGCGATGCTGTCTTGTTGGTCAGTCATGATTCTTGGAAGTAGGAATGAAAAGACAAGTACAAAGGAAAGAACGTACTCAACTGGTGCTAGTGGCAACAAAAAACGTTAATTTCAAGAACCAGCCAACAAATGTACCAAATTTTGCACACGAAAGCCACGCGACCACTCGCTGGAAGCATTAAATGTTGAACAACATAATGAACAACATGACTGAGCGGGAAACGCACGAGACGAAATTGACCGCTTCTAGATAGCCGGCTACAAGAGAGGCCTTAGCACATGAATAAGTAATGTAATTTGTTTTTCTCAAAGACAGTGACGTTTTGCTCACACATCTTTCACCGAAATAGTCTATCTGTTCGGCATCGATTACTAATTGAGTGATTTCGGACTTATTCTTGCTCAGTATAACAGTCTTTTTGAAAGTGGGTTGGCATGTGCACTTCTGGCAGTGTAGCGCTAAAAACCCGTCAGGGGGCGATTTGCCCATTTTGTTGCTGTGCTCTCTGGGACTATCACTGAGGCAGCGGCTGGTCTGCCCATTGTAAAACCGGCCGCAGGTCAAAGAAGTCCGGTAAATAATGCAAGTTCTGCATGACGCAAGTTTTGTTGTCAGTAGCGGCAAGGTTTGTGTACTGTATTCTCCTCATTCTTGTCTTTTGGCGTCTACTTCTAAGGATCGTGGGATAGGGGGCTTCCTTCCCATAGAGCATATAAAAACGTTATGCCCTGCGTGGGTACACAAAAGGAGGAAGTGATATACATAGCGCTCTACAGAACTGGCATACACATAACCCCTCACAGCTCTCAACAAGTCAAAGTACTAGTTTGTCTTGACATGTCAAAGTACTATGAAACCAATGATTCCAGAAATGTTAAATGCACTTTCATTGAATGCAGTATGCAAGCCATGCGTCCAAAGCGTCACTTAGCCCAAGAGAATAAAGTGTTTACCTAAATTTTGAATTGAAACAGTACTACTAATCTCAGGATTTTTCAATGATGACATTGTAGTAGCCATGTACAATAACTTGCAGGACCCATATCTTGATACCTTAGAGCTGCTACATTTCACGTCAAGGACACAGGATGACCTAGTCCATTCTACTGCTGCAGCTGTGTTTGTGAGTAAAGGAACAAATCAGAAACGAATTGCTCTTTGTCATATTTTTGGTGCCTGGGGTCTTTCAGGTTATGCAGAGCGCTTTAATAACAACCGTGTGTGCACAACCACATTTGCGCTTCCTTTCTTTATTTATTTTTATAGAGAGCCACATGAAGAGCACACTTATGCATCTTGGTTGCCTGCTCGAAGAAGTGTGTCTGTAAGTGAGTCGCATTATTTGCCTTTCCTGACTTCTTGGAATTCCTCATCTTTATGCTGTTTCATAATTGCACACATTCTTATATAATGAACTACAGAAAAAAACATGTTGCTGCTATACTTGTTTGATTTCAAGCACCCAGATCAATATGTTATTGCCGCTTGAAAAAGGGACTAGGCCACCCAAACCGGCTTTGGCATACGTCATAGCAAGTGGGCCGAGTACAGTGGAAAAAGAGGCGACGCTGACAAGCATGACTTCACCTTTCAACCCACCAATACATCCACACCAACGCAACGGAAGAGAATGTATGGCTGTATTTGATTTGGAAGAGTCTATATAAATCATGCCTGTTGTGAACATGAATGACTGCAGCTAACAGTCAGAATCTGACAGCAGCATAGATATGCAAGCGTATTAACGATCTGTTAGCAATATTATTTATAGGTAAATGTTTGAAGTATTCTTTAGGGCGAATAACATTTCTTTCAGAGACTCGCCACACTCACAACAGGCTGAGAAAAAATACATTGTCTTTTAAAGCTGCTTGCTTGAGCTACTCAGAACTTGCAGCGTTTTCGGGGAGAGCTGAAAAAGTTTGACGCATTCTAGTTCACTGGTGCTCTGAAAATATTTCGTTGCAGTGAGAATTTTATTCCCTCGAGATTTCGACATCGCGGGTTTCGCCAAATACCTAACGTATAGCCTGATGGATGCTGAAAGAACCCAAATTATTCATTTTTTGCAGGTGCAGGTTGGAGAGGTAAGAGATGCTTATATAAAGAGTTTTACGACGCGCCAATTTTATGGTCTGCTGTTCTAAGAATGCTAAACTATAGTTTGCCAGTCTTTCATAGTCAGAAGATGGCAAGACAAGTCTTCAAATGGAGCAAGCTGGCTTAATAACTGTGCTTCCTAATCTGCGACTCAATTACCTCAAGGTGGCATCTCTGACCTCAGACAGGCACCTCAGCATCAGGAAATACCTGCGTGAGCACGACCAGGATCTTCTGCACGAGCTAGACAGCCGGCATCTTGTTAAATGTGTTTGTGTGAGAAATGATCATTATAAGTTTATAATGTAGCAAAGATATAGAGCTAAATGCTCTCTGAAGGCAGGTATTGCAGTGACTGCTTTCGTGATTTTCATTTAACTCTATGATTCAAATGGCCAGTAAACAGACCCTGACATTTATTTGCATCAGTCATTCTTCGTTTGCTGTGAATGCTGTGAATTTCACAGCTGCAGATGCTGTGCAGACACTTCATTTCAAAAAATAGTTTCGCATCCCTCTTCTTTGCCTGACCAATAATTATACGCTAAACGATGCCATGCTTCAAATGGGGAACATTGCATAGCGCTGCGCTCTTTGACTGCTTAATCAAGTCTAACTAACAATATTGACATTGTGTAACTACCTTCAGTCTGTTTAAGAACTTTAATCTGTTTCAGTGTGCTATGGTCTGCACAGGCCCTACAGTGATACAGTTTAACATACGCAGTGCAGTTTTCGCGTACATCGCATACATAATCAATGTGTGCCCCCGTGCTTTATTTCAACACGACCAGTGAATAAAAACATGAGCAACATGCGGAGAACTTCCTGCACTGACGATGGCTGCATGCTCAGTCTTCTCAGTAAACTGATATGTCAAAAAACCTCCAAAATAAAAAAAGACTGGAGAAATGGGAGAAAAAAATTTCTCACATTATTGTCCTCTTGCAGAACACCACTTGCTTTATTGCATTTTAATGAAAATGCGAACCGGGATCAGCAAGCCGAGGGGAACCCTTTTTTTCGGTGGGAGCTACTCAAGGCAAAAAATTAGCAGATCCCACGTACAGTGGGAATCGATGATATGCGAAGCACGAATGAGAAATGGTAATATGTCACTTTAAAATCAGCACAACGTTACGAGGTGGAGTTAAATTATGCCATATATGACTTCTGTGCCAATATTATGATGTTTGAATGTGTCGTTCACCTTCGTCATCTATTCACGTCACGTGATACCAAATTTAGTATATGTGGGACTAGTGAAACGGCCGCGAGCACGCTATGAGCGTGGTATGTTGTGATGTTCTTACATGACACACGTGTATGGATTATCAAGTTTGCACCTCTCATACATTTTATCATCGATTGACGTCACGTAACACCAAATTTGGTATATATGGAGCTAGCAAAACGGCCGCGAGCGCATCATGAAGGGCTTAATATATTACAATGCAGCATTGACGCGCGCGCACGCTGGGCGCAGGGACGCTACGTTAGAAAACGCGACCTCTCTATAGTCTGACGCCAGGCGCGACCAGCGTACGTCGGCGCGGCCCGACGGCAACCGGCGCGAAATGCGACATGCTGCATTTCGGCACTTCGCGCCGATGCGTTACCCAGACAACACCACGTCTCCCTCTTTTCGTGATGGAAGAACGCCGGACGCGCTGAAACGCACTTGAGTCAAAAAAGAGTTTTAGTACTGCGTACGCTGCGTACGCAGCGGCGTTGCGTACGTAAGGACGCCACGTTCTGCGTAGTGCGCATGCGCAGACCGCCACGCACACGTATCGCATTACGTATGCAGCTGCTACGTACGCACGCATGAGATGCGTGCGTGCGTACGTATGAGGTGATCGCGCCGCCCTCGAACAAGTTCGCGAAAGAGCGAGACTTCGTTTTGAAAAATGGCGGCATCTAAGGCAAGCACCGACCGCCTCTGCGGCTTGAAATATGGCCATAATCTGGCTATAACACTTGGATTGGCTCACAGTAGCTGTCAACAACATGTGCTATTTTGATCTACCAGATGGCGCAACACGCTTCACACTTGTTAGGTACGTGGGTGTTACGGCGTACTAAAAGCCGATTAGTGGCAAACAACGCCACGTAACGCAAGGCGCTTGCGTGATGCGTACGTAGCATCATTCCGCAGTACTAAAACTCTCTAAAGTAACGCAGCACGGCGTGCGCCTGCGAGCCAGGACCGGCGCCTAGCGTGGCAACGCAGGACCTGACCCTGGCGTGGCAACGCCGGCATGATCCGACAAAATGAACGCTGGCGAGCACGCGCACCGCGTCACGTCGAAATATATTGGTGCCTCGACTGTGGCATGTAGTCATGTTCTCACATGACACGCATCGCATGATTATCATGTTTGCAGTCACATACCTTCGTCATTCATTGGCGTCAAGTAGTACCAAGTTTGCCATATGTGAAGCTAGCTAGATGGCCCCGAGCGCATCATGAGCTAGCAAGTAGTCATGTTTTTACATGACATGCATCTCATGTTTATCATGTTAGCACCAGTGTCATAACTTCGTTATCTATTCACGTCCCATAATACCAAATTTGGTAAAAGTGAAGCTAGCGAAACGGCCGCCAGCGCATCATGAGCATGGCAAGTAGTCATGTTGTTACATGACACGCATCTCATGATTATCATGTTCGCACCAGTCCCATACCTTCGTCAATCATTCACATACTGTAATGCCAAATTTGGTATGTGTTGTTATGAAGGCGAGACGCCAACACGGCCCCGAAGGCGCCACTGCTCCGAACTCTACAACCAAGGTCACCAGCCGTTTGGTAGCGTTGGTTACTTAGCTCGCGACTGCTTCAGCGCAGAGCTGATAGACGAGCGGACGAGACGACGGTGAGTTAAGGCAAGGTTTTTGTACAGCATAGAAATAGAAACGTTACGAATTCGGCATTGGGGCCGACAGCTTAGGGACTCGAAGAGCCGAGATGTCTTCTCTCGCGCGCATCCGTCGGCTTCTCTCTCTGTTACGAGGCGCACCCACAAAGAGGTTACGAAGGGCACCACGAAGCTCGCCGCTTACAAGGACCCCGGTCGCGCTGAGAGTGAAAGGGCTCGACGCAACGAGAAGCTTCTCTGACACATGGGTCTACCATGCCCCGGAAACTCTCAAGTTCAAGTGCTCACCTGTAGGAGGCTAAAAAACCAACCGCGGCGCGTTTCTGCTTCAAACACCCAGAGTGGATCTACTAATCACTCTCGCCACTCGCGCTATTGCATTTTCTTGTAGAAGCGCCTTCGTCAGAGCCAAGTTTTACTTTAAAATGATCAAATACTACATGTTTGCGTACCGCTACACATAAAAAACAATTTGTTCTTCTATAAAAGTAGTTTTTCTTAAACATCTGCTGCGTCGTCAACTTGTTGTAATGGTTTTTGCTCCAGCTGATTCGATGTCAGTAGCAGTCTATCGACATCATTATCCTCATTTCAAAGTTTGCGGCGGCCAATGGTTGCGACGGCAGGTAACGGCTCGCGGTACGTTCGGAGGTGTCTCAGACTGTTTTGTCTCGCTGTAAATATTTCGAGCCTCTGCCGACCGACTCATTCTTTCTCATTCTGTTTATTTTGACTCGTTCAAATGCCTTCGCGAAGGGAATTCGAGTGACTTTCGGGGAAAGAAGCGACTGTTGAAGCTTTCATCGGATGAACACCCGTTGCAAGCCCAGGCCAGTGAGTAGAAACCACTTCAGTTTTTTAAGGATGGTTGCTTGCGGGGCTAGTTGGTTCATTTCAACATATGTAGTTTTTTTTTTGCCAATGACTGCGCAGGCGTCACACGGTGGCAGTGCATTGCAGTATTAAATTTTAAAATTGTTGAACGTCTTAATCTGTAACCGTGAAAACGTGCGTTACTTGCGGCGTGCATCGCTTCACGTGGAAACGAGTCGCAGACTCAATAGTTTATTCTGAAATTCTATCACCAGGTAACACCAAACAGGCCGTTGCGATAAAAGAAGGCAAATCAATCACTGTCGCCTCGCATGTGTCTTCTCAGCTAGCCCATATATTAATGCAAAAAACCTTCTAGTTAATAGTTTACTGCAGTCGCGTTCGAGAAACATCACATAATTATGGGTCTTGTTTTGCTATAGTGTGACAAAGAAAGCGTCACATAAATGAGAAATACTTCTTTTTCTGCCACAGCCTCCTGGCTCACCTGACACGGAAGCAAATGTGTACAATGGGCAAGGAACCTGCTACATGACATGCCTTGTGAAGAAGCAGCGCTGAGTGATATACGTGTTATGAGGTACCACTACATATATGTATAAAATACTGCTGTTTACTAATTAACTCAGTTTATTTGTTTACTTTGGACAATTTCATGCATTGATTATGCATTGACTTCATGCATTGATGTCTGGTGATGTTACTTGTTTTTCTAGACTGCCATGCAATGACAGGATGAATACTCCCGAATGTCTACTCTGCAAGCACGTTGAAACATCTGAATGTCCACTACAGCAGGTCATCTCTAACCTCACACATGTAATGCTGTATTTGTGAATGTTTTACCGCCATATCGTGGAGAGGTGCTTTAGATTGGCTACAAGCATTGCCTGCCTACCGTGGCATGGAATCTACACTTCAATAATGTTGAAACTGTAACACTATTGGTTAGATTGTGTGGCGCTGCTGAGCTCAACAACACACTGTTTGATCCCAGCCACTGTAGCCATATTTCGATGGGGGTGAAACGCTAAGACTCTTGTGTGCTTAAGGGTTTGTTCGATTCGCCTGCACCACATGATCCATTTTACAAAGTGCTGCACCTCGCCAGTGGCGCAGCAATAGCATCTTCTAAATCTCGCCATTCATTTCAAAAAGTGCAGGAGAGGTACAGCACCAAAACTATTTCATGACTTTGCTGTACCTTCTGCTCTGACGGCGCTGGTTTGGTGCGGGCGCTCGCACAGCTTAACAAACAACATAGCATTAGACGTAGGTGTTATACCCACCCCTATAAATACGGCGTGTTATGCCAAGATGTTTGCACCTCATTCAATTAAGCGAACAAAAATAAGGATTCCACCTTGTCGGCACCATGTCATTCACTTGTGATGTCGTACCGCTGATCTCCTGCCGCACAAGTTCTGAAATTTTCGTGCACAGCTGTGAACCAGTTTGGATTGGTGCAGGTGAACTAAACGGACCCTTAAAAGATGGAAGGTTGTAAATATGAAAAATATGTTAACATAAAGGGTCAAAGCAAATGTTTCGACAAGCAGTCTTGTCCTCTGTGAGGCTACAATGTCGTTTGTTTGAACTCCTGGAAGCCAGAATCATTATAAATTTGCCCACTACTGTACGACTCACGATCACATTCATAGTCGGCATGTAAATCGTCAAAAATTATTATTTGCATTACATAATCAACACACCCACAGTGATGAACATTAACAGGCTTTCCGACATTTAGTTGTGCCTTGTGACAGTTTACCAACAACAACCAGAAGTGTTTTGTCTTAATTAACTGTGTTCAGCTCATACAAGTTTACAAAAAGATGCATGCACCAAAGCTCATAAGACTGCACTCAATTGCTTTAGCTTTGCACATATGTTCAATGGGCTCCTAAAATAATAAATCATAAAGGTGATGAGCAGTTGCTGAACAGCTTCCTCAAAGACGTGAATGCTGTCAAGAAGAGCAAGATTGTGTTCATTGCATGTGGTACTGTTTTTTTTTTCACACAGCAGAGAAACGTTCCAGATTTCTTTGTGCACATCTACTTCTGTTTCAATTAAGTTGTCATAACTATAGTGTCTACCACTACGAAGTGAAATTCTGTGCACTACGGTCATAAAAATAAAATCTTAGAAATCGCACAGGTAGTTGAAACATACATGATCTTCACTTATCTACAGCCACACTGCAAGATATATAGCACGTATTTCAAGTCCTAACCTCTAAAAGTAGCGGGGAGAAAACAACTTCGTTTTCAAGCACAAGTATACTGAAAAAGTAAACATAATAACAAGTGTGTAATAAATGTGACCTTCATTGATCCAGTATTCGGACAGATTCACATCATGTACCACCAATTGATTTCAGGAGTGCTTGCTTGCAAGAGAGTACTCAAGTTCAATGGATGTCTATATGCAAAAAAAGAGATTGTGTTCAGGGCTGAGCAGATAGTGTGATGTAAGAGTACCAACAAAGATCTACAGACAACAAAATTGTACAATGCATACCTGAAGCTTATTTTCTTAGAATTGGGCCTTTTCGATCTGTAAGCACACACCTCATAAGTGTCCCTTTAGCATACATGTTCGCTGCGTACTCAGCAGACTGGTCGTTACCTGGGACGAGAAATTCTGTCTGTGGTGACTGTGTAACTCAACTCTAACAATAAATGTAGCAAGCCTGAAATATTTTTAGGCCCATCCCCTAAATACAAAATACCTATAATATGGACTCACAGCTCATTATTAAAACTAGTGCTTACCCTCTCAACACGACGCGACATTGCAGGATTGTGAAGTACTCAATGTAGCATTGCAGAGCGAGAATGATTCAGAAATGCACGCATCCACAATTGCTTATTTAACAAATTTAGCAGAACTACATTGCTCTAACTGCGCGAGCTATCTATCGGCAATGTACAAATTTCCTTCCCGATTCCACATCATGCATTCGCTTCTAGATCAACACTACGGGACAAGCGCCGCATCTGACGGCAGAATCGGACCCTTGTCCTGAAGCCACGCTATTAAACTCGGGTGCCACAACACCATGAGAGCGACGTACATTCAGCGATTTCGATGTTCAGTTATATGCATATGCTTGTTAGCTTTGAAGAGTCTTCACACATGGGTTGAAAGCTTTCAATATTTATGAGTGACTTGTTTTGTTCGGACCCGACCGCATACATGCATTGTATCGGCTTGCACACTCGCAATAAACGATGCAAACCTTACTTGATTGACGTTTTTTCTTGCCAGTCGAGGCCAGCTAAGTCCCCTGGCGATAATTACAGACGTGAAACGCAATTGGGCAACGAAAAAAAAAACCAGAAAAAGCGAGCAGCGTGAACCAGCCGCAGGCCCCCACCTGCAACAAAAAAATGCGTCTCTTTATTGATGATAATAGTACTACTAGCGCCATCTCGCCTCGCGATATTGCAGTTCAGTACGCCGCCGCTACGTATTTGCATGTTATTTTGATACAACAGCCCAAAGGTACAGTTTCCGTTCTCTAATCTGGTAGGTGTTCTGTGGGTCTACTGCTGGCGACGCGCCGCAGAGCTTTTTTATAGGCACCGGGTGGATCCTTTGAGTAACCAAATGTCCAACCAGAAGCGCCGCTGGCCGTCATGTCGCAATCCTCCAATAGGGCCCGCCACTGCGCGTGATTGCACCAAGGACGAGGGATATTGCCACGCATTGCGTAAGACTCGCCAGATTGGAAGGCGCCGATTGATGCGCGTGGTAGCAGCCAAGGACGAGTGACGTTCCCACGCATTGCGTAAGACTCGCCATACTGGAAGGCGCCGATTGCTTCAACGGGCTCGCGGGCTGAGGAAGCTCGCGGCGCGTTGTGTGACAGACCAGCGCCGCCGCTTGAAGATGTCTTTAAATTGATCGCGTCAGGCAGGCTCGATTGCTGGCCTTGACACAGATTGCCTTTTGCAGAGGCATTGACGTTCGGTATGGACTCGCAGACGTAACAATGCGATGCTAGTGAAACGGCCGCGAGTGCATCATGAGCGTGGCATGTAGTCATGTTGTTACATGACACACATGTTATAATTTTCATGTTAGGGTGTGTCGCTTGTGTTCGCCATGTAACCATGCCATACCATACAAGTTTTGCAGCATGCCATGTGAACGAAACCAACGCGAGAGCTGCACGACCCTGAATTGTAAATCATGACGTTCATGACATACATGTGATAATTTTCATGTTATGACTAGTCAAATATGCTCTTCATACAGTCATGTTATGCCGTACCAAGTTTAGTATTCATACCAATATGGAAACGGCCAGGAAAGCTAAAAGTCGTAGGCAGCTAGATAGATAGATAGATAGATAGATAGATAGATAGATAGATTAGATATTATAGATAGATAGATAGATATATAGATAGATAGATAGATAGATAGATAGATAGATAGATAGATAGATACGCTCAAAGTAAACGCAGTCCGCTAAGAAATGCTTCGCGTTTAAAAAATACATCCAAACGTGGTAATCATGACACAGAAGTTATGTACGGCATCATTTACCTTATCCTCGTAACGTTGGGCTGATTTTAAAGTGACATATCAACATTTCTCATTCGTGCTTCGCGTATCATCTACGTGGGATCTGCCAATTTTTAAATTTTGTTTCAATATAGACCATTCTCTTAATTGTACTGCTGTTTCTATTTCATAGTTCTCTTCTTCATAAAATAAACAAGTTTTGCATGTTTGACAAGTCGCAGTTAGGACAAATATATTCGTATGTAATTGACCCTTTCGCACCACTGACCATGTGTTGGTGCATAACTGTACTTAGCCGCCAAGCAGCACATCTTCTTTCCCTTCGATTTACCCTTTGCTTCACCGTAATCATCTGACTTCTAAATATTACCATATAGGTATCGGTTTGTTGCACTGATCGGTACCACTTTCCGGTGCTGCGTAAGCATATACCACTACAGGCAGGCTGCCTCCGTGCGGTGGCACGTGGCTAAATGCTGTTAGTAGGTCCCGCGTTTCTCGTTAACTAGGAGTGAAACTAGATTGTAAGTAATTTGAATAGGTGGGTACAAAGTTGCTTACGTTCTCCTTATAATCTCCACGTCCGTGCAGTTCGTACTTACTGCTAGGACACATGTTTACGGCTATAAACACGTTCAATCTCCGAAAGCGGCAACACGGAAATTCAAAATTTTTTTCTTGCTTGAAACAAAATTAGTTTGATAAAACTTTCTGAGTGAGTAGCCATTGAAGATTGCAATAAATTTGTTTTTGGCATATATTTAGTTAGACCACCTAATGGTCGAATTTACGGCCGATGTTATGGCAAAGTGAACAAATTTGTCACGACCTGTAAAATTTACTTCACACTGTATACTCTTCAAACTAATTTTGGGTTTTAGTAAAAAACTTTGGCAATATGCTATTGTAAATTATCCCATTTTCTCTAGTTTTGTTTTTGTATAAAAAGTTCCCCATATAGATTCTATATGGGGAACTTTTCTATATTTTCTATATTTGAGGTCCCATAAAAATCCAAGAAAGCCTAAAAGCTCGGAAAGCTTATTTTAGGTGAAACGGCAACCAATGTTATAAAGGTAAAAATTTGTCTTTAACTAATTTTAATAAAACGAATTTAGAACAACGTATTTTACGAGCTATGATTTCGATTTTTCCGACAAAATTCAAATGAGGCGTGCGGTACTGGAAAATTCATTTCGCGAGAAATTTTTTGGGAAACACTCTTGGACTTAAGTAGGTAATTCTGATTTTTTTTCAAGTAAATCGGAGATGATCGAGCGCCAAAGTTGGAGCAGTTGGCGTGAAATGGCCCATATATATATATATATATATATATATATATATATATATATATATATATATATATATATATATATATATATTGATATATATATGTGTGTGTGTGCGGTAATATATATATATATATATATATATATATATATATATATATATATATATATATATATATATTGCCGCAAGACATAAAGTCCAGAAAAAAAACACTCCGGCGAGCGGAATCGAACGTGGGATCTCTACGTATATATAAAACAGGGAAACTGACTAAAGCTTGCTTATAAACCTGCATTCAAATAGTTCTCCGCGTGCTTCCTCAGGGCTCATCGTCCGTTGATCTTGTATAAGTCAATTTTCAGTGGTGATTGCGAAGAACAGTCTCTTCTAATCTCGGTACAACTCATCTAATGATAAAGTGAACTTTCAGAAAAAAAGTGGAATTGAACTTCACGACGTATAGTTGATGGTGTCAATGATTGGGATCTGGAAAACTATTATGGAGCTGAATGACTGAAAAGATTGTTCAATTGGGAAACAATTTTATTTTTAGTATTGTAATTTGAGATCTGGTAGCAGTGATTTAGTGGCAGTGTATAGTAGTGCCTAACTGAAGCGTAATAATATTTTAAAGTTGTTCTTTGTGGAGGGCTTGACAATGACCTAACAGTGATTCTAGACGCACTTGCACAACTCTCATAGAATGTTCCGCGTTTTGACCTGAAGCAAAGTTGAGAGTGTAGTGTTATGGCTACACTGAAAGTCAATAGATTTCATTTATGTCGAATTAGTGAAAAAAATCGCGTATACGAATGGACTCTTTTTAGTAAAAAAACTTAGGTCCTATAGCTGCAAAGTGGCCTAAGCACGTAAGCTGCTGCGTCTTCGGGGTTCTGTTTGAGTGTGACTGAGAGTACAAAGAAACACAAGAGCGGGCGTATGCAAGCGACTTGGGGTTCCGAACACCAAGATTGTCTATTGAAAGGAAGTCTGGAAAAGCATGTGGTTGTCTGCTTATTGAAATATTTATAATGGAGAGGTTGCTTGGGCCATGATCAATGCCTTAGTTTTGCGTAATAATGAGTAGCCTTCATGACACAGCCACAAATGTGTTTAGAATTACCTCAATGCTGTATTTTACTGGCATTCCGTTTTACTTACTGTATTTGTATTTTAGGGGTCAAGCTTCTTAGGGTGTGAGTCACTCCCTCTTGCGTCAATAGTACATAGTATGCAGTGAGTGAGCTCTAGTTTATTAACTGATAACTAGATAGCGCTGTGTGTCTATAAGTAAAATTGTATATAAGATCACTAGATTGCGATTGGGTATTCGTATAGCTAATGATTAAAGTAGAGGTCAGATGGGTGAACGAACAAACAGACACGTCAACGAACGGACTGAGAGACGGAATGGTGAGCGGATGGTCAGACAGACTTTTATTTGTACTGTTTTTATGCTTTTGTACTTTTAACTCGCATATGCACCCACTCATTAAATAAAGGGGCGCGATGCAGGCTGGCCCGATCTTCTCCGCAGACAAGTTTGCTCCCAGCTTGCACCGCAGTCGTCATGGTATAAAGACAGTGCGGAGCGCGTAATAGCAGCGTTAATAAAAAATATCTACAAAAATTTGCGTGGCGTTGTAAACGCATGCGCGACAGCAGAGTGACTTGTTGGGCGAGTTGGTTCATTTTTACGGTAGCTTTTGGCACGAAATAAACAAGAGAAACGGACAAGCGCTTGTCCGTCTCTCGTGTTTATTTCGCGCCAAAGCTACGTTAAGTAAACATCTGGAACATTTGCTGCGCTCATCAAAGTAACACCATGTGCGAACACGTCAGCGTCGCCCCTCAGTCAATGTTTTAACAGTGTAGCGACGTCAGTTTGATTGCCGCGCGAACTTCTTTCTGCGAACTCGACGCGCGCCTCCCACAGGCATGTTTAGTGGGCGTTTGTCCCCTTTCGGACAGGTTCTTTCGTTCTACCTGAAGCTTGAAAATATCCACTCCCGAAGGCAGCAAGGTTGCACACGCAGCAGCACTGTTGAGCTGCCGGTCTCGCTCTTATCAAAATTGCAGAGAAATATAAGAACAGGTGGCCACAAGGGGCATTCGCATCATGGCGGCAACGCAGCTCTGATTGTATACGTCGTGAGTGCGGTGAAATTGAATGCGATACATCGTAGCCGCGCGGTGATATCACTTTTACTTCTGCATGCGTGTGTGCATAGCCTGCGCAATAAATCTGATAGATTGATCATGCGACACATGCCCATCATGTGGACACACAGCGACACTCGCACACATGCTCTGGGAGTGTGGAACAACTCCTCCCGACTCTACTTCAAGCAAGTGGGAAAGGTCCCTCAGGAGCTCACTTCTCGCCGACCAGCAATGGGCCGTCCAGCAGGCCCACGAAGCGGCCGCCAGGTACTCCCTGTCGGTCCCTACGTGGGAGACGCCCGCTACGCGCTAAGCGCGTCCTGCAGGACTGAAATAAAGTTTTTTCATTACATTCCATTGATCATGCCGCTCGACGTGAGTACTGCTCCTCGGCACGAGCAAGCGTAGTGGGCATACCCTATTTTCACTGCGGGCGTCTGTCAATCAAACTGATTGACGCGTGAACTCGGATACAAACTCGTTGATTTTAAAAGGCCCGAGTTAAGCTCGCGCCTGTGATAGAGCTGGTGTGACTGTCCAGCGTTAATGCAGTAAGCGCTAAGCGGCAGCTTCTTTGCATATAAAATAATTTGGTGAGCCTGCACTACTTGTGCAAGGCTGGAGCCATGGAGGAGCTTATGATAACTTAGCTTGTGGCAGCTTCTTAAGTTGGTCGTGTACTGATGTGCGGGATCGGCTGCGAAGTAAAGACTACATCAGCTCTGTCTCAAAGTTTGATTGAAGTGATGGGCTGAGTCCTAATGACCATTACACAGAGCTGTATTGTCTTCATTGATAAGGCTTCAATTAAAATGTGATTATCTCGGTCGCAATGTGCAAGGCAATGATCAAAATGAAGCTATGAACGTAATCCTAATTAGCAGGATACCTATTGCCACAATATTAGTAAGGGATAATTAACATGCTTATCCTTAGCGTGCTCATGATTAACGTCGCGTTCATTAGCATAGTTTAGTTAGCTCATCAACAAGCATACATTAGTTAGCCCGGTTATAGATTTACAAGGCTTCATCAGCACAGTCTTCACAAGATGTAGCGTAGTTACCTGAGCCTTACCCGCCCCGCCGCGGTGGTCTAGTGGCTAAGGTACTCGGCTGCTGACCCGCAGGTCGCGGGGGCGAATCCCGGCTGCAGCGGCTGCATTTCCGATGGAGGCGGAAATGTTGTAGGCCCGTGTACTCAGATTTGGGTGCACGTTAGAGAACGCCAGGTGGTCGAAATTTCCGGAGCCCTCCACAACGGCGTGTCTCATAATCATATGGTGGTTTTGGGACGTTAAACCCCACAAATCAATCAATCGTGAGCCTTACCATGACTTGGCGTATTTACTTTGGGCATAGTATGACTGGGCCTAACTAGCGGAGTATACCGTTCAGCCAAACAGCTAATTAGGCAGCCGCATGTGGTCGGGTGCAAGCAGGTGATGACAACAAAGACGACACGCCTCGGCCGAGCAGCACGCTGGAATGTATACGATGACACATGGCCTCACGAGAATATACAAACCGGCACCTGGCCTTAGATTTGCTGCAGTTGCGATGTTGCAAGACGCTGGGCCAGTACTTATCTCAGAGGCCACCATGCTTATTATTCTAAAACAGACTTAGTGCAAGCTATAAAAGCTTCAAAATAAGTTTAAACAACCCTGCCTCTAAAAAACATCATCACGAAACGTTTCTGACACATTTATTGCATGGGTGCACTTGTGCACTCAGTGGAACGATAAACAAATGAAAGAAGAGGCCTGTGGTTTGAAAACATCGCGCAACTTAGTTGACCGTCCATGAAGCGATGACTGGTTCCATCGTAACCAATGAAACGCGCCGTGCTGAGGGGTAGATTTGACTTTTTCGACCTGTTGGCTCATTCACAAGGGGGGCGTCACCAGAGCTGAGGAATATCTCAAGTTTCGTGAAACTCGGCCGATTCTGCATAGAGCCCCTGTTATAAGCATATGCTACATTTCTGGTTGTATTTCGAACGAGCTTACTTTTTATATACTGAACTAATCGAAAATTGTTGTTATGAAATGGCCCATAAAAATGTGTGCGCCTAAAAAGCACCTACAGTAATATGAATGTAGTAGATGATGGAAAGCAAATGTTGTTTAGCATGTATGAAGGAATTATTGTTAGTTGATGAAGCATTCTTACAAGGATCACAAAAAAGCTGCTGTTAGACATTAGTGTCTGCTCTGCACAATTACACGCCCAATGCGGCAACCGAATTTAGTGTCTTATCTTGTACGGAATTTATACGCATACATCTAGCACAAAATGCTAATTTCAATTACTTTATTGGCCTATAAGCTGCACAATTCACTTACAGTATAACATTTCTAATTAGGATATATGCAGTGCTTCGGCTATCTTGTCAAGGACAAACTGAAGGTAATCATAACAGATATCTGCCATGGAAATTGGTTAGTTAACACTACACGCAACTTTCACTGCGAAACAATAATAATCGCGTATTTGCATGTTACACCGCAAATGTCATCGAAAGAGGATAGTCTTGCATCTAGAGATTGTGAAAAAAAACTTTTATTTGATGTTCTGCGCAAGAAAATCCGTTAATGTTATTCTGGAGTTGGTGCGTTAGAGTGCCTCGAGCGTGCGGAGGTGAACGAGTGCATCAGTTGACGTCACAGGTGAGACATGAGTGTTATGTTGCAGTTATCCTGGAAAATGGGGCACGCGCCGTGCGTGCCCGTCTCTGAGGTGATAAGGTGTAGAACGCAAGGCGATGGGTAAGTGCCAACACCGTGTCGTCTTAGCAAAGCGTTGTAAACACTCGCCGTTTCGTGCAAGCGTTGCATGGCCAGCACAGCGTTATAAAGACTACGATTCTTAAAAAATACTTATGTATGCTTTTTCTGAAAAAAATGCACATAGAGAATATCGGCGTGTTGTTATGGTGCCTCAGATATGCGATAAATTTGCTTTTTAATTGACGATCGCACAAGTATGAACACTGAACCTTGAGCAATATCGGTGGCCGCTGCGGATGGGGTCGGCCGTTTGGAGTATCATTTGGTCATTTTGATGCTGTTTAGAGTACTGTTACAGGGGGCAAACAGAATAATGTACAGACGGACAGACAGAGCAAAATTTTTGCTTCAAATGTCCCCAAGAAAGACTACCGTTTTAAAAGTAGGTTACAGCTAGCCTAACGAATAGATGAGATGTGATGGCGTTGAGCCGACGACCCAGAAAACGTATAAGAAGGCGATAACAGAAAACGGGAAAGGCTGCGAGATAACCCCGAAGGGATTTGAGGCCTACACCAACGACGACACGTCTGTTTCGTGTCTGTGAATGCATGCTGATAATTTATTGATTGATATGTGGGGTTTAAAGTCCCAAAACCACCATACGATTATGAGAAACGCCGTAGTGGAGGGCTCCGGAAGTTCTTTAACGTGCACACAACTCTGAGCACCCGGGCCTACATTTCCGCCTCCACCGCAAATGCAGCCACCGCAGCCGTGATTCGATCCCTCGACCTGCGGATCAGCAGCCGAGTACCTTACCGACTAGACTACTGTGGCGGGGCCTGTGACTGCCTGTGGTTTGACTCGAACCTCTCAGCATTGAGAGTCAACGTGTAAACAACCTAGCATGACCCAGCTAAATCCTAGCAGTGAGTTTGAAGGAACATATATAAACAATCTGCAACAGCTAGCTAAGGCCTAAAAGGAATCCTACAAACAACCACCAGAGTGGTCTTCAGACTCGCCTATATTCGCTGTTTTAAGAAGGTCACTGCCTACAATGCAAGGTGCGGAATTAATTTTGTTTACTACGTTCTTATTCAAAACTAGTAGACAATAATTAAATAAATATTCACGTCGCACTGGTGTGACGCCTGTAAATTATCTTATTTCATAGCATTTTCAATAAATGGCAAGGTTCTGTGGTGAAAACGCGAAATTCCAGGCTGCTGTATGGGCTAGATCCTGCTCGACTGCACATTTTATTCGTTCAATCTCTAAAATTTTTGTTCAACCACATCACCAAATTATGCAAGTATTCTCATAAGACACATAAGTTTTCTGTGGTACCTACTAAATTGTTCAGCCAAATGTTGTAGTCTTGTTTTAGGGACGAAGTTCTTTTAGCGGCACCCGTTCGTTCCTCGTAGCGATTGTAGTATGTAACAAGTATAGCATTTTGACCTCGAAGGTGGTGCTGGTGAGAGTTTTCTTCTGTGCGTTCTTGAACAATAAAAAAAGCGTTCAATGTACATGCCAATGACTGCTAAAGGGTAATGAAAGTTAACGCGCACACTGCGATCCCTATTAGCAGCCATTAGCATGTACATTAAGCACTATCTGACAAGAAAGGGTTGCTACGTTATACTCGCTGGGTGTAACTTCCTTAGTTTTAGAAAGGTTAAGCAAGCGTTGAGGCGCAGTGCCATGCCATGAATACAATGAACTAGTATATACCATAAATGAACTCGAGGTGGTTAAAGGTGGGAAGTAGATACGAAGCGCAAGCCGTAAGAAAGTAAAAGCCGAATTCTCCTGTCTCTCATTTCCCATTAGCAGCCGTTGGCATGTACATTGAGCACTATCTGACAGGAAAAGGTTGCTACATCATACTCGCTGGGCGTAACCTCCTTGGTTTTAGAAAGGTTTAGCGAGCGTTAGGCCGCAGTGCCATGAGTACAGTGAACTAGTATTACCTGGTACTCGAGGTGATTAAAGGTGGGAAGTAGACCCGAAGCGCAAGCCGTAAAAAGTGTGCGTGTGCCACCTCTCATTTAGTCCTTGAAATATTCGCTGGATGGCGGTGCTTCTATATGGGGAATATATGATGGAACGATGCGAGATAGTGGGTACTTGGAGTGTAGAATAGATGGACGACTGGAGACACAGACAGATGCATGGATGGACGCATCAACGGAAGCAGGGCGGATGCATTGACATACGCAGGGACGGACGCACGAACAGACGCACATACGGACGGACGCACGGATGGCTGCACGGACCGATGGACCCATGGACGGACGCAGGAGCGGATGCATGGACGAACGCAGGGACGGACGCACAGATGGACGTGCGGACGCACGAACAGACGCACGCACGGACGGGCGGATGGACGCATGGACGGTCACACAGACGGACGCTTGGACGGACGGAAATAAGAACGAATGGACAAACGAATGCTTCGCCCCACTCTCCATCATTAACTCCGTGGATATGCTGCCAATTTTTTTTCCTCAGTAGATCAGAGTTGAGTAGTTGGCTCCACCCAGTTAATCAACTGCATACCTATCTATGATTCTAGCTTTAATGTGAAGCATTTGTTACCGAAAATCGGTGAATTTGAGCGTATCTATCTATCTATCTATCTATCTATCTATCTATCTATCTATCTATCTATCTATCTATCGATCGATTTATCTAGCGGCCTATGACTTTGTAGCGGCGAGAGAAGAGGAGACGCGAGATGACGTCGAAGGCGGCCGATGGGGCCGTGCCGATCTCGCCACTTTATTCTAGGCCTGAAGCGGAGCCACGTCGGCTACCAGCGTCCGCCACGCCAGGCGTGTCAGCTCGTTCTCATGCTCGCGCTAGCTGCGCGAGAGACGCGGCGCGGTGATGGAAAAAATGATGATGGTGATGATGGCACTACAGGGCTCCCCCCCTAGCGCTTTGCGCGATTTGAACGCATATGAAAAAAAGAAAGAGGGCGACAAATGCTATGTACATGAACGGCAGTCCATAAAGTGTTCCTTTGGCAAGTCCAGTTTGTCAACGTGTAGTGACCATCGGGAACCAGTGGGTCTCTGGTGGGCGACACTGAGAGTTGCGCAGTGGACGAAGAAGTAAGCGCTCGATGGAAAGAAATCCGTAATGGCGGATGGCTCGGTCCCAGAGGTCTTCAATCGTGGAAAGCACCTCTGGAATTTCGAGGTCTCGCGCCACTTGTGATGCGTTTCTGTAGGCGAAAGAGAGGCCGTACTCGGTGACGCTGTGAAGCGACGCGTGACTGAGGACGTGCTCAACTGGTGCACTAAAGTGCGGGCTGTAAAGCGTGTCAAACGGGCCCGTGTCGTAGAGGCCGCCGTAGAAGGTGTAGTCACACACGCCGTCCGCAGGCAGCGGCTGCGACTCGTTCGTCGCCGTGCCGAATACGCGGACCACGGGAAATGGCTTCATGGGAGGCTGTGCAGGAAAGACGGGTTCAGTTGTCGCCTCAGTCACTGTCGAGGTATTCGACGCTGGTGGACTGGTGGCAGTGCTTGTTCGCATGCTTTCAGTTGGTTCCACAGTGGTTGTAGTTAGGTCGGATGACTTGACAGACGTCATAGACAGTTCAGTTGGCTGGTCAGATGGTGTAGGCAGTTCATACGCGGGACACGCGACGTTAGTGGCCAGACGAGACGAAGTCGGGATGTCAATAACGGGTGAAAGGTCACCTGTGCCAGGCTCCGAGGCGGGTGGCAAGGTGGCCGTCATGGAGTCTGGTGGGGCCACGGTTGGTAGCACACGTTGCGACGCAGTGACAACCCCAAAGTCGCGGTCCCCTGGAAGCGGTTGGTACGTGAGGCCATTGCGGGCGAGCATTGAGGGCAGGCTCTGGCTCCGCGAAGGCATGGCGCTGGGGCCCGTCGTAGACCACGAAACAGAGACAGGGGCGGGGAGCGGGGACGCCGAGGGTGGTCGGCTGCTGGCCGGGGAGGTGCGAGTGGAATGTGGCGAGGCACCCGGCAGGCCATTGCTGTCACCAGTGGCAGGTGGCGGAGCGGCAGGGGGCACCGTCGAGGAGCTGACCAGCAGCTGCGGCGAGGAGGAGGCCGAGACGTCTGAGCTGGTGGTCGCGGAAACGGCGAGGGCCACGGTGTCGCGTGCCGTCGCTTGCTCTGCGTGCGCTTGCGTGCGTACCTTGCTCTGCGACGCCGGGGAAACCTGCCTGGTGCGGGTAAACGGAAGCGGACGGTATGTGTTGCCGCTGCGGGCGAGCACCGCAGTGCAGAGGGAATCGTAAGGCTGCGGGCTGGTGCTTGAAGTGGCAGCGAGATGGCGCAACTCGACCGGTAGGGCGTCGAGAAGAATGGCATGCATTAGCAGCTGGTCCGTGATGCCATTCACCGCAAGAACAGCGTCGAGCTGCATAAACCATACCTTGGGGTAAGTTGATTGGTACGGCGGCACTGGTGGGCAGAGTTGGGGGAACATGGCCGCGGGCCGCTCGGCGAAGGGCGTGTTCTCCGGGTCACCAATGTAGCGGCGAGAGAAGAGACGTGAGATGACGTAGAAGGCGGCCGATGGGGCCGTGCCGATCTCCCCACTTTATTCCAGGCCTGAAGCGGAGCCACGTCGGCTACCAGCGTCCGCCACGCCAGGCATGTCACGGGCAGGAACTTCAGCTGCGGGAGACGTTGAGGTAGGTGATAGTGGCTGCCTGCAAGACGTATGGCGCGTTAAGGCCAGTTGAGAGTCATCTTCGGACACCGTCGACGGCGATGCCTCCGCGATTGGGGGGCGAATAGCAGGCACGACGATGTCCGTAGTTGCGGCAGGCTCCAAGGCGTGTGGCGAGGTTGCCGTCGTGAAGACTGACCTGCCTGAGTTGTCTGGGGTGGAGGAAGACGTACAAGTGGTCCGGCACGAGTGACAGACCTGCGTTCGCGGGCTCCAAGGGGACGCCTCTCTCGGTGCTGAGACCAGTCGAAGTGGGAGCGTCGTCTACCTGGTCGTCGTGCTCAGGTGCAGATTTGGATCTTCGTGCGACTGGATCTGAGGTAGGAGGAGTAGTCGAAGCCGGGGTACCGAGGTAGCGGTCAGTGGAGGGCTGCGGACCGGTTCGTACCTTGCTCTGCGACGCCGGGGAAACCTGCCTGGTGCGGGTAAACGGAAGCGGACGGTATGTGTTGCCGCTGCGGGCGAGCACCGCAGTGCAGAGGGCATCGTAAGGCTGCGGGCTGGTGCTTGAAGTGGCAGCGAGATGGCGCAACTCTGCCGGAAGGGCGTCGAGAAGAATGGCGTGCATCTGCAGCTGGTCCGTGACGCCATTCAGCGCCAGAACGGCATCGAGCTGCATGAACCATACCTTGGGGTAGGTGGTTGGAACGGCGGCACTGGCGGGGCAGAGTTGCGGGAACATGGCCGCGGGCCTCTCGGCGAAGGGCGTGTTCTCCGGGTCACCAATGTAGCGGCGAGAGAAGAGGAGACGCGAGATGACGTCGAAGGCGGGCGATGGGGCCGTGCCGATCTCGCCACTTTATTCTAGGCCTGAAGCGGAGCCACGTCGGCTACCAGCGTCCGCCACGCCAGGCGTGTCAGCTCGTTCTCATGCTCGCGCCAGCTGCGCGAGAGACGCGGCGCGGTGATGGAAAAAATGATGATGGTGATGATGGCACTACAACTTTTACCTCACCTGGCCGTTTTGATAATGGTATCGATACCGAACTTGGTTTGGCATAACATGACTATATGGAGGACATATTTGAAAAATCATAACATCAAAATCAAGACATGTATGTCATAAATGTCATGATTTATATTTCATGGTGCTGCAGCTCTTAAGGTGGCTTCGTTCACATGCCATGTTAAAAAACTGGTATGGTATGACATAATTGCATGGCGACCACAAGCGACAGACCCTAGCGTAAGAATCCTGACATGCATGTCATACGCCACGCTCATGATGCTCTCGCGGCCGTTTCGCTAGCATCACACATACAAAATTTGGTATTACAGTACCTGCATGAATGGCGAAGGTATGTGACTGGTGCAAACATGATGATCATGAGATGCTTGTCATGTAACAACCTGACTACATGCCAAGCTCATAGTGCTTAGGTGGCCGTTTCACTAGCTTCACTTATACCAAATTCGGTATTACGGGACATGAATGAATGACGAAGATATGATACACGTGCAAACATGATAAACATGAGATTCATGTCATGTAACAACATGACTACATGCTACGCTCATGATGCGCTCGCGGCCATTTCACTAGATTCACAATTACCAAACTTGGTATCACGTGACGCGAACGACATAGGCAAATGACACATCCAAACGTGATAATCACAACATGCGTGTCATGTAACAGTATCACTACAGACCACACTCATGATGGCTTCTCAGACGTTCGCTAGCGTCACATGTGCCAAATGTGGTATTACGGGACGTCAATGGTTGACGAAGGAATGTGACTGCTTTATTACGTCACGTCATGCCAGCGTTTCCACGCCAAGCACCGGTCCTGCTATATAATAGCAGGCGCGCGCCGCGCTGCGTTGCTTTGATTTATGCGCGTTCCAGCGCTTCCGGCGTCGCTCCGTCACGAAAAAAGAGAGTGCATCGGTGCAAAATGCAGAAATAATAGAGAAGAAGGGGAACGCACGTAAGTTAGCAGACAGCCTCTGCGTCGGCGTTTGCAAGTTAGGATAGGGGTAGCGTTGGAGACGAGAGAGGAATGGACACGCATGCGCAATGGGGAGTGAGTGCAAGTTGGTGGTAGGTGAAAGTGGAGAGAGTAATGCGTAGCTGTTGGATAGAGGGAAAGAGGAGTCACGCATGCGTAGTGTGACTGTGGGCAATCAACGCGTGAGATATTCGCGAGCAAGAGATGCTCCGCATCCAAGAATAGAAAGAGCGTGGCGACTAATAGAAAAGAACATTAAATTTGTTACGATTAATTGATTGATACGTCGGCTTTAACGTCCCGTAACCACCATATGAATATAAGAGACGCCGTAGCGGAAGGCTCCAAAAATTTTGACCACCTGGGGTACTTTAACGTGCAGCCGAATCTGAGCACACGGGCCTCTAGTATTTCCTACTTCTTCGGAAACGCATCCGCCGCAGCCGGGATTCGATCCCATGACCTGCGGGTCAGCAGCCGAGCACCTTAGCCACTAGACCACCATGGCGTTGCCTTATAATTCTGTCCGTCAAATTTCTAGGGGGGAGGTCAGGGACAACAAAGCAGACCCGAACATCTTGCAGTGTTTCTTTCCGGCAAAAAAGTGCTTATATGTTGTCAAAAGGATGAACAAAATAAATACATTTAATTAAAAACTGCATCATGCGCTTGACATCTTTCACAAAGAACCGGAAGCGCAGGGCAAACTCTTATTGACAAAGAAGCCTCCACTCAGCAACTAAAAGATAGCGTCTTCTCAATAGAAGGACAATGCTGACGTGCGCGTTTGTTTTGAACGCGGATGCCACGTGGGCGTAGCTGATAATCATCGTATTCTTAAGACACTGTAAATTTCCGCACCGTCCACGGCCTAATTAAGTGGGTTTATGAGACAGGAACTGAGAATAATTTGACTCAAAATGGCTTTCGTTTTGTCTCTCAGATCAGCTATCCTCGCAGCGGCTATTCTCCAGGCAGTGTAAGTATACTACTGTTCGAATTCAACTTTTGGAAGCAGATTAATTTAGCTTGGTAATATGAGAAGTGCGTTATCTTTCCTCTGAACCCCAGAGCTTGGGAAGCATTTGGTAGCAGTGCATGTTGTGATGCCTGAAACATTACTCATTTACACTGAATTTGTTGTCCGAGACATCTTTATTGAAATAAGGTGCTCTTGCAATGCATTGCTTAATTGGTAGTTTATGCGCAATCGTGCAAAAATATTGCATTCAGGCAGTTTAGTGCAGCTAAAATGTAGTTGTCACTGTGGCGCCCTTGCGTCCACTCAATTTATTTGCGCGCTTGGGCGCATAGATATCTAATATATACGTGAGGGAACTCTGGCAGTGCTTCAGCGAACATGAAAATGATGGGGAGTACACGGTTTGTCTAATCTTCATACTTCTGGCTCCATGTGTGTCCGTGCGGCTTGAACTATTTTCTCACTAACAAAAATCAGTGAATGTTCAGGGGTTGTGCTTATTCTTTTAGGCTTAGTTTTTGAATTGAATTCCGAAGTTAAAAAGGGTTCTCTCCTTTTTTTCGAAAGAAACCCAAACCAGCAATAAACGACGCCGCAAGTGCGATCCGGCGCCCGCAAGTACGAATACTAGGCAAATCCTTGTATTACTCATCATTCCCATGTTCGCGAACGATCGCAGTGCCAGAGTCGCCTCTATTTATTTTAGAAAACTCTATGGTTGGGCGTGATTTTATCCGAGTAGACATTAAAGTAGTAACAAGCTTTCGCTCTCAAACCATTCCCTGACCACTGCAGAAATTAATAAATCCATAGGTTGTACTTGCTGCCATTCTTAAACAGTGTAATAATGTACGCGTTTAAAAAAAAAAGGAGGCGTTCCGGTCCATCGAGTCACACGCAATTGGCCCATTTGAGCCGTGACAACTGCCGTGACGTTCTAAGTCACGTGAGCCAAGGTGTCATGTGTCTGTTTTTGTCTGTTTTTCGGACGGAAGTGAAGGAACGGTCGAAGAGACCATACAAAACGAAACAAATAGATTGAAACGACTGCGAATCGGCATGAATTGAATGGAAATGTAAGTGGTTCAAACCTTTTCAATATCTGGGCACTTTAAAACATGGCGTTTCCTTTCTCTGCGATGGTTTTTCGTCTCGCCAGTGCGGCTTGTGCAGCCGAGCAGAGACGACAAATCGAGGAAAATGATTCATTCAAATAGTTGACTAAAAAAGAGTTGCGACAATTCTTTCGTCTGTCGGAACGAACAGTGCGTATTTTGTGTGACGAGCTTGACCCATAATTGGATGTCAGTAAGCCAGTGGCCTTGAAATATACACTGATATTAAAGGACAAATCACTCAGACCATTTGACGGTCACTCACCGCCTCTTTGATAGCGTGCCTCTTTGATAGCGCCGGCGTTACAGCGGGCCTCATGCCCCTACACTGTGGCTCAACCCCTCCTCCGTGTCATAGTCACCCCATTTGTCTGTCCATTGTCGTAGTCAGACAGACAGACAGACAGACAGACAGACAGACAGACAGACAGACAGACAGACAGACAGACAGACAGACAGACAGACAGACAGACAGACAGACAGATGGATGAATGTACGGAGGAGTCAAGTTTTACCGATAAAACCCTTCCAATCTTCGCCACACTCATCACTAATTACTCCGTGGATATGCTGTAATTTTGTTTTCCGGGCCAGCCCTTTCTTATTAAGCGCTTCGCTTAGCTCCTGCCACAGCCGCCGCCGGTAGGCGACGGTGAAGCGGTGCCCCAGCGCTAATGCTTTCGCTGCGAGCTGCGGAGGCTCTTCCATGAAGGCGAGCACCAATACGTGGTGAACCTTGGAAACGCGGAGGAGAAGCTCTTTTTGGCTACCGGTTTCGCTCGACTCACGATTTCGCTCGACTGAGCCAACGGCTTCATAAGTGGGGCCGTTTAAAATAAATGGTGGTCGATACAAGTGCGAAACAAGTGCTTAAAACGGGTTTGTACCTAGCACCACCACTAAACGTCCCGCTAGATGGCAGCACCGCCCAGCGTCATTTCAAAATAATAACGGCAGAATACGTTTCAATTGCGCACTATTCCACATACAACGTTGGAAAATTAGTTCGAACATATTTTACTAGTGAGAAACAATAGTTAAACATTCCTCAGATGGTTAAAAACGCTTCTCAACTTCCTATTTGATCCCCAAGCCGACGTAAAAATAGCCTCCATTTCGCTCATTGGCTCTTCGCTTCACCTCGTCCTGGTGACCGATGTGGACCACCAACGTTTTGACGAAACAAACGGTGGTGGTGGTGGTGAAACATTTATTAACCATTAAATGGTTACAAAGAGTTGATTGGGTTGGGCGGCCTTATTGGCCTCCTACCATCGCAGCACTAGGTGCAACCCCTATTTTGGAGCTCCATTGGCAAGCAACGCCGCCCGCGCCCGTTGAACCAGGGCCTTTTCGGCCTTCAGGTCTTGACAGCCGAGCAGGGCCGCCTCCCAGTCTTCTCTCGTGGGGTTGAGGTTGGGGGGAATAGATGGATTAAACTGGCACGCCTAGACATTGTGGAAGGTGTCGGCCACCTCACCACAGAACTGGCACGTGCCGTCAAAGGATTAATTGAAATGTTTTAGCACCGCCGGCACAGTACAGTATTTGTAAACAGTTTTGAAAGGAGGCACTCATCAGCGCGATGCAGTCCCTTAGAAGGGTCTGGATCGCGCCGGTGCTCCTCCTTGTAGTAATTGGTAATATCTTTGAATGAAAGGGCAGAGTTGTCTGATTGGGAGTAGGCTTCCAAAGACAGAGAGATAGCACGGGAAAAGAGTGCACGGGCGGCCTGATTGGCCTGTTCGTTACCGCTGAGTCCTTGGTGACCGGGTGCCCAAACCAGATTTCGGGGAGATGGATAAAAGTATCGGCAGCTAGGTTTCAGCATGCGCTGAGCAAGTGGCGAAGCCAACCCTAGCTGATAGTTCCGACAGGCCCCTCGTGAGTCGGTGATGATATGTTCAAAAGAGTGATAGGTGAGAGCCAGGGGGGTGGCAATCTCCTCCGCGTGTGTTGCGCTGTAGGCTTTGAAAGTGAGCCCATTTACAGTGTTTCTGTTGTGTATGACTGCGGCCGTATACCACCCCCCATGGTGCGGGCCGGCAACATCCACGTCGCACACGTGTTCCTCTTGACCAAAGTGTGGACTGAACGCTTCCGCGCGCGTCTGGCGGCGAGCACTGTGGTTTTCTTTGGACATGTTGCGAAGAAGGGGTAGGACCCAGAGGGCGCGCCTCCAAGGTTCTGGCACTCACACCCTTTCCTCAATATAGTAATCGTGTTTGATGTGTATTCGGTCCAAGAGGTGGTGACCCGAATGGGTCTGTGCAAGGCGCGTGTATCGGTTAACGAGGTGGGCTTCTCGAAGTTCCCGGTAGGTATTCACCACGCCTAGGGCCAGAAGTCTCTGGTTGGACGTGGGGATAGGGAGGTCGAGAGCCCGCTTGATAACTTTACGGTGGATTACCTCGAATTGATCATCCTCGTGTTTGCGTAGGTGCAAGTAGGGAGTCAAGTAGAGTATTCTACTGCTTACAAAAGCATGGGCAAGCCCGATTGCATCCCTGCTTCGCAATCCGCCCCGCTTGTTGGAGACCAGGCGGACCATACGGCCCACCTGGTCTCCTACCGTGCGAAGTTTGGCTATTGTGGTGTCGGCCTTGCGTTGTTGGTGTATGAAGAGGCCAAGGACGCGGATCTCCTTGGCCTCACGGATTGGTCCCGAGGAAATACTGATATGGAGCTGAGTGGTGTCCTGAGGGGAGGGACGTACGTGCACAAATTCTGACTTAGCCGGGGCACACTGGAGTACGCAGTAGGTTGCGTAGTCGTCGACTACAGTCGCTGCTGCTTGCAGGCATGACTCTATGTGACCCAGGTTACCTTGCGTGGCCCAGATTGTAATATCATCCGCGTAAAAAGCGTGATGTATCCCTGGTAGAGAAGCGAATATGGGGGAAGATGAAACATGGCTATAATAAATAAGAGGGGAGGGAGGACCGTGCCTTGAGGAGTTCCCCTCGAGCCGATGACATAAGGCCGATGTTCCTCATCTTGTATGCGTATGTAGGCTTGACGGTCTGTAAGAAGCTGTCAACATAATTGAATGTTTTATAACCACAGTTGGTCTGACTGAGGAGGTCAAGGATTACCTCATGCTTCACGTTGTCGAATGCCCCTTTAAGATTCAAGGCCAGGACTACTTTGCCATTGTGGGGGAAATCAACAAGATCTAATATGTCAAGGTGGAGCTGTAGGGGTATATCCTGGGCTGACTTCTGAGGGCGGAAACCAAACATGGTGTCCGAAAAAGTGTGCTGTGTTTCTAGAAACTCTGAGAGTCTGTCACGCACCATCGTTTCCATCAGCTTGCCGACACAAGACGTGAGGGATATGGAGCGAAGGTTCTCTACATCAATAGATTTCCCTGCCTTCGGGATGAAGGTCACGAGAGCTGATTTTCATTCAAGAGGGAGAGGAGTTTCTCCGTCTTATATGCTATTGATGTATTTGATGAGCGTGGTGTAGGCTGCGTCGGGAAGATTGGCCAACAGTTTGACCATAACCTGGTCACGCCCGGGTGCAGTGCCACGCTTCATCTTGTGTAAGGCAGCCTGGAGGTCGTGGAGCTGGAACGGGGTGTCCAACTGCGTGTTCTTTTTACCTGCGTAAGAGTATGCGGCCATCCGGGGGTCCTTGTTGGGGCACAGGTATCGGTCCCGGAGCTTGTGTGCCAGCTTTGTTGCCGTTCCTGTAGAGTTGTGCATGACCTTATGTAAGTGACGTTGAGTTTCCGTGCGTGTTTGTGTTAGATCGATGAGAGCGCGAAACAGGCACCACGTGTTGCGACCAGACATCCGGCGTGCAGCCGTGTTGCACCAGTATACCCAGTTAGTGTCGGCTAGCTGAACAGCATATTCCGCAGCTTGCTCCGTGAGTTCTAGGATGTTTTTCTTGAGGCGTCTGTTATGTTTCTGTTTTTTCCATCGTTTGGTGAGGCTGTGGCGGGCCTGCCAAAGATGAAGGAGGTGGTCGTGCACGTCCGTTTGAGTTTCTGTGAGCTGTATCAGCCGTTCGTGTTGTTTCAGTTTAGACGTCAGTGATTTAGACCAGGTGTCGTATCCCGGCTGGAGAGGGTCTACGATAGGTAGCGAGGTGCGGAAAGTTGTTGTCCAGTCTGGGATATGAGCTTGTGTAAGTGGGCGTTTCAAGGGACGCGTGTACACGGTTGTGTTTAATTCACAATGATTCCTACCGAGAGGGTCCTGTGTGTTCAGCCAGTCGGCATGGCGTACGTTGCGTGTAAATGTGAGGTCCGGGCAAGTATCTCGTTGAACCGAGTTGGCTATACGTGTTGGGCTGGCGGGATCAGTGTGGAGCGTTAGTCAAAGAGTAGAAAGAAGTTCCGCAAGCTTTCTTCCACGCGTGTCTTCTCGAGGGTAACCCCATAACCTGCTTGGGGCATTGAAGTCGCGACGATCAGGAGGGGGTCCCTTCCTGCCACCTGCATAGCTTGTGCGAAAGTTTCGCTGAACGTGAGGTTCTTAAGCTTTGGGGGACAATAAATGTTTAAAATATGAACCCGTGGGTCATATCGCTATACGGGCAGCACCAACTCCATCGAGTATGGGAAAGGCGGTGTTGTGGGGAGTGTGACTTCCTGGGCGGTATATTGCTTGTGATCAAGTAATGATGTTTCCGGGTTGTGTTGAAATGTAGTGTATTTGTGAGTTTGACGACCATGCCGGGTTCCTGAAGGGTAACCACGGCAACGAGCAACTCAAAGGACTCAATATAGAGGCGGAAATGAGCCCGCTTTTTGTGGTTCTTGAGACCTCTGCAGTTATACTGTGTTAGTGACAATGGCTGAGTTGCTTTGGCTCGCGAGCTAAGGTTGGAGGCCATGTTCAGCGATGGAGGGTAGGGTTGTGTTGCTAAGATTACTCAGTTCACTAGCACCCTGTGCTGACGTGCTGGAGTCTTCAGAAAAGTCAGACTCATCTGGAGTCACTCTGTTAAATTTTTGGCCCTACGCGCTTACGGACGCGTGGATGTCTTGTATCCACTTTTGAACAATGAGAGTTACAGTTTGTGTCACCTGTGCGGTTGACAGTCTCCATATGGCGCGCGATGGTGTCGTGGGTAATTTTGGGGAGGTCAGCCAATTGTGTTTCTATTGCATTCACCTGGGTCTCCAGGGCCGCGACGCGACTCTCTACAGTAGTAGGAATCTCCCTGTCTATTATATTTTCCTCTTCGTCGCTCAACGAGGACTGAGTACTGGGATTGGTTCTGAGTGAGTCGAATTCGCTGGCTAGTTTTTCGTTCTGAGATCGCAAAAGGGCGAGCTCATGCCTGAGTTTTTGTGTTTCGGTAGTGCTTGTGGGAGAAGAAGTTGGAGGGGAGGGAGAGGAGGCAACCTCCGTCCAATTGCCTACCTTGGGTTGGTTGCGTGTGCGTGCAGCGTTGCCAGATGGACTGCCGAGAGCTGGAGATTCTGCCGCGCCAGGTGGTAGCGTTACCGTTGCTGCTTTGCCAGGGGTGATGCCTTGCCAGTTGACCGGCGCTTCGGTTTCATTAGGGTCCCCGATGTGCTGGACCCTTGGTTGCTGAAGCCTGATGGATTTTTCGGTGCATTTGCGGGAGCTGATGAGGTGCGGACCCCCGCAAATTATGCACGTTGGGTTGCATTCGTGGGCGCCATCCCCTCAGGACCAGCACCCACGTTTTGGCTACATCTTTCGGTGACCGGGTTGGGACAGATATTCGCCCGGTGCCCCTGTGCGCCACAGTGGTAGGACGCAGGCACTATCTTCTTGTACTCCCTGACGGGAGTCAGTTCTGCGTTATAGTGGATGAAACGCGGAACGTTCCTTCCCGCGAAAGTCAACACAGCTACGTTGGAGTTCCCCCGCTTGCGCGCATAGACTAGTTCACCACCACGCCATTGCACAGTATGTTTCAGGGACGCACTGGTTTCGAGGTTGTGCAGAGAAATCACGCCGCGACACACATCACCGGTGAGCTTGAGGTGACCGTGAAGCGGCAGCGGTCCTTTGCTGGGGTTGATTTGAAAGTCCGATAGCAGTTTCTCGACCACCTAGTTATTCTGCATGCCACAGATGATGATGTTTTGCTCCCAATTGGGAGAAATGGTGATGTCACTCATGTGCTTCTTTCCGATATCATCTCTCTGAAACATTCTCTGCGCAATAAGGAAGTATATTTCTCTAAAAAATTGTAGGGGTCTGAGGTGCGCCCAATGAGTTGGGAAATGGCAGCGCCGAGTTCACCTTGTTGAAGCGCTGTCTTGAGGGCTACTGTGATGCTTGGCTTGAGCACGATCACGTAGTCGCCAGGATTCATCCTGACCGTTGGTTTCGGCGTCCACTTGGAGACTGGTGAAGTCCTTTGTGGAGCTTTAGGAGATGGAGCACGAGCGTCTCCAGTGATTGAATTGTTGAGAGGAGTTTTAAGTGCAGACGCTCCTTCCGCGTTTCTTCGGCGGTGACGCCGTCCCTCGACGAGTTGAAAAATGTCGGCTTGCTCCACCGAAATTGTGGATGGGCCGTCGTCTGATTGATTTGTCAAAATATATGACCACAACAGAGTCGTAGGGTCGTAGCCACGTTGTTCAGGCGGCGCAAAGTTGAGGAGTTGACCGAGGGGCGTCTACGCATCCAGCAGTGGTGGAGCCACAGCCGTGAGGCGTAGCTCGTTCGCTACGTCGTGATGCGAAGTTGCTGAAAGTGGCCAAAATTGGGCGCACCTGGGTAAGATTGGTTTCTCCAGAATCATGCTGACTTTGCAGATGCACTCGCAGAAGTTTTAGAGCAGCCACATTGAAAACAGCATGGTTTCAGCCGAAAATCGCCGGAGCCGATGAGCGTCACGTCCGACCACTTCATGATACGCCAAAAAACGAACGGAACGCCTCTGTCCGAATTCAGAACAATATTCCCTCCCCTCCCCCCGATTAAATCTTGATACATGTGGATATAAGCCGCGCTCAATCGCTTTGTAAACCCCGAAGTTCGTAGACTAGAAAACGACTGCTCAGTTTCTTACAATTAATAATTTTAGCATAATGGCAGTATACTGTTGTTATTCTTGCGTAGAGAGCCAAGCATGAAGACCTTGTGTAGCATTCTTTTTCCGCCATCTCGGCCTGTGCTTTGTAAAGTCTGCGAGGCTGACCCGGAGATGTAACCGTCCTATCCCGGTAAAAAGAAGTCACTCGTGAGGATTTTGCAGCAGGTTGTTGACGTGAGACCAGACCTACGGAATGTGCCTGTTATATGTATGTTTTGATTCAGAGGTCTTTTCAGGTCACCAGCGAGCTTAGGTATAGGTTTGGCTGGTTTCCGTTTCATAAACAACTTTATTTGGCGTATTAAAATAGTCATAGTTTCGCAAAACCAGAAAACAATGTATGCATTGGCAATATCTTCGAATGTTTTACGAAGCAAGGCTAGCAATTTCAGGAGCTATATTAATTGTAGTAAACCAGCGCTTACGAAGTAACCAACTTCCCTGCGGCGCGGCCACAGTAGATGACCACAACATGGCTCGCACCTAGTGACGGCGTTGATGAGAAGCACCTCGAGTGGGGCGAAGTATTTTAAATGAAAGGAAGAGAAAAGTGAGCCCAGTAACTGCGTCTCAAGGGCAGGACAGCTCAACAATAGCTCACGAGGGAGGGCAGTAGAGAATGGATTAAAAGGATAGGATTAAAAGTAAAGAGATCGAGAGGAAAGAAAGAGCGAGGTGCATGGACAGCGAATGACGTAAGTAAGGAGAAGACAGGAAAGATGGACATGGTTGCGGGAGCCCGAGGGCTGGGCACCACTGGCGAGAGCTCTTGTCGGCGTCAGGAGATGGCGTAGGGCAAGCCCAGTCGGCCAGAGCTACGCTGTCGTCGGAGATCAGTGTCAGGAGATGGCGTAGGGTAAGCCTAGTCGGCCAGAGCTACGCTGATGTCGGAGATCACGAGAGCACAACCGGTCGGCACGAAATCCAGCGAGCGAGTTCCCAAGTGTGGGCAGCACAAGTTAATACTAAGGGTTGTACGTCGTGTGTCGCCGCTGGTGGCAGTTATGTGTAGAGCGCATCTATACGTAGACGGCCGCTCCAGGTATGCTTGTTGCACCATTTTTTGTTGATATCGTTGCCTGTAGAAGCTCTCGCCATGGAATGTTTCGCAGGATGGCCGCGAGCTTCTCGAGCAGACGAGTTTGATCCTAGCTCACTCTCCAGCGGCTATGGCATGAAGACAGTGCGGAGTGCGTGATGGCAGCGTTGATAAAAATGGCTACAGGAACGCGTGTGGCGTTAAAATCGCATGTGGAATATTTGCGCGGTTATCAAAGAAACAAACCGCGTGAACACGTCTTCGCCGCCACTCTGTCAACATTTTAACAGTGGAGTGATGTCAGCGTGGATGTAGCGCTACATTTGAGCCAACTCAACGCGCGCCTCCCACAGGCGTATTCGCGGACGTATGTAGTCTTTCGGACAAGTTCTTTTGTTCCACTTGTAGTATAAATATTTTCACTCTCGAAGGCAGCATGCAAGGGTGCAGACGCAGCACTCTAGTGCTGCTCGTTTCGTTTCTACGAAATATTGCAAGTAAATATAAGGAAAGGTGGTCATCAGGGGCGACCACATCATGGTGGCAACGCAGCTGTGATTAGATATATCGTGAGCGCAGTGAAGTTGAGTGCAAAACATCGTAGCCACATATGGTGATACCACTTTTAGTTCTGCGAGCGTGTGTGCATAGCCTGCGCGATAAAGCTGATAGATCAGCCAGGCCACTCGACGCGAGTACTGCTTCTTCGCAAGAGCAAGCTTGGTGGGCGTACCCGAACTTTGCCACGACCGTCTGTCATTCAAACTGATTGACACGTGAACTCGGATACAAACTCGTTGATTCAGACAACGCCTGAGTTAAACTCGTGACTGTGATAGAGCAGGTGTGACTGTCAAGCGTTTGTTGCAGTGGACGCCATGCTGCCGCTTCTTCGCATGTAAAATATTTTGGTGAGCTTACACGCCTTGTGCAAGGCTGGAGCCATAGAGGAGCTTGTGATAACCTAGCTTCTTGCAGATTTTTAAATTTGTCGTCTACTGATGTACGTGGTCGGCTTCGAAGTGAAGACCGCATCAGCTCCGTCTTGATTTCATTGTGCAAACTGGTCGAGGCCTAATGACCATTAGAACGAGCTGTCTTGTCTTCATTGCCAAGGCGTCAATAAAAAGGCAAATATATAAGACGCAATTAGCAAGGTCATGATAAGTATAGAGCTATAAAACGCAATATTGATTAGAAGAATACTGATTGTCATCATATTGGCGAGGGCTTTACTTAGCCTGCTCATGAATAACGTCGCGTAATTAGTGTAGTTTTATAGGATCTTCAAGTGGCGTTCTTTGGTTAGATGGTTTTTAGCTCTACATGGCTTTGTGAGGACGGTATCCTTGAGATGTGGCGTAAATGTATCAGCCTTACCATGAATTCGCCTAATTAGCTTGGTCATAGCATGTGCTGGCCTAACTGGCCAAATATACCGTGCTGCCCAAAAAGTCGATCACTGTCTATCAACGGAGTGAATGACGATGACTAGAGGTGAAGCTCGGAGGGTTTTATTGGTAAACCCTGAATCATACGTTTATCCGTCCGTCTGTCGATCTGGCCGTCCATCCTTTCGTTCCTTCATCCGTCCGTCCATCAGTTCATCCATCTGTCCATCAGTTCATCAACGTATCCATCAGTCCGTCCGTCCGTCCGTCCGTCCGTCCGTCCGTCTGTCTGTCTGTCTGTCTGTCTGTCTGTCTGTCTGTCTGTCCGCCCGTCCGTCTGTCCGTCCGTCCGTCTGTCTGTCTATCCATCTATCTATCTATCTATCTATCTATCTATCTATCTATCTATCTATCTATCTATCTATCTATCTATCTATCTATCTATCTATCTATCTATCTATCTATCTATCTATCTATCTACCCGTCCGTTCGTCTGTCTGTCTCTCTGTCTGTTTGTCTGTCAATCCATCCATCTATCCATCCATCCGTCCATCCGTCTGTCTTTACATCCCTTCGTCCGTCCATCTGCCCGTCCGCCCCTGTTGAGCGAGTCATCGAGCTCGGTGCGCACGTACCACGGGCTCAATGAGCTAAAAGGGACAGGTCCACGGCTCTAGGAGCTTCGCATCTAATAGGTAATTGACCGACTGCACGAATTCGGGTGCTAGCGGGCTATGAACACAAAGTCGACGCGCGCAGGCCAAGCAGCTCCCTAGAATTTACAAGCTGAGCATGATGATTAGCACGTGACCTCGGGTTTAGCTGTGTTCGCGATGTTGCTAGACGCTCAGCTGTCATCAAAGGCTACCATGCTGATTATTCTAAAACATACTTAGTGCAGGCATTTAAAATTTCAAAATTAACCTAAACACTCCGTGTCTTCTAAAAAATATCCTCACGACAAGTTTCTGACACTTATATTGCATTCTGCACTAAGCGGAACGAAAAAAATGAAAGAAGAGACCTCTGGTTTGAAAACACCACCCAGCTTAGTCGACCGTCTTTCACGCGATGACTGGTTCCATCACAACCTATGAAACACAGAGCGCTGAGGCGTGTATTTGACTTTTGCGTACTGTTGGCTCGTTCATAAGAGAGTGTCGCCAGAGCTCGGGAAGTTCCTGAGTTTCAACTCGGCCGATCCTGCATAGCGCCCCGAGTGAGGGGGCAAGAGCCACGCGCGGATCGTTGCCGCGATCGCCCGGCCACCATTAGTGCCTCCCCCACCCCCATGTTCACTCACGAGATAAGCGCGCGCACAGATGACCCCGGTCGGAAAGGCAATTTTTGCTCTGCAGAAAGTGAAGGCTAGTGCATTCATCCCCGTTTATATATTTATATCGGCAGTGATGGCGACCACGGCAACAACCAGCCGAGAATGTCCATATAATTGCTATTGCAACAAAATTAATAAACTGGAGGAGTTACTCGGATACATGCGGACAGTCCACAACATATATCGCCATCTGTCGCAGCAGGATCTATCTATCTATCTATCTATCTGTCCATCTATCCGTCCATCCGTCTGTCCGTCTGTCCATCCATCCATCCGTCTGTCTGCCTGTACGTCCGTCCGTCCATCTATCCGTCCGTCTGTCTGTCTGCTCGTCTATCCATCTGTTTATCCCTCTGCCTGTCTGTCTCTCCGTCTATCCGTCTGTCCGTCCATCTGTTTATCTGTCTGTCCATCCGTCTATCCGTCCGTCCGTCCATCTCTCTGTCCGTCTCTTTATCCGTGGTCCGTCTATCCGTCTATCCGTCTGTCTGTCCATTCGTCTGTCCGTGCGTCCGTTTGTCTGTCTGTCCGTCTATCCATCCATCCGTCTGTCTGTTTGTCTGTCTGTCTCTCCGTCCATCTATCCGTCTCTCTATCCGTCCATCCGTCAGTCTGTCTGTCTGCCTGCCCGTCCATTTTTCTGTCTGTCCATCCGTTCATCTGTCCTTCTGTCTGTCCGTTCATTCGTCCGTCCGTCTGTCTGTCTATCCGTCCATTCGTCTGTCCGTCTATCTATCTATCTATCTATCTATCTATCTATCTATCTATCTATCTATCTATCTATCTATCTATCTATCTATCTATCTATCTATCTATCTATCTATCTATCTATCTATCTATCTATCTATCTATCTATCTATCTATCTATCTATCTATATATCTATCTATCTATCTATCTATCTATCTATCGAATCGCCTACGTCTGGGTACCCTCAAGATCACCCCCTTAACTTAGGGTCTTCGAATATTTTGCAAGAAGAGCCAAGTGCTCGTGAAACGCCAATGCTGATTCCAGTGTTGACTATACAATTTCTTGCACATATTTAGCACCCCTTCATAATGTTTCACTTAATAAAAATTACAACAGTGTCACCTTGCATAGCATTGACTCGCAAGTTACGTGAGATCTGCGTCTTTTTTTTTGCGGGCAGTAGCAGATGGCGAAATGTATGCCACGAAATGGTCTTCATTTGGCATTGCAAAGCGCCAGTACTTTGAAAGCAATCGAGTAGTTCTTATACAATAAAGCATTATGTAAAAAAAGCCCTCTGCAAATGCAGAAAATAATAGTTGGCCTTGCGTGGCTAGGCCTGCTTCAGGCTTCGCAGCGCTTGCGGAGCGCAAGGATTGAACGCAAATGCACCCATTCACACAGCAGTGCACCATGAGCGCGCTGCCGGCAGTCATCAGCTGCGGGGCCATCTCCAAGCTCGCGCTCAGCACACTAGGCAGTATATTTCTAGACACTGTAGTATTTCGTTTAGAAGCTAGCTTGTGCACCTTATCTATTATATATGAACGTCGAAACAAAATGCATGCAGCGGCGCATAATCTGAGTATAGTAAACAATGGTCGTTGGCGTATTGCACAGGAGCATGAGCAAGGCTTCATAACTATGGCTTGGTGTGTCGCAAGTGTGCATGTACAATGTTCATTACGAAGCTATAGAAGTGGCTATGCCCTACACTGCAACTAAAAATGACGTTGCTTCAAAATGACGCTAGTACAGATTCTTTCTGAAAAGCTGTTGCAAGTGTTCACATGCTTGGGCAGGAAAATGTTTGGCTGCGATGCAGAATGTCTCTATTTTACGGTCGCTCGAACCGCAATTTTACCATAATAGTGTTGTGACGGTGGATGTGCTGGAATCAACGTTGGCATCATTGGTTATCATAAAAAAATCAGCATTGTGCATGAGTGAAACTTTGAGGTAGATGCAAATAAATAATAAAAATCCTTCAGCCCGAGCGAGAATCGGCCCAGACCTTTGGCATAGCAAACAGGTGTCCTCCAACGGAGCCACAGCAATCCTTGATGCCGAGTCGTAAACGAATACGCTGTATGAGTTTCAGTTAGTGGGGAGAGTCTGTTTAACGTGTTGAATATTGCATGACAAATTAGTAGAATCGTACCAGGCGTCAAAATTTGTTACCGTGCCGCGAGTGGATGGTCTAAAGCTACCCACCCATTACATAGCGCGCAGTATCGCAGTTGATCGTAGCACCTTGCTGATGCGTAGTGTGCCCTTCGCCAGTTTTCAAGAAAAATTGTGGTGGAGAAAACATGTCGCAAGCGCACTTTCAGGAGATATTCTTGAATAGTTCGAGATGGCCAATGTTAAGCGCACAAATATTCATTTTCTTGTGATCCTAACGAGAGCTATGAGCACAGGTCCAATCACTAAGCTACAGCGTCTTTTAATTTTCGCTCCCTCTACTAGCTCGTGGTACCTTATGTGAACCAACACACCCCACTCTCGATTCTTCCAGATTCATTGGACTGAGCAGACCAGAATATTCTACTACGTCCGGGGAGCTAGACGTAAACACTGAGTATTGCAATGAGACGGTAAGTCAACTCTTAGTTGGCTTCACGTACTTTGAGCATTTATATCATCTATCTATCTATCTATCTATCTATCTATCTATCTATCTATCTATCTATCTATCTATCTATCTATCTATCTATCTATCTATCTATCTATCTATCTATCTATCTATCTATCTATCTATCCAATCGAATCTATTCTGGCCACCTACAACTAGGTGTTCTCATGAAGGCCTCCTTAATTTGGGCTAGACCGAAATTACTGAGGGAAGGTAAGAGTATTCAGCAAATACGTCAGGCTAGTCGTGAAAAAAAATAACGTGAAAATCTCGTCGTATAGATGTCGTCAAAGCCTTTCATTTAGAAGGAACCCGTGTAGTCCCGATTCCTCTATCAAGGAATGATGCAGCAAGACAACTTTACCTGCTGGCTCGAGATCTCACACGCACGTTCTGGTCGTCTACCAGCTTCCAAAGGTGTCAATTTTATGAACTGGATCCTTCGCTTAAGTTAAAGCTACCATCACGTTTTTCCCGCTCTGATGCGACACTGTTATGCCGCCTTTGGTTTGGTGTTGCATTTACAAAGGTGTACTCCTTTCGCATTGGTATGGCAGACACTCCTACATGCGACCACTGCGGAGCTGAAGAGACCATCGAACACGTCCTGTGCAGCTGCGCTTGCTACGACACACAGTGATGCCAGCTCCGGATGGTTTTGAATCAACTTGATCCCGGACCATTTTGTGTGCAGAAGACACTAGGACCTTGGGCATCTGCCTCAGTTGCGCAGAAAGCAACTAAAGCACTGCTAATTTACCTAAAGTCAACAAGCCTGAGCGACCGCCTGTAGACTGTGTGTGCTCCCCGAAGGTGCTCGTGATTTTGTGTACCTTCTCATCTCTCTGCAACCTCTTTTCTCCCCTTTATCTCTTCCCCAGTGCAGGGTAGCAAACCGGATGTGCGTCTGGTTAACCTCCCTGCCTTTCTTTGCATCTTTATCTCTCTCTCTATCTCTTCATTTAGAATCATGTGGCGCATACCTGCATACCATTCGCCGCAGCATGCTGGTACGTGCAGACATTGCTCTTTAAAAGTGAGAGCGTTGACATGAACTCAGACTTGCAGCGCTGACTCAACGAGTGCAAGGAATAAATTTTATGATCGCATCAGAAATCAAACCCAAGCATTTTGGGTGGCCAGGTCTCAAAACAGCTCTGAAAAAAATTTAACGCGTATCTGCGTGCTTCGCTGGCAAGCAACATCCAAAGACGATAGTATTCTGTCAAAAAAAAATAAATAAAACATAATATTTGACATTCTGCTTGAGAAAATTGGTTAGTAGGCGCAGCGTGAAATATCCACGCCATCTGAAGGTAGTTTTAATGAACGAAAATTTTTCTAGAATGGAGAGCCTGCGTTCCTGGTTGTTTTAGTGAAGTGCAAAAAATATCCACTTTTTTTATTCATTTTGTCGTATCACAGGCGGACCAGAATAAGCACAGCGGTCTTCAAAATTAAACATCCCTGCATTTTTAAAAATATATACTATTAAAATTTAACAAAAAAGAAATATAATGAGCGTAATACTTGCTTTTTGGTCGACAATGCAGGGTGAACACAGCAGGCAGATCAAGATGAGTGGTCTTTAAAGACGGGATAAATCTTTCACTGGGTGGCTGAATCATTACAGAAAAAGCAAAAGACAGACCAAAAATTTAGTGTTGAAGTATACGAAAAAAGGCTATTATCTGTTATTATGTGAACTAATAAGCAGTGAATTCGTGCATCCTAATTAGGAATTGTGTTATAGCTGTACCGAATAAATGTTCTTCAGAATTCCGTAAATTTTATTCCACAACTATAGTGCAGTTTTTTTGTAAAAGCAATCTGTATGGTAACTATTCGGAGACTTACGTAGCCGAAGAACGGTATTTCAACGAACAGTGAATGTACTCAGGGGAAAACTATTTTTTTACTGTGCGTTAACTTTTCGAAGAGAAGAAACGTTATAATACTTGCTCGAGCGACTTTGCACGTCTTCCTTATCTCTTTGCTGTCCACTATCATACGCGATCCGATCCCGTGCTGTGAAGGCGCATGTTGTCGTGGCCAACCCTTGATACGGCAGCGCAGTGGGGCTAGGAAGGCGCTAGTATTTTAATGAATGCTTCATCACATGCGTCATTGTGAGAAACATTTCAGTGGCCGGACGAAAAATTTTGACCACCTGTTTTTTTTTTCACGTACACCCTAATCTAAAATACAGGAACCTCAAGGAATGTCTTCACCTAAATGCGGCTGCCGTGGCCAAATTCAGCCTATGCATATTTGGGCCCAAGCTATATATTAGAACTACGCGATGAGCAGTAATAAACCTTATTACTTCCTTGAATTGCAGATGAACTTACGCTCAAGCTGGCAAAAGTCATGCAGATTTGTAGTGTACATGCCTTTCGCAGGGTAACGGCAACTATAGCGCTGTTCGGCCTCTGCAAGCCAAAGGACCGCGTGTGCCGTCGCCTTGCGTGAACAAATGCCGTTGCACAAGCGCGTTCGGACGTCAAAGGTGCCGAACGCCTTAGCTCCAGAAACACCTCAAACGCAGTACTACGTCCACTCCCAGAGGCGGCGGGAAAAGCAACAGAGGCGGCAAGTACGAATTCTTGCTCTCAAACGATTCTCAACACCTCAGCTCCAGAAACACCTCAAACGCAGTGCAACGTCCGCTCACAGAGGTGGCGGGGAAAGCAAAAGAGGCTTATCCACATCCCGACCGAGAATGCAAAGACAAAGGCGGTTACCGGCACGTTTTTCTTCTATTGTGGGTTGCGTAAATGTTAAAAATATTGTCTTCAAACCAAATCACCCCGCTTTCTGTACTATTACAAGGCAAATGATGTTTCAGTGTTTTCGGCTCGCTGTAACACGCAAGAGAAACCAAGTATGGCATGATATCGAGTTCAAGGCAAGCACTGCGACGTGTGTTGTGTAACCCCTGAATTTAGGCATACATATGATGCCAATGCGATGGAGTACATCCACGATCGATGCATTTTACGATCAGTGGTACAAGACTCGCTTCATCAGGCACTGATGGTACCGGCTATTTTCGCCTTTCCAGCTTGATTGTCGATGCATCTATCGATTCCTGTACGTTTAACTGTGTTCTTAAGCATCCGCTCTGTTGACGGTGGTCTTTCGTTTGTGTATACTGAAAATTGTGATGCATGTGTGTCTACTTTCTCATGATGTACATCCAGAGTACTTCAATACTTTTACTGGCCATCAAGCTTCAGCGAAATCTAGATATAGAGAGAGGAACAATTGATAGGGGAACCCTCGCCCATTGCGGGTCATCGAAGCGGCCGTGGCGTTGCGATTGCACGGCACGTGCCGGAGCTGTGATGGTGGGGGTGAAATTTTGTTACCCAAAAAGGAGTCCTGAAGTACACTCGGCTAGACGCCATCTGTAGAGGGCCACGTCAGGACTGAGAACCGCAAGCTGTGAAACGTCACTGAAAGTAACTGTGAAGGTGGAATACGTCTTCAGGGTTAGGTTAGCTTAAAGGAAATTCGGAAAAGCCTAATACTGTGAAATTTAGCGTCAAATGAGGCCTTGAAGCTAGAAATTCGACGGCATGCTGATTTCACAGTAAGATATGCTACCGATAAAAAAAACAGCTTACTTTTTTTACCTGAGCATCTAGTGAACATTTGTGTACAATGAGAGTTCTTCAACGACTCTGATGGTTCTAAACGTGTCGCGGAAGTGCTGTGGTTGCTGCTTTTGAGAGTTTGTATCCAAACTTCCGGACTATATACATTCAATTTTTTATATAGGGAGATACATATCTTGAAATTGTCTCACATTTATAAAACCAACAGTCACCTAAATCAATCAGTGCTTTTATTTAGCAAGTGAAGAGGATTAAGGAATACTTTATTTGAGGTTTGCCTTCTTTTCGTGTTTTTTTTGCGTTAATTCATCACCACAGTGCCGTATCACGTTCCAAGTTTGATTGGCCATGCAATATAGCTTCTCGGTGCTTTACTCAAGTCTGTAGCTGACTCACTGTTTTTCTTGCCCTTTATTGTTGTTACTGCAAAACTGGAAGCTGCAATCATGACTCATCAAACGTGAAATGTGACCGACTGCGTCCCGCACCGGAGACGTCAACATGTGACGCAAAAAAGTTTTTCTCATGCTCATAACGCATAAATATCAGAAATTAACTTTGCGAGCTTTTGCAGCCAGCACAGGTTTTTTAGAGCGTTGTCGTGCAACACACTCTTGCAACGCCACATGGTCAAACGTCTATTAGTAGCTCTGAAGCCTCTGTTGCATGCAACGGATGTGTGCTTTAAATTTTTCAAGCTGTGCGGATGATCTGCATGTAGCTCCAACTGTTCGGCATATAACCTTACACTTTCGGTCATCTCAGTTCTTTTATAAACGAAAATAGGGATCATTTCACTCATTCGGCTTCCGTATCACCGACTGGCACGGTACGAGGATGAGGCGGCTGGTATTGTCAGCTTCTGTAAATGCGCAATTGTCCATTGCAGCTATGTCAAGAGGGCTCATTCACAGTTCAATGCAGCCTCAACACTACCCAGCTCGCTGACGGTTCCCTTCGACGCTTGTAGGCGAGCGATTCCTGCATCTTTTTGCACTATACAAATACGCTATGAGGCCATGGTAATTCCTCGGCGCAGCGTCTGCAAAAGATTCGGAACGTAACGCGGGGACTGGACAACAACGCCTGCGATTAGCCACTGATTCACGCGAACGATATCAACCTCATCGAAGTTCTTTTCGCGCACGAGCACATTCGGAGAAAAAATGGCCCCGCATCTACATGTTACACTGCCATTGTCGTCAAAAGACAGTAGTCCTGCGTCTGGAGAGAGTGAAGAAAACGTTTATTTGATGTTCTGCGCCAGAAAATCGGTGAAAGGTATTCGGGAGGTGGTGCGTTAGAGTGCCTCGAGCGTGCGGAGGTGAACGAGCACATCAAGTCACGTCACACGTGAAACATGAGCGCTATCTGGCTGTTATCTTGAAGAACGAAGTGTGCGCGCCCTGAGCGCCTGTCTCGGAGGTCAGAAGGTGTAGAACACAAGGCGACTGGTGGGTACCAACAACATGTCGTCTTAGCAAAGCATCGGAAACACTTGCCTTTCCGTGCAAGCATTGCATGTTCAGCGCAACGTGATTGCCAACCCTACGCCTTCCTCTTGGAAGTCTGCACTGCTCAGCTTACGCCGGCCGGAACAGCAATAGCTGGTCCAGCGGGCTCGCAGGGTCGCGCAAGGCAATGGAGCCCTGGACTGAGGGCGCCACCCAAAGAAGGCTCAGTGTGCATTTGTTAATATTATAAGTGTATTCTCTCTCTCAGCGCAACGTGATAAACGCTATGGTCCATGAAATTACTTGTGTATGCCTTTTCTAGTAAGAGTGACACGTACAGAATATTGGCGTGTTGTCACGGTGCCTTAGATATGCGCGATAATTGCTTTTTAATAGGCAATCGCACAAGTATGAACGCTGAATATTGAGCAATATTGATGGGTGCTGCGGGTGGGGTAGACCGTTTGAAGTATCGTTTGGCCACTGTGGTGCCGTTTAGGGTACTGTTAAGGGTGGACACACAAAGAACTGGACAGACAGACAGACAGACAGACAGACAGACAGACAGACAGACAGACAGACAGACAGACAGACAGACCATATTTTCGCGTCAGAGGTCCCCAAGAAAGACCGTCATCTTTAAGAATTTGAAACCACCCATTTCTTGTCGCGGCATTGCGCCCTTCCGCTTTTCTCGCCGATCACTGTAGGCAGCGAGAACTCGGAATATTTTTTCATCATTTTTTTGTAACCTGATCGACAATCAGGTACCCAGCAGGCATCGGGAATCTTTCCAGCACACTATAGGCTTTTTTTTACTGAGATGAGGATTTCATTCTTTCTGGGCTGTTGCACAGGAGTATAAAGGCAACGTCACAGCCTCAGCAGGGACTTTGGGGGGGGGGGGTCGCGCACCCTAACAACAGCCCAGAGAGGACTATGGTGGCACACAGAACGCCTTGAGTGAAAAGGTCTGTACTCGGTGACAACTCGGTGGCAGGGGTGGATGCATGGACGAACGCAGGGACAGACGCACGAACAGCCACACGCACGGACGGGCGGATGGACGCATGCATGGTCACACAGGCGGACGCATGGACGGACGGAAGCAAGAACAAATGGATGGACGAATGCTTCGCCCTACTCTCCATAATTCACTCCGTGGATATGCTGCCAATTGTTTTCATGATGAAAGGAATCAACTGAGGAGAGGTCGTTACGTCACATTTATGAAGCCGGAAGTAGGGAAGAGCAGAACATTCCTCGTCTATATTGTGGGCATGCTAGGGCGGCTCGCGCATGCGGAACGATTGCCAGTGAAATGGAGACACCGGCATGCGTGACACCTATGTCTCGCAGGTACACTAGACGCTGGCGACGCAGGCGTGACCACCTTGTGCAACAAACCACCCGCAAAAGCACGTGACTTGCACCACACTTCTGCCCCGCGCTCTGCAGCTCGCATCGCGAGAGCCTCTCCCCAGCTTTCCTTCCTCCATGGATTTGTTCGTTTAAAAAACACACTAGCAGCATTCGTTCGAGACCACCAGCCCGCGCTCGGCCCAAGCCATAGTTTTTGTCGATGTGGCCTCGCCAAGTGTGAGGCCGAAGGAACGTCTTTGCGCTATCCCATAGTAGAGTACCGAGTACTCTAAACAGTTAACCACTTTTTCAATGCGAATGCATTTCTTAGTCGGGTTGTGTCAGGCGTTCTTCAGGATCTGTCCACCACCCTTATTCATCGCAACAGCTTCGCGCGCACGTGCACCTAGCAACTGCAGCCCCCCCCCCCCGCCCCCAATTCACGCTTCGGCGTCGCAGTTGTCAGCAACTGCTGCGGGCGCCCGCGCTTATCATCGCCCCTAGCAACCAGAGCCCCCACCTCTGTGACTTGAACGTGACTTGCCACCGTCTAAATGTAAAGCGTTTGAAACGCCTTTGTAGTGTTTGGGCTACCAGCGTTTGTGTATCGTTTGTGTTGATAAGACGCTGACATTATGGCTGTACGGTACAAAGACCCGTGCTTGTGCTTCGCTGCACCTTCTCTCACCATTCGCCTCACGCTCACCATTGTTTGGCTGGGGGCCTCTGAAAGACATCCGGAAATGTCCGCTCGAGACGCCGCTGTAAAACGCCAACGCCAAGCCGAGAACGCTGTTTGTTTTGCTCACCTCATAGTATTTTTTAATCGGTGCACACGAGCTACTAGAGCTGTAAATGCATACTGCGTTTCTCACGACAGAAAAGCGCCACTTGTGGTGAACGGCACAATTAGATGCACGGTGTAAGAAAGAAAAAAACTGTATTCTTGGTTCTCACGTGCGAAACACCGCTATGGACGCTACGCAAGGCACTTCCTCTTGGTTCTCTTAGAGGAGGTAGGAGAATTTTAGGGGCGAAGCTCCTTATGGCGTGGCTTGGGCGTCCCTCGTATGTAACCACCAGTGGCACATACCCGAATAGGTATAACACTTGACCTCCAAGGTGGTGCCAGTGAGAGATTTCTTCTGTGCGTTGTTTAACAATAAAAAATAGTGCTCAATGTACATGCCAATGGCTGCTAATGGGTAATGAGAGACATGAGCATTCGGCTTTTAGTCAACGCGCACGCTGCGATCCCCATTAGCAGCCATTGGCATGTACACTGAGCACTATCGGACAAGAAAGGGATGCTACATTATACTCGCTGGGTGTAACCTCCTTAGCTTTAGAAAGGTTTAGCGAGCGTTGAGCCGCAGTGCCATGAATACAATGAACTTGTATATACCATGCATGAACTCAAGGTGGTTAAAAATGAGAAGTAGATACGAAGCGCAAGCCGTAAGAAAGTAAAAGCCGAATTCTCCTGTCTCTCATTTCTCATTAGCAGCCATTGGCATGTAAATTGAGCCCTATCTGACAGGGAAAGGTTGCTACGTTATACTCGCTGGGCGTAACCTCCTTGGTTTTCGAAAGGTTTAGCGAGCGTTTGGTCGCAGTGCCATGAATACAGTGAACTAGAATATACCATGAACTCGAGGTGGTTAAAGGTGGGAAGTGGACCCAAAGCGCAGGCCGTAAGAAAGTGTGCGTGTGCCAACTCTCGTTTAGTCCTTGGAATGTCCGCTGGATGGCGGTGCTTCTATATGGGGAATATATGATAAAAAGATGCGAGATGGTGGGACTTGGAGTGTTGAATAGATGAACGAACGGACACACAAACAGATGCATGGATGGACGCATGAACGGACGCAGGGGCGGATGCATGAAAGAACGCAGGGACGGGCGCACAAACAGACGCATGGACGGTCACACAGACGGACGCATGGACGGACGAATGCTTCGCCCCACTCTCCATCATTCACTCCGTGGATATGCTGCAATTTTTTTTCTAAACACATATGCTGACGCCATTGTGAGGTGACAGAAGGGAAAGTGTGTGAAAGAGAGGGGGAGGGGACGCGCTGGCGCCAGGGGGTATGAAAAACGCTAGAAGGGATGGGAGGTGTGAATGCCGGTGGGAGCTAGGTTAGCGGGTGACGCTCCGGTGGAGGACGTGACTCTAACCTTGTCAGGCATTTATATGCGAAGCATCTCTTAGCGAACTTCGGTAGATTTAAGCGTAATTATCTATCTATCTATCTATCTACCTATCTATCTATTTATTGATCTATCTATCCGCGTATGACTTATAGCTTTCCTGGACGTTTCGGTAATGGTATCAATACGCTACTTAGTATGGCATGACTTGACTGCATGACGAGCATTAGTGACTAGCCATAACTTGAAAATAATGACATATATGACATAAATGTAATCAATTACATTTCATGTTCCTGCTGACTTTGCGGTGGTTTCAATCACATGACATGGTGAAAAACTGGATAGGTATGACATGATTTCATGCGTAGTACAAGCGACCGAACCTAACAAAAAATAATGGCACGCGTGTGATGTAACAACATGATCACATGCCATGCTCATGATGCACTCGCAGGTACCATTTGGTATTATGGTACCTGAATGGATGATGAAGGTATGCAACTGGTGCAAACATGATAATCTTGGGATGCGTGTCATGTAACAACATGATTACATGCCACGCTCATGATGCACTGGCGGCTGTTCCGGCAGTTTCACTTATGCGAAACATGGTATTATGTGACGTCAATAAATGACGAAGGTATGTGACTAGTGAAACCATCATAATCATGAGGTGCGTGTCATGCGAGAACGTGACTACATGCCACAGTCAAGGCGCCAATACAGGTCGACGTGACCCGGTGCACGTGCACACCGGCGTTCGTTTCGTCGGGTCACGTTGGCGTTGCCTCGCCTGGCACCGGTCCTGCTATATACTGCCTTCTTTTGATGCGTGCGTGTTTTCACGCGTCCGGCATCCCTCTGTCACCAGAAGAGGCAAGCGAAGTGCCGTCCGGATAATGCATCGACGTAAAATGCAGCATGTCGCATTTCGCACCGGTCGCCGCCGGGCCTCGCCGACGGATGTTGGTGGCACCTGGCGTCTGCTTAGAGTGCTCGCGTTTTGGTAACGTAGCGACGCTGTGCCCAGTGTTCGCGCGTGTCAAAGTGACGTTGTATTATATAGGGCCCTTTATGATATTCTCGCGGCTATTTCGCTAGCCCCTCATATCCAAATTTTGGTGTTACGTGACGTCAATCGATGACGAAGTAGCTCCACATTTACTAAATTTGGTATCACGTGACGTGAATAGATGAAGAAGGTAAACGACGCATACAAACATGATAATTATAAAACGGCAGTCAAGTACGGAATAATTTATCTCCACCTCGTAAAGTTGTGCTAATTTTAAAGTGACATATCCACGTTCCTCATTTGTGCTTCGCATATAATCGATTCTCACTGTACGGGGGATCTGCCAATTTCTTATTGATATGCCTTTGTCGTCTTTGTTTCTTGTTCGCACGCTGCGAGACTTAGTTCACAACAGTACGCATCTGCCACTGCCAGCATGCACATGTATAGAAATATCATGGCCCCGCCACGGTGGTCTAGTCGCTAAGGTACTCGGCTCTGACCTGCAGGTCCCGGGACTGAATCCCAGTGGCGGCGTCTGCATTTTTCATGGAGGCGAAAAGGCTGATGCCTATGTGCTAAGATTTGGATGACGTTAAAAACCCCCAAATGGTCAAATTTTTCTGGAGCCCTTCACTATGGCGTCTTTCATAATTATATGGTGGTTTGGAAGCAATAAACCCCACATTTATTCAAATAAATATCATGTTCTTCATTGCCGACAATGCAGAACATTGATACGTCTGTCACTTCATTTCGTTTTGCATATAGGCCGTTAGGTATATTTAACGTATGTCAAAAGGAAGCTTGCCTCGACCTACTGTAAAATGCAATGTTGCGGACTACCGAAATACATTTCGCAATAAGGCGGGCGTCGATGTCGTCAACTTAATGGCGTAAACGTGATTAACAAGCCTTTCTAGTTTGATTGCGTTTCCTTTTCAGATGGCCTGTTCAGCTGGCAGATTTTTTTAAAGCTGTGCATTGCATGGCGCTCTAAATACCACGCGAGAACCCTGCGCATGCACGGAATTGAGCGGAAGCGCGGATGAAAAAAGGGAAAAACACAATACCAATTTCTATTTTGCTGCCAGAGACAGCGCTGCCTGTACAGAGTCAAAGCATCCTCAAGCGTTGCTTTGTGAGCTTGTGGAAGCTAAAATGATTTCACGTTCAAAACCCTAGAACATACCGTATGCATATGCACAAGCACGAATGGAAGGCGATAGCCATTTTTGTTCCTTCCAGAGGGCTGTATTGGTTTCTACAAAAGCGTGCTGCTCGAAAAAGGTTTTATGCCACCTCCAAGATCTGCCCACTTTTGATCAAGCGACGACGTCATGTGACGACATACCATTACAAAAATCCTATATATGGACTTATATAAAAGTCTCCATATATGACTACAACAGGAAATGAGCATATCTGGCTTTATGTGGAATCCCCATATATGGACCTTATATAACCTGATATGCCCAATTCGTGATGTAGCCATTTATGGTCCATATAACGACTGAAATACGTAATCCCTTATATACTCATATATGGGCGTTGCTGTATATGGCCATACATGGCAATCGTCCATATATCGATACATATATAGAAGCATCCATATAAGGTTTAACATGTCATTATATGGATACCTTCATATATAGCTATTCAAATGATTCATTCAGCAAGTTCAGCTTGCGTCACCGGCATAAATTTTGTCGGCTACAAATCATTCTTCAGCTAGAAATATGGCTGTTTGTTGAAAGGTCTGCATGTAGTCAATTTCGTCTCCAAAACAAAGGCAGTGCATATCCCCTCAACAGTCTTGTTCAAGTTATCCTCATTATATCTCAAGTTATTTTTAACAAATCATTGCAAAAAATGTAACTTAGCAACATATATAAAGGTTGTGGTGGGTACATGTCACTGTTATTTTCATTTTCCTTGATGAGATACATTGTTTTTGTTTCAAGTAATTGCTTATTTATCGACACTTTATTTCTTTATCTATTTATTTACTTACCCACAGCCCCAAGTGGCATTACTGTGAGGGAGTGTTTGCGAAAAATAAAATACAAAAAAGATACATAGTGAGCTAAACAAATAATCAAAGTCGCCTCAATCACAATCTGCAACACAAATATGTGTATCGATAAAGAAATGGAACAAAACCAAGAAAAATGCAACACGCTATTTCTAACATGAAATAAAACAAATTATTTAAGATTGTAGAGGCAATGCTAGAAGGCAGTTCATTCTATTCTCTGATTCTTTTGGTAAAAATCATTTTGAAATACGTTAGTCATGCATGTGATTTCTCTTATCTTGAATCTATTGTCAACATGGTCAGAGACATAGTATGGTGCAAGTAAATATTTCGCTTTATTGATTCCGACATGAGAATAATAAATAGCATGAAAAAGTCCCATTTAGGTTCATAAAGAGATTTTCCATCGTGTTTTCGATTAAAACTTTTCTGGCGTGCCAATGACGCGTCTATAGTGAGCCAAAACGAAATGTTGACTTGCCGTTCACCCTATGAGCTACGTTTGCGTTTAATAACTCAAGCGACTTGATAATCAACCTTTATGGAGCTCGGTAAAAAGTGATTGGTATGCAAGCCTGTCATGTACAAGTATGATGACTAGAAATGGCCCATATCATGACTGCTAAAACTGGTGTCTATAGATCTCTGTGCACATGGAAACGGAGGCTTTTAGCGATATTTCTTGCCAACGGGACCCAAAAAAATGTCTTTTGTAAATGAAACCCACTTTCCAGTCTGCCAATAATACACCATTAACGCAACACTGGTAAAAAGCTTGGTCCGCACAAATTCCGGCGTAGGCGTCGGTGGCTCCGAGTGAAAAATCGTCTTGTCCTTGACTGAAAACTGAGAGAAAGCAAATAAAACAAATATTATGAATTTTCGGGTCTGAGTGATGATTGAAATCATGCAGACCACTTGCACGGTAAGCAAGTGCTGTACCTCAAAGCTAACGTCTGCTTGGGAATAAAGAATTAACAACTTCATCTGGTTGGAAATGAAAGAAAAATAACTGTCGTGCTTAACAAATACACGCATTCTGTATGCAGGTTTCACAGCACAACACTAATATCACATCAATATTGCACGATACAAGCGTTCATTGTCGTCGGGCATCACAACACGTTATTACCAACGTGACTTCGTGGTCTAAAGATAGCCATTCATTACAAAAGGCACACACCTTACTGGGCGTATTCCTTCACGACTGCGTAGGTAGCCCATAAAATTCTGAAACATTTTACACGTATATTATTGAGAAGCACGGTCTGCTGGGTGAGTTGGTAATTCACCTTAACTGAGTTACTCGAAAAAATTTGAAGTGCAAAAGGAAGACACCTGGACACAGCGCAAACTAACAGCTCAAGCTTTACTGGAAAAATCAGACATATATATGCAGTTACGACAGTACGTGAGGTGGAAAAAGTGATTAGATGAGCAGACATCAAATCATTTTATTTCACTGTGTAGACATTGTATGGTGTACGGCACTGCGCTGTCGTGCGGGAAGTATTATTTAGGATTCAACTTTATAAGTGTTGATCACAAAGCTTCTCTAAAAAGACAACCATGCTATAACCAATCAACCCATTGTAGAGATTGCGGCTGCGCACCCTTGTTTGATGATACGGTAGGTAAATCTAGATTCAGGAACACGGTAGCGTGGGAAATTGAAGATGCGTATCTCATAAACAAAGGTAGCTATTAATTTGTCGCGTAACTTTCAGTTATGTTGCTTGCTGCGAAGGTAGCTTCTCTGGAAGCGCATTAATAATACAATTTATCTGCTCAACTAATCATTTTCTTTCACCGCACGGGTTTTCGTAACCGCATATATATGTCGGTTTTTTCCAACAAAGTTTCAGTTGTCAGTGTGCGCTGTGTCCAGGTGTCTTCCTCTTGTATTTCAGTTATTTCACGCAACTTAGTAATAACATATTATTGCTCGTGCTTTAAAGTATGCTACTTTTTCTTTACATAGAATGCAGCCATGTCGGAAACCTTCATTCAGACAAGACACTTTCAACTTTCTCAATCATACAGTAATATTCCAAAATTAAAATTGCTCAAGTAGCGTCATACAAGAAAAAGTACACATTGAGTGGATGAATTACGCACAAGAAACAAGATATTGCTATCACGTTCAACTCTGCAAAACGGTGCTTAATGGTCCCCCAGTTTTTTTCACACAGTAGCGAGCCCTATTGAATCAGACCATTTTATTTGCCTGCTTGCGTAAAACTATCTACAGTGCTCATGAATTAAAACGTAACATCACATGATTTTGTTCAACTATGTATGTGGGTATGTGCAGTTCCTCAAGATAACCAAGCGATGTTGCGACATCTGTAACGATAATGTTGCCTGTGATGTACGCATTCCAGTCGAGTTTACACGTATATCACCCGAATCGTAGATGGTGGAAACAAAATAGTTGCTATACCTCAGTTTTTTTCTTTCGATCTGTGAGCATTGGACCCTGATTTGAAGAACCAAACTAGCAAAAAAAGTTTCACTGCGTGTCCTTATCAAAACACACGTAAATATAAAAACAAGGGGAAAGTGCACGAAGAAAGACGAATTCAAACTTAGGACAAGTTCAAACGTGGGCTCATAAATCTCATGGAACTCTTGGAGATGGAGATATGCAACTGTTTTTATTTGTAATTGCGCAAGTCGTAATTTATCGTTAACAATTCCTCAAGCGTTCAAATGAGAAAAGTAGAAGGCAAGTGTATTTACTCATTGTATCTATGCTAAGGTTGGTTTCCTCACTAAGAGCCGAGTACCTGTTCTGAAGCGGGACTGAATTCCTGTACTTTCCTTCTTAGTGCTAGCTCATCGACTGGCTTCTTGCCTATCAGTTTCTGTCGTTCCTTCCTCAAATCTAGGCGAAATCGAAACCGTACCATTCCGTGGGCACTGCATCGTACCTTGCCAACCACTTCCACATCCTGCACGATGCCTGGGTGTGCACTCATTATAAAGTCTATTTCGTTCTTATTTTCGCCATTAGGGCTCCTCCATGTCCACTTGCGGTTTCCTCGTTTTCGGTAGAAGGTATTCAAAATCCGGAAATTATTGCCTTCTGCGAATTCTGCTAGTAGCTCTTCTCTGGCGTTTCTAGTACCGATGACATAATCTCCTACTGCCTGGGCTCCCGCCTGCTTCATCCCTACCTTTGCAATAAAGTCTCCCATCAGTATTGTTTACTGTGTTTTTACCTTACTCATTGCCGATTCCACGTCATCATAGAAGCTTTCAACTGAAGTGTCATCATGGCTGGATGTAGGCGCATAGGCCTGTACCACCTTTATCTTGTATCTCTTATTCAGTTTAATTACGCTACCTATCACCCTTTCATTAATGTACTCTGCATCAGACTACGAGTCCTCGGAAGACGTATCGAACCTGTGCTCTTCCGCAAGGCCAAACGAAGAAGCATGAACGCATCATCGGCATCAAGTCCAGCCACTGTGAGGACAGCGCGTCAGCGATGGCCTCACTCCATTCTGTTTGTGCCGCTGACTACTACTGCCAATCTACGCTTCCTCAACAGGCAAGCACTGTCCTTGTACCTTGAAAACTTTGGGCCTAACGAGATTAGGACATCAGGATAAACACGAGGAAGAATATTTTGGCAATCTACGTGAGGAACTAGAGTGCACTGAACACGATACAGCATGTGTCAGAGCTGGGAAACATCAAAGTCCGATCCATCATACCGGCGAATGGTGACACCGTAACAGGAGTTATCTATGACATAGACACTGAAATCGCGAATGAAGATCTTCCTGTACTGATAAAAACAGTGAGTGAAAACAACGTCATTGTGCATGCTGGTCGGCTAGGCAACTCTAGTTGTGTGCGAATAACATTCAAGGGTGACTGTCTTTCCTCTTACGTTAAGGTTGGCCATTTCCGTCACCAGGTTCGCCCATTTATTCCAAAGCCAATGCAGTGTTTCAAGTGCCAGAAGATTGGCCACGTGAAGGGCGTTTGCAGAAATTCCGCAGTGTGCCCCTGATACGCTGAACACCACTCAGAAGACGACTGTAATGCAACTACGTTGAAATGCCCCAACTTCCAAGTAGCTCACAGTGCTTCCTCCAAGGACTGTCCTCATATTAAGAAAGAGATTTATATTCTGAGGCAAATGGTGCGAGGCAACTCGACTCACAGAGAAGCTGCGCTGAAAGTAAGACGGAGGCGCCGTCATCGTCGGAGGTCCTCATGAAGGACAGTGCAAAATCTGACGAGAAAGTCAATAACTCAAGTGAAATCGACAGGCGCGGCTCCTAGCACGGCAAACATCTGCGCTGAAAGAGAAGATGCTGGAAGATCTCTCTTTCTCCAAAAGATTGGCCACCCATTCAGCCTAGACAATCTGTTGAACCTCAACAGAAGCCGCCTCAAGAACAAGCACAAAATGCTGCAACGGCCGGGAAGCCAGATCATCGCGTGATGGTGATGCTAAGATCATTAGTGGACACCATTCACATGTTGTTAAGCGACATGAATACACCGTCAGCCAAAAGTGCCCTTCAAGTACTGGACGCGCTTAGTCCAGTGCTAGCAGCCCTAGAGTAGACCATGGCAGCCCACCCCTGTCTTTCAGGGATGAGGTTCGTAAAGCAGCAATACTGCAGTGGAATGCCAGGGGACTGAGATCGCGCATGGTTGACTTTTGTCGATTTGTGTACGTCAATATGTTTCCCGTAATCGTCATCTGTGAGCCGAACTTATCGAGTGCAATACGACTCTCGGGATACGAACCTTTTATGTCGTCTACTGTTACTGAAAGCAGCAAGGTTCTGGTGTACATTCGCCGAGACTTCACTTACATCCTTCAACCTGTACCACCTCATGACGAAAAACAATACGTATGCTTAAGAGTGAAAAAGAGGAGGCTCAACATCACTGTGGTTGGCGCATACCTATCACCATCAAGCCGTTTCGATCAAAAAAGAATACGAGATATCATAGCGTTAACTCCTGACCCATGTGTTATCATTGGGGATTTTAACGCTCATCATACATTATAGGGAAGTCAGAATACCAACATGAAGGGCAGAAGCTTGGTGTCCTTTGCCTCCGACAACCAACTTTGGTTACTGAATGATGGCAGTCCTACATTTTACGTGGTTCCACATACAGTAGCTGTCTCGACTTAGCTTTTGTTTCGCGAAGCCTAGTGACACATACTGAATGATTCACGGATATAGAAACGCATGGGAGTGATCACATTCCAACATACGTCAATTTCAGAGGATTGTCGCCTCCTAAAGTGCGCGACACGGTTAAAAGATAAAAGAATGGACTGGAAAAACATTTCAGTCTCGTAAGGAAGACCGATGCCAAGAACACATATCCGATTTACAAAAGGCTATCAAGAGCACTGTAAAATAGACTGTGTGTACGATCCCATGCCCCGTAAGAATCATGGACATTGACATAGAGATGGAGCGGCTTCGAGCTTTGCGACAACGAGCTGAAAGAAGGTACCGGCGCACGAAGGACATAGAAGATTTACGGTCTGCTAGACGTACGCAGAAGAAGATCAGACATCGTTTGGACAAGCTAGAATTCCAACGCTGGATTACTTTCTGCGAGTCACTCGACCCTCGTAAGCCTTTATCGCAGATATAAAGGACGGTTAGAGGTTTGCGGTCATCGCCCATTCAGAAGTCACCATTCAAGGCCTAAGCCCTTCACCAAAATTGACCGGATGTGGATGTTGACGAAGAGTTCTGTGCCGGATTATCAGACCAAACTACAGCCATCAGCAGCGCACCACTTTCGAACAGTTGTCCGCCACCACGTGATTCCTGTATGGACTTCCCTTTCACCATTCAGGAGCTCAAAGCAGCACTCGCTTCATGCAAACGTACCTCCACACCAGGACCTGACGGAGTCTCCTACAGAGCCCTGTGTCATCTGGGTGAGTGCGCGAGATTAGCTCTACTTCAGCTATATGATGATTGTTGGCTAGAGGGCACTGTCCCCTTAAGTTGAAAAACTAGTCGTCTAGTACCATTACTAAAACCTGGCAAATCACCATTGGAACTCTCCTCCTATCACCCGATCGCATTGGCTAGTTGCGTGGGTAAAGTGACGAAGAGAATAATTCTCCGCCGACTCGAGTGGTACTTGGAGTATCGTGAGATCTACCCAAACGCCATGGCTGGCTTTCGACGTGGTCGATCATCGATCGATAGCGTCATTGACCTAATCACGTACGTTGAGCACGAGAAAGGCCATAAGCGTCTTTGCGCCTCTCTGTTCCTTGACGTCAAAGGAGCCTATGATAACGTTACACCTGAAGCCGTCCTTACCGCACTAGAAGAGATTGGAGTGGGTGGCCGAATGTTTAAGTCGATACGCAGTTATCTCCAAATGCGATCCTATTTTGTGAGTACAGAGACCGGGAACACGTCTACACATTTCAGCTATCGTGGCATCCCTTAGGGTGGTGTACTGAGCCCCGTGCTATTCACTATAACAGTAATCGCTCTCCATACGCACCTACCAAACAATATTTATTTATCAACATATGCTGATGACATCTGTATCTGGACATCTGCGGTAACTCGCCTGCTGTTACGAGCGAGAATACAGAGAGCTGCTACTGCAACTGCTTTGTATCTACGCAATCGAGACCTGGAAATTTCCTCCGTAAAGTGCGCTGTTCTGGCATTCACGCGCAAACTCATATCAAATTACAGAGTGTCAATTAACGGTCAAAATATACCATATCGTCAATCTCACAATTTTCTGGGTGTCATAATCGACAGACATATCATGGAGCCCTCATGTGTTGTATTTGAAAAAGCGATAGACAGGCATATGCCATCTTTTCAAGTTTCTCGCTCGAAAGACTTGAGGAATGCAGCCTAATGCTATGTTACGACTGTACAGGGTGCTTTTCCTTGGCTTTTTACGATACAGTCTGCCTGCATTATCAAACGCCAGCAAAACAAGTCGACGCATGATACAAAGCGTTCAGGCACAGGCGCTTCGAATATGTCTAGGTCTGCCTCAGGGTGCCTCAACCATGGCGACTATAGCTATAGCCAAGACCACCTCATGCATACCTATATTGATAATGAAGCTTTGAGGACACACCTAAGTCATGTGGGCCGGATTACCCATCACCACCCAGCCTCTCTACCAGTGGATAGACCTCATACTTCCTTTTGTCGAACAATAACTACACATAGTGACTACTTACCAACTGGTTTTACGCCCGTGGCGAGACCTTCAATTCCTCCATGGTGCCTCAAACAGCCAGTCATAAACCGGACAATACCAGACATCGAGAAAAAACGAGATTTTTCAACACCAGCCTTCAAGCAGCTCGCCTTACTTCTGCTGTACGAGAAGTACCAAGACTGCACGCACGTCTACACCGACGGCCCCGTCCTGCCAAATAGCTCAACTGCGGTGGTCGTTATGCCAACGCACGCCACAACCATTAAATTCAGGACAGCTCATGCAACCACAACAACGGCAGCAGAGCTTTCAGCGCTTCGCGCTGCGCTGCGTTTCATTCACGACCGAAGCACGCAACGGTGGACGATTTTCGGCGACTGCAAGGCGGCACTGCAGTCACTTCTGTCAAATCTACGCCATGGTTCACACGAGCAGTTGGTATTTGAAACAGCAGAAATGCTGTATTATATAACAGAGAAAGGGCACTACGTTATATTTCAGTGGTTGTCAAGCCACTGTGGAATTATCGGTAACGAACGAGCTGATCAAGCTGCCCGTTCAGCCCATACAGAAGCCTAACCAGTCAATACCTCTCTCAAGGACGGACGCTGCTGGGAGGCTCCGCATGCGTGCTTGCCAACGCTCCATGGCTCATTGGAATGAGCCTCTCTTTACGCATGCAAGATTACGATCCCTTGATCCAACATTAAGCATGCAGCTTCCAACAAAAATTCGACCAGGCGATGCTACTGCTGTGTACAGACTATGGTTGGGAGTCGGGTTTACCCGTGCGTACGCGTTCCGCATAGGTATGGCCGACACCGCCGACTGAGCACACTGCGGAGATGAAGAAACAATTCGACATATCCTGTGTGACTGCCCGAAATACAACCTGGAAAGACAACACCTTTCTAATAAACTAAACAGGTTAGATGACCAGCCGCTGTCAGAGGAAAGTATACTGCGCCATCGTCATGACTCATCGTCACAGAAGAAAGTCGTGCAAGCGCTACTGGGCTTCCGATAGCAAAGGACATGCCCATTCTGTAGCACCGTATAGGCCCATCTGCCCTCCTAACCTCACTGAGCCCTATTATATCCTATTTAACACCCTCTAGCTCCTCGAACAGTACAGCTAGACTTCCCTCACTAGATAAGGTTCTAGCATTAAACGTTGCCAAGTTCAGGTTTCAATGGCCACCACGCGGATTTTTATCCGGTTGGGATAAAAAAAATCAGAAGAAATCACCACGCGGATTTTTTATCCGGTTGGGAACTGAGCGGCACCGGGATTTGAACCACGGACCTTTTGCAAGTGAGGCGAATGCTCTAACCACTATGCCATTGCTGCACACTCCGTAATGACACTCGTCCGTAATGACGAGTATCATCACGGAGTGTGCAGTGGAAGTTGGAGACAGGGTAGTTAGACGGGACACTGGCAAGCTTTCCCAGAAAACGAAGAATCTTATAAAGAAGTGTCAAATCATGAAAGTCTGTAGTACAACAGACAAAATAGAATTGGCAGAGCTTTAGAAGTTGAATAATAGGCGTAAGGTATCTGATGTATCAAGGTATAACATGGAGAGAATTGAACACGCTCTGAAAAACGTAGAAAGTGTAAATGCAGTGAAAAGAAAACTTGGGATAGGCAAAAATCGGATGTATTCACTAAAGGACAAAGAAGGCAAAATAACTACCAATATGGATAGGATAGTTAAAATAGCGGAGGATTTTTACAGAGATCTGCACAGTAGCCGGGACAACCACGACTTAATACTATAAGAACTAGCAGTAACCCAAGTGACACCCCACCACTAATGATAGAAGAAGTCAGAAAAGCTTTGGAGAGCATGCAAAGAGACAAAGCTGCTGATGAGGATCAGGTAACATCAGATCTGCTGAAAGACGGAGGACAAATTGTGTTAGAAGAACTAGCCACCCTGTTTACGAAGTGTCTACTGACGGGAAGGGTACCAGAGTCTTGGAAGAACGCTAACATCATCTTAATACATAAGAAAAGAGAAGACAAGGACTTGAAGAATTACAGGCCGATGTGCTTGCTCTCTGTAGTATACAAGCTCTTTACAAAGGTAATTGCTAACAGAGTAAAGAAAACATTAGAATTCAATCAACCAAAGGAACAAGCAGGATTTTGAACAGGCTACTTAACAATAGACCACATTCATACTATCAATCAGGTAATAGAGAAATGCTCAGAATATAACCAACCACTATACATAGCCTTCATAGATTACGAGAAGGCGTTTGATTCAATAGAAATATCAGCCGTCATGCAGACACTGCGGAATCAGGGCGTCGATGAAGTATATGTACACAACCTGTAAGAAATCTACAGGGGATCAACTGCTACCATAGTGCTTCATAAAGAAAGCAAAATAATACCAATCAAGAAGGGTGTAAGGCAAGGGGACACAATCTCCCGAATGCTATTTACCGCGTGCTTACAGGAGGTTTTCAGAAGCCTAGATTGGGAACAGTTAGGGATAAGAGTTAATGGAGAGTACCTTAGTAACCTGTGCTTCGCCGATGACATTGCATTGCTGAGTAACTCAAGGGACGAATTGCAACTCATGATTACGGAGCTAGACAAGGAGAGCAGAAAGATGCGTCTTAAAATGAATCTGCAGAAAACGAAAGTATTGTACAACAACCTAGGAAAAGAGCAGCGATTCGAAATAGGGAATAGTGCACTTCAAGTTGTAAAAAAATATGTCTACTTAGGGCAGGTAATAACCGTGGAGCCTAACTACGAGATTGAAGTAACTAGAAGAATAAGAATGGGGTGGAGCACATTTGGCAAACACTCTGAAATTATGACTGGTAGATTGCCACTATCCCTCAAGAGGAAGGTATATAACAGCTGTATTTTTACGGAACTTAGCTACGGAGCAGCAACCTGGAGACTTACAAAGAGGGTTCAGCTTAAATTGAGGATGACGCAGCGAGCAATGGAAAGAAAAATGGTAGGTGTAACCTTAAGAGACAAGACGAGAGCAGAGTGGATTAGGGAACAAACGGGGGTTAAGGATATCATAGCTGAAGTCAAGAAGAAGAAATAGACATGGGCCGGGCATGTAGCGTGTAGACTGGATAACCGCTGGTCGTTAAGGGTAACTAACTGGATTCCAAGAGAAGGAAAGCGGGTTAGGGGGAGAAAGAAGGTTGGGTGGGGCAGATGAGATTAAGAAGTTTGCGGGTATAAATTTGCAGCAGCAAGCACAGGACCGGGTTAACTGGCGGAACATGGGAGAGGCCTTTGTCCTGCAGTGGACGTAGTCAGGCTGATGATGATGATGATGATTTGTGAAAAGTACAATGGCATGAAACCCATATTTTACTGGTGTAGAGTTTTTTTTATTAAATATAGCACAGTCTGGAAGAAATAGAACAAAGAAAGTGTGGTATTGTTAGAAAAATAGCCTAACCCACGTGACCACGATTATTATGAAGTTATTTACTGAAGCAGCATGCATTGCGCTATGTTTTCAGAGTTATCATAATTGCGAACAACGGTCGAAGGTAAAGGAAATGATGAACTTAGCTTAACATTTAATCGAGATTTGTTTTTCAAGGAGTCTGTTATTCCTGATGACCTATTCACACTTTAAAGCCACCACATCCATTCTTACTGCTTTTGGGAGAAGTTGTGAAGAAACGCTTGCCCGCAAGCATAGGTGGCCATTTTTTTCGCACGAAAAGTTGACGATCGACAAACCAGTGGCCTGCACACGCACATGCACACAAAAACACTTCCACGTCCACAATTTTGCCACGTACCGCGAAGTAGATTACTGAGAGCTGCGTGATTATCTTGTGCAAATTGGAGCAGCAGTTGAACGCTGATTAAGAGCAAGAGCGATGAAAAGTGACGAACTTGATCAGAACCGATCCATGACTCCGGCGAGCGAAGACGCAACAATGGTGCAGATGAATGCAGTGCAGGCTTGACAATGTAATCTCCATTACCCTTGAGATCAATAATTCACGCACTTTTCAGGGTAACAAAATTTTCCTGAGCCCATTGACGTACGACGTTTTATTTTTTCACAATTATTGACGCAATAGTATTACCATACGTTTGAATGTTTGCGCAAGCTATTTTTTTCGTCGTTACTTGGAAAGGGCCATGGCACTTTCTTTCCTGCTGTGTAGACCGACTGCTGTAGGGCACGGCCGAGCTAGACGGCGCCTATGCGCGCTTTTTCGAACAACGTTCTCCGAATTTTTCACCGCTTCGACGGGTGCCCTTTTGTTATCCTTTACTGTGCGCAGCCCTTGCAAACTTGCCAACTGCTACAGTGTGTTTAGGCGAGATTTTTGAAACAATGGACCTCAACTTCCCCCCGATAGCACAGAAAAGTGCAGGTCATGACTTTTGAGACAGGGATTCGGTGAAGCTTAAATCACTGCTTCGTGTATACTGGCAACCAAGACGCGTTCCAGCCCAAATTTCATCTTATTCTTCAAGCAATTATATTTATAATACTACAAAATTCAATCAACCAATCATTATTCAATCAATTTTAACGTATCCAGAAACAACCACAGAGTCTTTCGTGCTAGCGCACGCGAAAATAAAACAAGGATAAAAAACAATACATTAAAGACTATCCACATAAAAGCAAATCAATAAAAATAGCAAAAACCCGCATTCGAAAAGAAATAAATGCACAATGGGAACAACAAATATAAGAGTAGATATTCATAAAATGGGACTGAAAATTAGTGTGAAATATACAGAACCGTGTGAAAGGCTTCCTGAAAGAGTGAAAAGAGAAGGATCTGTGCACGTGAAAATCTACGTTAGGACAGGGCAGCCCTCACTGACAAAAAATGACTGTAAACGATGAAAGACATAACGATACAAGAAAGCGTACGTTAGAGAGACTCGGTATTCTGTAAAGGATCGAGTGTTGGAAGAGGCTGGCAGGTACATGCAACGGTCTATTCTATCTGGATAACTTACGCAGCATTTGGAAATTAATACTACTCAGAAGGACAGAATAAATCAACCCGAACTAGCTTGTAAAGAAATAGCAACTCAGCTACACGCTGAGGGTAAATCCTTATGACATTTTTCAGGACTCACTCAGTGACGTTACTGCAGGACTTAGAATGCCATTCCAGATCAGATATGCATATGTATTCAAGTTGAGCACGACATATCGTGGTGTAAAATTTGTAGAAGGCGAACCGGATTGTCGAGAGATATGCTGCCAACAGGAAGCGAACGAAGGCCTGGCATGGCAGCACATTTAATGCAAGTAGAAAAAAATTTAGTACGCTATCAAAAAGAACACCAATATCACTGATTTCATAAAACTGACATAACATCACAGTATTGACAGCGTATGGAATTGAAACGTTGGACGTTTTTTGACACACAACAACAACAATAATAATAATAATAATAATAATATTAATAATAAACTCACATAATAACAATAATAATCTCACGTGGCCGAACATATCTGGCCCATTGAAGCGAATGCTCGTGTGCGGGTGCCCATGAATCTCTATACGCGAGTTTGTAATTGCGCATTTTGGTGGGTATGAACCAGCATACATATTTTATAGGTAAGTGCACCACAGTGTTAGTGTTGAAAGGATGTGTTTGCAAGCAGTTTTAATTATTACGCGGCTGCACAGCGATTGGCTGTTTAGATAATGTAGAGTTTGGCTTAGGCTCACGCCCGCCCTAATTCGCAAACATGTGTGAACCATTGGTATTCGCAAGGTAATGTGTAAGTTAATCCTGATGACAGCACATGCGCATTAGCGACCTCGATCAAGTAAAGACACACCCACACAAAATACAAGTTTTGTGAATTTGGAAGCCTACAATAAATGTCGCTATAGAGCTTCAGCATTTCAATACATGGTCCAATATTTGTGTATCACGTGTCAGCCAGTTGCACCCTTCTTAACGTATTTGCGTATGACGTGGTATTTATTTGACGCTTGCAAACACTACATCGAATAATTGTTTACTAGTGAAATTATAAATTTTTGATACATTCAATATGTGCACAACCAAGAAGGTTATTCGTAACCAAAGAAAACGCAAGGTGTAACTTCCATCTTGAATTTATTCATAATATCGCCTTCGAGTTGCATTCACATAAGTTCTTTTGTCGTGTTTGAAGATATTCCCTTAATCATTACAATGTGCATGCAATTATGGTTAATGGCCGCTGATAGCAATCGCAGATGGGGGTAAACAGGATTACTGAAATCTTGTTACACGAAAGGAGCATATAGCCATCAAAACGTTCAAATAATCAGCAATTTTGTCGACCAATGTGGAGGCTACAAATGCATTAATTACTATTTCTTGCTGCCACTCCAAACATTGCATTATTATGAACAATGGAAGTGGCATGCATTTTGTTTTTACAGAATACAACATAGGATTGCTCTATAACAATAGCAACTTTCGGAAGCTTCAATCTGTTTTGTGACCTGACACGATTCCTTCCTTTTAAAACATACCTGCTCTCGTATACGTTATTTACATCGTATTAATTACAACCTATTGTTTCAAACCTAAAGTCCATGCAAAAATTTTTACGAGTTAAATTACACGAATGCATACATAGTTGCAACTATCGCGTACACAAAGCTGACCTAAAATTTTGTTTTTTTTTGCTTGGCAGAAACAATATAAGCAATTATACTCTTGTTGATGTAGAAAATAGGCAGGTCACCTTTGTTTGCGAAGTGTTATATATGACAATCAGCACAAAAGTTTGTGATCATGGTGATATATATATATATATATATATATATATATATATATATATATATATATATATATATATATATATACAACGCTATGATGAATGGGTGACGTGGCCTGGCTAATACGCCATGTTTATTCCAAAGCACTTCTTCTTCCTTAGCCTCTACCTTCCGTCACTACCTACTTACGTTACACACACACACACACACACACACACACACACACACACACACACATATATATATATATATATATATATATATATATATATATATATATATATATATATAAATATATAGACTTGGTGTCATTACGTTGTATACGAGGGACTATTTGTCAGCTGCCCGCTCGTAATAAGTCCACGTGCTACGTGACGCCACACATGCGCATAAAAGGGCCACTTGGCTTACAGATGGCGCTGGCTGATCACTCCCACTTCTAAATTCACATATAAACCCAAAAATGTGGATGGTGGGAAGGCCGCTGTGATAGCTCATTGGTTGGAGCATCGAACGCGTTATTCGAAGGTCGTAGGTTCGATTCCTTCTCACGGTTGGTTATTTATTTTTTAACCCACTTTTCTTTGTTCTTATTCACATTCACTTTGTTCTAACAACTTCCCCTATACATTCCTTGGCATTATTGTTTGTTAGATCTGATTAATATTGTGTCAGAACACGGAAAAACGAGCTCTTAGGTAAACACTTCTTGGTCGTATATATATATATATATATATATATATATATATATATATATATATATATATATATATATATATATATATATATATATATATATATATATATATATATATGCGTTTCATCCTATATAACGGAGCACTTCCACATATAAGGATCCGCTTGATATGTTATATTTGGTGTAGCCGTGCCTTATCAGGCCAGATTTGACTCCTTATATGGGCCAACTGTGTGATATATGGCTGTATATAACCCCATATATGAGCCGACCCCGCGAGATATTCATCAATATATGATAAACGGAAGTCACATATGCTGACATATATGCTTAAATGTGGCCACATATAACCTATATAATTGCCATATAAGGCATTTCCGTCAGGGTATTGACGTCAAATGGTGATGTTATCGGGCGATGATTTTATGGCCGGCCACTGATATTGTTTTGCGAGGATAATCAAATTCTGTTCGACCTAACGTGAAATAATTAAACCCGAAGGTAAAGTCGCTGGCCTATCTAACTAGATTAGATCCGCCTCAAGCTTACATCGTTCATTTCAAGACAACAAAATAATCGCAAAATCAGTAACGATGACACCAAAAGACAGGGCTGGTGCATACTTCATAATGTGGTTTGTTTCCGAAAATAAACTGCCGATGTACGGTAATAAGAAGCCTGAGTTTTTGCAGTCTGCTTGTTATTTTTGTGTTGCTTATATATCATTTCCAAATGTCAAGGTCTCACTCACCCAACAATTCATTTTACAACTCCCCCTCCTCACCCTTTTCTTCGTGTTTCGACACATGTTTAAAGAAGTGAAATAGCTTTAAGCAACACTTTTATTTTATTAGCGTTATGTCACGAGTGAGCATGTCGATTGATAAGCCTATATTGCACTTACACATCTTTTTTTCTTCTCTTCCAGTGTGATACAGCCAATAACAGATCTTGCAGTAACAGTAGCTGCTTCTGCGTTACCGTGGGCAACAATACCATTGGTCAATGCTGGACTTGGTTTGGAGAGGGCGTGGAATATAATGATTCAATTCTGGATTTCGCGACACCAGTTAGTCATCAAGAATAAAATAATCGTCATTTATGAGACCTGGCCTATAGTGTTTATGTACCACCAAATGAACGTACACGTTGCGAACCTATAGGATATACCATCAGTTAGATTGCTTTACTGTAAGTTTTTATTCAAAACACTCATACATTTTCTTGTTTGCTAAAAACACTGGTTATCCAATTTTATTGATATGTGGAGCTTAATGTGGCAAAAAACAATGTATGATAATGAGATGCCAAAGACTCCAAAAATTTAGACCACCTGGGATTCTTTAACGTGTACGTGAATGTTAGCCCACGAGCATACAGCATTTTCACCTCCATCAAAAATTTAACCGCCGCAGCCGGAATTCTTATTTCGACCTGCAAGTCAGCAGCCGAGTACCTTTACCACTAGACCAACGGGGCAGGGCTGCTTACCCAACGTATCCACTAGGAACATCGTTTTCTTTTACGTACACATGGCGAAGACTGCCTGGCGCAGCACAGCTAAGGCTAAGAAAGCGAAGCCGGATTCTTCACAACACGTCTGCGTTAGGTCCATGGAAGCCACATTTCGTGCTCTTGCACTACGTACCATTAAAAAGATAGGAAGGCAAAAAACAGGCATATTTTTTATGAATGCATGAACTGTCACTAAAAAGGCTTATCCTGAAAAATAATATATTTTTACAGCCCCCCCCCCCCTTCAGATCAGAGCTGTTCTATTTTAATGAATATAAAGATGAGACACACACCAGCCCCGAGTGCTTATCAACTTTCCTCTTTTAGTGTTTAAAAAAGTGCTATTTTCAATTTTTACCGTGGGACCTCACGGAACTCACTTGATTCGCCTGTTTTTTTAAGGTTTTTTAACTCGGCCTAATGTTGTGACCCAAAAGCAGTTTTGTGACTGCACAAGAACCGGCTACTTCGCCTGGTGGTTAAGGCACACCATTTTTCACTTCAGGAAATCACAGTTGTTTCAGCACTAGCCCCGTCACAGTCTCGGTACTAAGGCATGTTGCCAAATCTAATTGTGAAAGCCAAGCAATTACTAACATGATACTAATGAGATAAACCTCTTTGCATGAGACACCCGCCACGACCAGCTATGTTGTCGATATCTGTTGCCCGTCCATTCTTTCGCGTCCCTGAGAAAATAACGTAGCGTGTCTCTAAAAGTTATCATCTCCAAAAAATATCATGTCTCAAAAAGCAGAAGAAGAAATTGGAAGAAATTGGGAGAAATTGGGAACTACGCCCTCGAACGCGATAGCGATATACTATTCTTTGTGCGTATCCACTTCACCGTGGCTTGCTGATTGATTGATTTGTGGGGTTTAACGTCCCAAAACCACCATATGAATATGAGAATATAGAATATAGGAGGAAGCGTCAAAGCAGTGAAGAGGAAACTTGGGATAGGCAAAAGTCGGATGTATGCACTAAGGGACAAAGAAGGCAAAATAACTACCAATATGGATAGGATAGTTAAAATAGCGGAGGAGTTTTACAGAGATCTGTACAGTAGCCGAGACAACAACGACCTTAATACTATAAGAACTAGCAGTGACCCAGATGACACCTCACCAGTAATGATAGAAGAAGTCAGAAAAGCTTTGGAGAGCATGCAAAGAGGCAAAGCTGCTGGTGAGGATCAGGTAACATCAGACCTGCTGAAAGATGGAGGACAGATTGTGTTAGAAAAACTAGCCACCCTTTTTACAAGGTGTCTCCTGACGGGAAGGGTACCAGAGTCTTGGAAGAACACTAACATCATCTTGGTACATGAGAAAGGAGATGAGAATGACTTGAAGAATTACAGGCCGATCAGCTTGCTCTCTGTAGTATACAAGCTATTTACAAAGGTAATTGCTAACAGAGTAAATAAAACATTAGAATTCAATCAACCAAAGGAACAAGCAGGATTTCGAACAGGCTACTCAACAATTGACCACATTCATACTATCAATCAGGTAATAAAGAAATGCTCAGAGTATAACCAACCACTATACATAGCCTTCATAGATTACGAGAAGGCGTGTGATTCAGTAGAAATATCAGCCGTCATGCAGACACTGCGCCATCAGGGCGTAGATGAAGTATATATAAACATCCTGGAGGAAATCTACAGGGGATCAACTGCTACCATTGTGCTTCATAAAGAAAGCAACAGAATACCAATCAAGAAGAGTGTAAGGCAGGGGGACACAATCTCCCCAATGCTATTTACCGCGTGCTTACAGGAACTTTTCAGAAGCCTATAATGGGAACAGTTAGGGATAAGAGTTAATGGAGAATACCTTTGTAACTTGCGCTTCGCCGATGACATTGCATTGCTGAGTAACTCAGGGGAAGAATTGCAATTCATGATTACGGAGTTAGACAAAGAGAGCAGAAAGGTTGGTCTTAAAATTAATCTGCAGAAAACAAAAGTAATGTACAACAACCTGGGAAAGGAGCAGCGCTTTGAGATAGGTAATAGTGCCCTTGAAGTTGTAAAAGACTATGTATACTTAGGGCAGGTAATAACCGCAGAGCATAACCACGAGATTGAAGTAACTAGAAGAATAAGAATGGAGTGGAGCACATTCGGCAAGTACTCTCAAATTGTGACAGGTAGATTGCCACTATTCCTCTAGAGGATGGTATATAACAGCTGTACCTTGCCGGTACTTAGCTACGGAGCAGAAACCTGGAGACTTACAAAGAGGGTTCAGCTTAAATTGAGGACGACGCAGCGAGCAATGGAAAGAAAAATGGTAGGTGTAACCTCAAGACACAAGAAGAGAACAGAGTGTATTAGGGGACAAACGGGGGTTAAGGATATCATAGTTGAAATAAAGAAGAAAAAATGGACATGGACCGCGCATGTAGCGCGTAGAGGGTAACTAACTGGATTCCCAGAGAAGGGAAGCGGGTTAGGGGGAGACAGAAGGTCAGGTGAGCAGATGAGATTAAGAAGTTTGCGGGTATAAATTGGCAGCAGCAAGCACAGGACCGGGTTTACTGGCGGAACATGGGAGAGGCCTTTGTCCTGCAGTGGACGTAGTCAGGCTGATGATTATGATGATGATGTTGATGATGATGATGATTATGAGAGGCGCCGTAGTGGATGGCTCCGGAAATTTTGACCACCTGGGGTTCTTTAACGTGCACCCAAATCTGAGTACACGGGCCTACAACTTTTCCGCCTCCATCGGAAATGCAGCCGCCACAGCCGGGATTTGATACCGCGACCTGCGGGTCAGCAGCCGAGTACCTTCGCCACTGGACTACCGTGGCGGGGCTCACCGTGACTTGTGTCAGTGAAACTTTCACATACGGCTGCACTCTGTGTACCGAGTAGTATGCTTTAAACCTCAGGCAATTGTGCGTGTGAAATTGTTTCGAGCTTGCTAAGCACCCATTATGTGGCCTTAAGGGAAAAGGCACTTTAAATTCTGCGCCTTTCAAAGTGGGTGGCCTGCTTCAAACCATAAATTCATGATAGGCATATGTTCTGACGCCAAATTGCATGTAAGCTTGTACCACGCATTATTACTGTGATATGACATGTTACAATGTGACGCATGGATAAACGACGAATGCGTTTTAAAGCATGCAAGCTACTTTCACTGCATTTCCAAGCAGACGAAGTTATTTTCGCTGTATTCCAAGCAGACATGTGTCGCAATCTGTGGCACAACTCCCGCTTGCCACGCAATCTACCCGGGTTCGATCTACCCTCAAACCCAGAATTTTTATTATTTATTTTATTTGCAGCTTTTTCAATTTTTCAGTCACGTAAAGATGACATTTTTTGTTGGCAATTAGCGACGTTCGTACCGGAATTGCTGCGGAACTCGTTAACAACTCCAACGTGCCAGAGGACTTAAGGTAGTCTTTTTCTAAGTTCGGTGTCCAATCAGCCACACTTTTGTCGCTCTCACATTGCCTTTTGTGGTTCTGCTCACACAATTAACTACTGCAACTTTCAGAAACATCCGTGACCACAAGGGCTTGTTTAATGATTATTGATGGACTTAAGTCGCCGAGACTAGGATATATCGCTAAGCATCAGCGTCGATGCATCGATGGGTCTAGTGCAGTGCGCGCATTAAGTGAGTGCCTCGGAAAAGTGCGCAATACTAAAAATAGGAGGACAAGCAGTGCACCTGCAAACAAAATCCAGCTGAAGACGACCCACCAGCTTCCCGCTCGCAGGAAATCCGGCGGCCCACACCGTGGCTCGAGATCTCACTCACAGAGCTGTGGCCGATTCGGTGGCCACCTCCGAGAGTGGACTGATGACATTATCAACACAACAGCAACAACCGGATGGTCGTAGGGTGATCGCCTGGTCACATTCAACGACAGTACGCAACATTACGGACTAAACAGACACAAATACCCACTACCACACAACGAATTGAATAAAAGGCAGGCTATAGCTCAGAGATTATTATAGAAAAATACATACCCCTGTCCGGCGATCCTACACCTGTGTTATCCACACCTATACCAACGGGCGCATGTAAAGCGTGTGTGGAAAGAGCCTCACTGCTGCACGTGCTTTGGATGTTTGCCGGAAAAGTTAAGGTCGCTGCTACCCCTCACTTCACGACGCATGTTATGTTGAATTCAAGTGGCAGATGACGAGTGCTGGGCCGGTTTGCGAATGGAGCGCACAGATTCGAGCGGGATTGTTCTCGCCAAATCTGCGATAGGAATACGCACGTCTCGACGGGAGCTGTTTGTGAGCGGAAATCTAGTGAGGGAGCACGAGAGGGTGCCAGGGAGTGCAAAGCGTTTTCCTGACATCCATCGGTGATTGGATGAAAGGCGGGGCACTGAATACGTCCCTTGTACTCCCAGTCAAGTCAGCCGATTTCGGCGGAGCAAGAATTCTTGCTTCGCGGAGCAGTCCGTGATCTGCGGTTTCTCTCAATCTGCCATTGTAACACACAACTCACGCTCCCAATTCACCATGGGAATGGTATTGCTCCCCTCAGAGCAGAAAAACTTGATCTGGATGCGCCATTGGAATTCAACATTAGGCAAGGACGAACTCCGGGGCCAATTGTTGCTGCCGCCACCACGCAAGGTCTGGGGCCAGCATTCGCCACGGCTGCGGTCACTCTTGCGGATCGGCGGCGGCTGCACAGAAGGCGGCACTTACCACCGACGAGCTGGCTGAGCAGCTTTGGGCCGTCTGGGCAAGCCGAAGATGCTGGCAGGGTTCAAGGGCTTCCAGTGGTAACATGAGGCACCGCCTAGAGCACTGCAGGGGCCAATTCTTCCAGCCCCGGCCCAGCCCATCCCGAAAAATTTGCGCGCTTGCCCGCCCGAGCCCGGCCGGGGATTATAAATGCGGCCCGTACCTGGCCCGGTCCCGAAAAGTTTGGGCTTAGCCAGTTTCATCCAAATATTCCTTCAGCATAAACAAAGCACTGTCAAATCTTCGGTTATTGCGTAGATATTTGCAGCACACAACATAACTTCTAAAGAGTGTTTTGAGAGTTTCTTTCAAGCCAATAACTTTCGCTGTTTCTCTTTATATTTCCGGTTAAATACATTGGTAACAGTATTGGTAAATGATTTTATAACGATGTCAAAAAAATTGGAGATATAGCTGGCTTTCCTATATAGGCAGTGCTAAATACACTACGTTGTTTTTGCATTTCAAAGAAAGACTGCAAAATATAATACCCTCGAGAAGGAAAAAAAATGCCAGACATGAATACTCCGACTCTATATTATGAAGTGCATATTGTCACGGGCTCGTGATGTGGCCGAAGACAGGAGATTTGCGATGGAATGTAACTGCTTACTTGGGCGAACCTGTGCCCGGTAAACGGACAGTCCGATTACAGAAGCAGTCTTGAACTGATACAAAGTTCAAGACTGCTTAATTCTTGAACTGATAGCGGCGAACAGAGCGTCGGCCGTCGATCAACTACTGACAAGCGGCGAAGCGCGTTGGCATTTATACTCTTGTCGTCGAATGTTCTAGCGTTATCGCTGGTGGTGGCGTAGGTTCCAGAACAATCTGTACCGTTCGCACAGTGGGCGTGATCTTATCGAAATGATCTACTACAGTCTGGAACTTTCTCGAAAACTGCAGGCGCGGTTTGCGCTGAGAATTGTGTGGTGTTTTGGGACGTTAACAAAAACTTGGGAAATACTTCGTGATACCTTGAGTGTTCATGACGTTAAAATTGAACGTGTATCCACCGACTGGGGAAGCTAAATCCGAGCAAGGACCGTCCGGTAATTTTTAAGTTAGTGGACGGGAGAGACATGCCGAGAATACTGAAAAATTGCAGGAAACTTAAAAGTACCAACTATAGTATTTCCGGGGATTTTTCCCCTCGTATTCAGGCAATCCGGAAAAAACTATGGGAAGTTAGGAAAGAAAATAGAAAGAGAGGTGAAAAGGTTGCTCTTTTGTTTGATAATGTAAAAATCAAAACAAAACTGTTCAGATGTGATGAAGGAAGCTACATGATGGTTCCATTACACTCGAAATGACACGATTCTTCCCTGCGTAATGATCGGGCATCTCAAAAAAACGACACAACGCCAGTGCCACCATGCGCCACCCAGAATACGTTTTCCATTATGAATATTATTGCAAGAAGCATTTTCCTAAATATGCTGATTTGGAGGGCCTTCTTCTAGCGTATAACCCAGACATGACGGTAAAACCTGAGACGCAGTTTAATGATAACGTTTCTGACGAGGACATCGTGCCAAGGTCGCATGAGATTATTCGCCACGACCGGGGGGCAAGGGGCGGTGGCGTCGCAATTGTGCTGAAGAAAAACATTGAGTACACAGTGATATCTCACAATACCAACGTAGAAATGTTATGAATTTGTGTTCGCCTGTGCCAATACAGTGTTTTCGTTGGTGCAATTTACAGACTGCCGGATGCAGATCTTTCAATTCTAGAAAAACTGCATGATTTCATGTATGAGCACTGTAAAAGCAATGCTAATGTGATCTTGTGCGGTGATCTCAACCTTCCAAAAATTAACTGGGACCTACTGTGTGTTCCTTCATCATGTCAGCATTCCGAGTTGATGCTTGATATTGCTTTCTCGTTTCGTCTGAAGCAGCTTGTGGATCAGCCTACGAGTGTATCAGCTACTTCTAGCACAGTTCTTGATCTTTTTTTTCGTTTCGGAAAATATTAGTGCTGTAGGCTATGACATGTCGTAATTGCCTGGGTTATCCGATCACGACATCGTCGTAATTGCTGGTCGTATGCGAGTCTCGAGGATAAAGGGCGAAAACGTCACTAAAAAATTCCCTGATTTTAACTGTGCTCAAGATGAGAGTGTACTAGACCTTCGGGAAGAAGATTTTGATATTTTTCAGCATATTTATGCTACTCAAAATTCTACTGTCCAAGATTTGTGGATTCATTTCAAGGCTGTTGTTAATAAATGCATTAGCAATTATGTCACTACTAGACAAAAAAAGTGTAGTCGGCGAAATCCCTGGGTCACTCGCGATATATTACAGTTGAAACGCCGTGTCAAGCGATTACATCACTCGGCTGGGAACAGAGGGGCGGTGTCCCTACAGTTACTTCGAGATGAATTGCGCACAAAGATAAAGCTGTCCAAGTTCCATTTCTTCAACGTCAAAATGCATCATTTTTTGGCAAATGACCCAAGAAAGTTCTGGTTGCAGCTAACGAATAAGAATGAGGCTATTAGCAAAATGAAACTTGATGACACTATCACCAATGACAGTAACTGTATAGCCAATACATTTAATGACTACTTTTCGTCTGTGTTTTCTCGCGCCACCGTTCAGCCTTCGTCATATCCGAAAACTAGTTATGCTATCCCGAATATAGAAATCAACGAAAGCTGCATTTTTTCGGCGCTACTCGAATTAGACACGAAAAAATCTATCGGCCTGGTTGGCATACCAAATATGTTCCTGCGCAGATACGCCGAATGGTGCGCGAAGTATCTGAACATAATCTTTAAAGAAAGTATACGGACAGCGGAAATACCTTTAAAATGGAAAACTGGAAAAGTGGTGCCTATTTAGAAGACTGGTGACAAACTTAAAGTAATAAACTACAGACCAGTTTCGCTACTGTGCACTTGTACCAAGGTTTTGGAACATTTCATATTTAAGCTTATCTGTTCTTTCTAAGAGGACAACAATTATTTTTTAAGTAGTCAGCATGGTTTTCGGCGCAGTTTGTCCACTTCGACGCAACTTTTTCACACTGTAAATGATGTGATGGTAATGCTGGACAAGGGCGGACAGATTGACATGGTTTTTCTTGATTTTGAAAAAGCCTTCGACCGTGTGTCACACCAACATTTATAGTTAAAGATCCGATGACTTTTTGACAATCCTTGGATAATACAGTGGCTCGACTTGTATCTTACATGGCATAGGCAGTTTGTTCACATAGGCAATTCGGTCTCAGAATTTGCATCTGTTCTTTCAGGCGTTCCTCAGGGTTCGGTACTCGGCCCGTTACTCTTTTTAATCTATATTAATGATTTACAGATTACATCACCAGTATGTTGCCGTTTATTTGCAGACGACTGCGTTGCATACATGCACATTCAGTCAGTGAAATATCAACAAATACTAAACAACTTCTTAGCAGCTGTTAGCAACTGGTGCTCAAAATTCCAGATGCGCCTAAACGTTTCCAAGTGTGTTCAGATGAGTGTTACACGCAAGAAGGAGCCGCTGGTTTGCACCTATAGCATCAATAATGTTTCATTAGCTTCAGTAGACCAATTTAAATACTTGGGTTTGCATATCAGTTCTACGCTAAGCTGGAGTGGTCATGTGCAATTCATTGTTTCCAAGGCTTTGAGAAAACTTTACATGCTAAAAAATCACATGATGCATTGCACTCCTAAAACTAAGCTTGTGGCCTACACGACATTAGTTAGACCGCTATTAGAATATGCGGACGTAGTTTGGGACCCGCACACCAAATGTGACATCGATTGCATTGAACGCGCTCAAAAAAAGCGCTAAGATTCATCTTCAACTCTTACGGCAGGCACGTGTCCATTACTAACCTCAGACATTCAAGCAAACTTCCACTGCTACAATCACGCAGGAAACAGCATCGACTGCAAATGCTTTACATTATTGTAAGCGGTAACATTACAATGGGCTTCACTGATTACATGCAGTATAACAGCGCAAGGCCAACAAGATGAAAGCACAGTAAGACGATTGTAAGGTCACGAGTTAAGACGAAGGTATATCAATTTTTGTTTTTTCCTCAAACGATAGCAGAATGGAACGAGCTTCCATGTGACATTGTCGGCCTATTATCAGTTCATGCGTTCACAAATGCCGTGCAAGATTATCTGTGATGTTATGCGCAGTTCTTGTCATTCTTTTCTTTTACAGCTTAAAATGTATGCGGGTAACCATTTATTTCGCGGTATTCTTCTGTTGACGTAAGCTGTCCTTCGGTTCACATGCTTATTTGGTTCGTTGGCCGTTTCATTCATGTTCTGAAATGTTGTATGCGTCTTTCGGGTGTTAAATCACTCTATCCTGTATGTGTTATTGCTCCTGTGTCATGCCTCAGTGTATTATTGCAAATGCTGTTGGGCTTGTTTTTTATGTTCGCGTCTTGAGTTCACATTCGGCCGCAAGTGTTGTTATCATTAGACCTATGTGCATTTGATCTATTTTTTTTTATTTCGGTTGTCGACTGAAACATTGCAATGTGATGTACCGATTACTGCCATGGCTCCCAAAAGGCAGCCGGCAGTATCTGATAAATAAAAAAATAAATAAATAAATAAATAAATAAGACTATGGTATTGGCTTTAGAAATAGCAGATCACGTATTTTAACGCATAATGAACACCACATATGAAAAACACCATCTTATATAGGCTTAAAAGTAAGAAGTGGTTGTGATAATGAGCTAACTGAAAAAGAAACAAGGAAAAAGATTTTGTTCTATGCGGTGACCTCCTCATCATGAAGTATGTTGAAGTCATAATACACGTGAAGCGCAGTGTTGTTGACACGTCTTAATTCACATTATATGCCCATCGAAGGATTCGGTGATTGTAGGAGGAGAGACAGGAATGAATAAAAGAAAAAATACGGTACAAAAAAGCAATAAAGAGGGCACAAAAATGCAGTCCTAACGAGCGCCTCTTGAGTGGACGTTCCGGCTGTCACACCCTAGACGGAGCCTTGTGCCAACGACTGGAGCCTTGGTATCGTCTAGGTACTCGAGCAGCGACCGCCGTAACTCGTTGGCGGGGGTGCCAATGATGTACCCGGGTTGTACCCAATCCTTGAATGAAGTCGGGTGCCATTATAGTGGGTTTGCAGCAATTGTCCATTGCCTGGTTGCAGTATACAGCGGGCAGTCCGAGACAAAGTGCGCCAGGTCCGCTCGAGTGTTGCAGTGGCCACAAATGCCAATATTCAGGATGACCAGGTCCTGATCTCTGCAAAAACGCTGCACGAGGAAGGGGGTAAGAAGAGTTCCCGTCTGTACCTGACACAAAAGTACCTGTTGGCGGGCATCAGCACTTGAAAGAAGTGGAGGTATGTCCAATGGGTTACATACATCGAGAAGATAGCTTCGCCGGTGGCGCTTTGCTTGGGCCATTGCTTCCATGGGATTGTACCAATTGCTGTCTTCTTCAACTTCTTCTGGTGCGCTTCGCAATATTTGTTCGGGAGACGCCTGAAGTTGCAAGTCCGTTGAAAATAGCGTCAGTGTTGCAGCATATCGGCTCCTTATTGAATGAACTGTCCCAAGACAGTGACACTACCAAAGAACACAGTGCTTTGTTTCATTTGCTACATGAGCAAATAGCTCTCGCACTCGCTGTCCCCATTCGTCGCTACAGTGCTGAAACATTAGTGTTTTCTAGCATCCTGCACTCCATATCTCCGCACGCCTATAACTTTGCCAGATCAGCGTCGACGTTGACTTTACCCCATCCTTCAACCCTGCGCCGCGTTTGCTCCAAGTATGGAGGCGATCCACTGAAGGAGCAAAACGAAGCGAACTTCCTTTCCTACATTCGAGAAAGAGTGAAGTGCATGCAGCCGCACGAAAAGACGGTGACGCTAATGGTTGATGAAATTCATATCAAGCCATACTTCGATTATAAAGGGGGCAGCATAGTTGAATCGGCAGCCAATTCTCAAGAGGCAGCCACAACCGTTCATGTTTTCATGCTTCAGTCGCTTTTGTCATCAAACAAAGATGTGCTTCACATTCTTCCTGTTGCTAAAATGACCGCTGAAGTTCTACATGAGTTCTGCAAGAAAATAATTTTAGAATTGTAATTTATGGGCCTCATGGTCATTACTGTAATTACCGACAACAATTCCCTCAACCGGAAAATGATGTCGTTTTTCTCAGAGAAACAGGAAAAAAGCATTGAATATCCTCATCCAGCCGACAACAATCGGCCTCTGTTTTATGTAGGAGACCCTGTGCACATACTGAAATGCATCAGAAACAACTAGATGAATTAAAAAAAAACTAAAAAATACGCTTTTACTTTCCCGAACTGACCCTGTTAGGAATATTGCCCGACGGGCCGCCCAGAATGAAAGCAGCATCTTTTGAAGCCGTACGGCAGCTGTATGCACTGGAGCAGACATCGCTTCTCAAGCTTGGCTACAAGCTGAATTCCAAGGCAATAAATCCAGCACCTTTGGAGAGACAAAATGTAAAGTTGGTGTTAAATGTCATTATTCCGTTTGTATCAAACGCACTTGAGACGCGTGGCGATGCCCTTGAAACCACATGTGCCAGTTCAACAGCTCTTTTCGTAAACATCATATCGACGTGATGGAAAATCGTCAACGTGAAGACCCCTTCTAAAGGTCGCCGACTGAACGACACCCTTCAAAATCCAGTGAATTCTACGGTGGATCAACAGCTGGTTTTCCTTAGAGGCATGGTAGACTGGCTGGATGCTTGGAGCAGCGTCAACATGAGCCGAGGCTGCTTGACAAGGGAAACACATTCTGCGTTGAGACTCACTTGCTACTCTCTTGTTGAGCTGTCGTGGTACTGTTTAGAAGAACTGAAATTCAAGTATGCCTTGCTGGGAAAATTCCAAACTGACACTGTTGAAGATCACTTCGGTCGCTACCGTCAGCTTGCTGGTGCACAATGTCATGTTTCCGTGAGGCAGCTTCTGGAGTCTGAAAAGAAAATTCGTCTGCAAAAGCTGCTAATGCTTCCGCAGCAAGACATAAGCAGCGAAAGTGACACAGAAGTATCGCAACATAACTTCTCTGTTCACATGTCAAATGATGAAATTTCCAACCCAAATCATGACATGGAGGTCGTTGCTTATATCGCTGGATATTGTGCTCATTCTGCTCTGAAGAAGCTGTCAAGCGCATTTTGCTGCAGCGTGCTCGTCCTGGAGAGCAGGAACATAGATGTGAAAGGTAACACAATGATTGACAATTTGTCAAGAGGAAGCTTAAAGTTTCCGCAGCCACGTACTGTGCACATGGTGCTGGTGACAACGCTTGTTGTCGAAAAGCTCACCAAGGGAGAAAATGCAAAGGTGTTCCTCGCGCCGAACAACCAACGTGGCATAGTAAGCTCCATTACCACATCACTGCTAGGAGATGTTGAGCTAGAGACTTGTGAAAATGGCCATACCTCTGAGACTATCGTGCGGCATGTAGTGCGTGTTGCAACAAATGTTGCTCTGAACAACTTTTGTAGACTTCGAAATGACACCATCCAAAGCTCCGCACAAAAAAAGGCAGATGATAGAAAAATCAAAACCTTGAACAAGAAATGAGGTAGGATGGTTTTAGCCTTTCGTCCTAATGTAACCACTTCTACAAATGCATTTCTGACTATTACAGTTTGATCAATAAAGTGCAAAGGCAGGCGTAAACAAATTCAGACCACGCAGGAACAAAAAAAGAACAAAAAAAAGAAACACTGGCTTTCAATAAGTGCCCACGGCAGATATAACGAGAACGAGTGGCGACGACGACCGGGGTGCAGGTGGGCAACTAGCGTGACGTCACGCTCTCCCTGGAGGGGCCTTGTCAATAGTCTAGGTGATGTTAGTGTGGGTAACGCATCGGCGCGAAAGGAAGCATGTCGCATTTATTACCGGTTGCCGTCGGGCTGCGCTGACGGACGCTGGTGACGCTGATCGCGCCTGGCGTCAGACTGTAGAGACCTCGTGTCTTGCTAACGCAACGTCGCTTTGTCCAGCGTGCCCGCGTGTCAACGCTACAATGGAGCACGTCGGGCCCTTCATGATGCGCTCGCAGCCATTTTGCTAGCTCCACGTATACCAAATTTTGTGATAAGTGACTTCAATAGATGACCAAAGTATATAACTGGTGCAAACATGATAATCCTGAAACGAGTGTCATGTAGGAACATGACAACATACTACGCTCATTGCGTGCTCGCGGCTGTTTCGCTAGCTTCACACATACTAAATTTGGTATCACGTGACGTGAATAGATGACGAAGGTGAAAAAATCATTCAAACATAATAACCATGATACGGAAGTCGTGTGCGGCATCATTTACCTCCACCTCGTAACGTTGGGCTGATTATAAAAAGACATATCATTGCGCATTCGTGCTTCGCATATCATCGATTTCTACAGTACGTGGGATCTGCCATTTTTTTTTCTTCTTTCGCAAACGTTCCCTGCGCACTAAGAGAAGTAGATCGCTTTCAAAAAAGAGCTCTTTTTATTCTATGGTCACTGCATCTGATCATCCTAACTACTTCTACATCCTGTACAATGCCTGGGCGTGCACAAAGAATGAAGTCTATTTGATTTTTAGTTTGCCATTAGGACTTCGCCACATCCGCTTGAGGTTGGTCCGTTTTCTGAACAAGGTATTCAAAATTAGTAAATTATTACGTTCTTCGAACTTTATTATTAACTCCCCTCTGGCATTTCCAGAGCCGATGGCATATTCTCACACTGCATGGTCCCAGGCCTGATTCTTGCCTACATTGGCATTAAAGTCGCACATCAATATTGTATACTGTGTCTTAACTTTATTGGTTGCTGACTCTACGTGTTCATAGAAGCGTTCAACCAAATGATATCATGGCTCGATGTAGGCATGTAGGCCTGTACCACCTTTATTTCGTGCCTTTTGTTGAACCTAATTATGATACTTGCCACACCCTCACTGATGCTATAGTACCCCTCTAAGTTGCCAGCGATAGTCTTCAGTATGAGAAACCCCACCCGGATTTTTTTCTGTCAACTAATCCATGGTAGCATGGGACGTGTCCATTCTTCAGCTCTGTATAGGCATCACGTGTTCTCCTAACTTCGCTGAGTCCTATTACATCCCACCTAACACCTGCCAATTCCTCGAATAGCTCAGCAAAACTAGCCTCAATAGATAACGCTCTAGCGTTAAAGGTATAGGCAAGTTAAGATTCAATGGCGGCCTGTCCGGACCCAGGGATTCTTAGCATCCTTCGCTGCGTTACAGGTCTGACCATAACCTAGGCCAGCTGCTTCGCAGCCGCGGAGGACTGGGATCCAAGGGTTAATGGTTGTGTAAATGCGAGGTTGTGGCCAAGTACTTCACGTTGGTGGCCAATTCTGCTCTGGTGAGGGAATGCATTACCCGCAGCTGGTCACCAGTGAAGCCCCACATAAGAGTCTTTATTTTAAGATTACTTCCTTACGCATTTTAAGTAAATATACAATTGGGAATGGTCTGACATCTTTACTCAAACCGAATTTTGTGATGACATGCCAGGCTGCTGCGCTCTCTCTAAGTAGGGGGGGGGGGGTTCTGTTGCACTTTCTCAGAAACGTACCATACCATCTGACGACCTATTAACTCCAAACTTTACCTGCCTCGTAGCTCGCCTTACCTTTTTTTCTCATCTCTCTGAAAATATATTACTCATAAAAAAACAAGAAAAAAAGGGCGGGGTACCCTGCGTGATTTCAAAATTCGGACCTTGCGAGTTTAGGCCGGGGTAGTGCCTTGAATGACCCTACTCCTCACGGTTTTGATCTTGCCTAATTTCTTCCTGCCTCACTCGATTTTGGCAGTGTTGGCTTCAGAGTGTCTGCGATGTCGGAGTTTTGCTGATTTCGAGTGGTCGCACGCCTACCATGACATTTTCTGTCAACTGACTGTTTGCGCGCGCCTGTTTTGCGACTAATCGGCTTCTTCCATTCACTTCTTACGTTGAGCGTATACGTCGCGAACGATTGGACTGCATGAAAATTAAATGCGAAAAGTTTCCAACTGCTAGAGAACGCACAGGCGTTGCCTTAAAGGCTGTATCCTGTTTTGCTGACGTGTTGCGGTAGTAATTAAAACTTTGGGAAATACATATTAATGTAGACAGTGACCCTCAGATGGGAGTCAGCTATGCGTATTAGTAATTACATCTACAGTTTTCTAATAACAAAAAAATACTAAATGAAAAGGTAAGGAGTGAATTATGTCTAGTTCCATAGGCGCCGAAAGGCAAAAAAGATGGTTCAAAAGCAATGTCGGGTTCGCATCACTCCCACAAAGCGTCCGATTGAATTGCTTGACTCTGACGACTCTTGGCACCCACTCTCACGCACAAATTCACGCGACTCGTTCAGCTCGAACATGCCTCCAAGTATTGTCCTCTGTTTGGGGAACGTAACTGGTGCTGGTGGGGGCCAATGCTTTAAGACAAATATTAGAAATTTACCTGTTTGCTTAGGTAGTGTACAAAATTTAAATGCAGGAGGTAACGTAGCGTGTGTCTTTATTTCACTAACAATACAAATTTGATTAGCGTATTTGCCTCGTTAAACAGATGCATGACAAAAAGCTAGTTAGAGTGCGCAATAGTACTATCGCACCTTTAGGTGTTTGCAAGCTTACGTAATAAAAAGACCACCAAAGTTGATAAGAACCCAAGAAAGTTAGCAAGAGCTTCTTTTACTAACTTTACTAATGTGGTTTCAAGCTGTACACCATTTCTTTAAATGCGAAGCATTTCTTAGCGAACTTCAGTGACTTTGAACGTATGTATCTATCTACCTAACTAGCCGTCTACGACTTTTAGCTCTCCTGACTGTTTGCATAATGGTATCGATACCAAACATGGTATGGCATACCATGACTGTATGACGAGCATATTTGAATAGTATTAACATGAAAATCATGACAATAATATCATGAAAGTCAAGATCTATATTTAATGGTCTTGTTGCTCTTGCGGTGGTTCCGTTCACAAGACATGTTGCAAAACTGGTATAGCATGACATGATCACATGGCAAACACAAGTGACAGACCTTAAGAACAAAATCATGACATGAGTGTCATGTAGTAACATGACTCATGATACGCTCACGGCTATCTATCTATCTATCTATCTATCTATCTATCTATCTATCTATCTATCTATCTATCTATCTATCTATCTATCTATCTATCTATCTATCTATCTATCTATCTATCTATCTATCTATCTATGACTTTTAGCTCTCCTGGCGGTTTCAATAATGATATCGATACCAAACTTGGTATGGCATAACATAACTGTATGAATAACATATTTCACTAGTCATAACATGAAACTCATGACATGTATGTCATGAAAGTCACGATATACATTCCATGGCCCTGCAGCTCTTGCGGTGGTTTTGTGCACAAGGCACGTAGCAAAACAGGTATTGTATGGCATGATTGCATGGTGAACACAAGCTACAGACCCTAACATGAAAATTATAACATGCGTGTCATGCGTGTCATACTACATGCCACGCTCATGAAGGGCTTGCGGCTGTTTCGGTAGCTTCACATATGCGAAAAATTTGGTATTACGTGATGCCAATGAATAATGAAGGTATGTGACTTGTGCAAACATAATCATGAGATGCGTGTCATGTGAAAACATGACCACATGCCACAGTCAACGTGCCAATACAAATCGACATGACGTGGTGCACTTGCTCGCCGGCGTTCATTTCGTCGCGTCACGCCGGCGTTGCCACGCCAGGCGCTTGTCCTGCCATATACTCGCAGGCGGGCACCGTGCTGCGTTGCTTTGACGCATGAGCGTTCCAGTGCGTCCAGCATCCCTACGTCATGACGAGAGGGAGACCCAGTGTTGTCGGGGTAACGCATCGGCATAGAGTAATGTTACTCTATGGCAGCGGTGCGAAATGCAGCATGTCGCAATTCGCACCCGTTGCTGTCGGGCCGTGCATACAGACGCTGGTCGCGCCTGGCGTCAGACTATAGAGCGCTCACGTTTTGCTAACGTAGCGTCGCTTTGCGCAGCGTGTGCGCACGTCAACGCTACATTGGAGTATATAGGGCCCTTCATAATGCGCTCGCAGCCGTTCTGCTAGCTCCACATATACCAGTATTGGTGTTACGTACGTCAATGGATGACGAAATATATGACTGGTGCAAACACGATCATTCTGACATGCATATCATGTAAGAACTTGACAACATACCACGCTTATAGCGTGCTCATGGCCGTTTCGCAAGCTCCACACTTACTAAGTATGTTATCACGTGACGTGAATAGATGACGAAGGTGAATGACACATCGATGCATGATAATCATGACACCGAAACCTTTTACGGAATTGTTTACCTGCACCTCGTAATGTTGTGCTGATATTAAAGTAACATAAGAATTGTCATTCGTGCTTCGCATATCATCAATTCCCCCTGTACGTGGGATCTGCCGATTGTGTTTTAGAGAGCAAACCTAAGGTAAAATGAATCGACGATGAGCAGACATGAATTTGTTCAAATCCAGTTATAGTTTAAAGAATTACACAAAATCAAGAGTGTCAGCTGTATCCGTCAGCTTCCGATGTGGGTGAATAAAAAAAAAACTGCTAGAGTTTCACGCAACGGGCTGCATGAACACTTTCACACAAATTTAAGCCTTGCGAGTGTTACGTAATATGAAGCAAATACTGCCTTGAATATCAAGTTTCAAATTCAAGCTTACATTTAGATTTAACTCTGAAACATTATAGATTATAGAAAAACACTCAAAGAATATGAGAGATACAAACATAAAAACACCTGGCCTGCACGGAAGGTGCAGCACAGTGACTGCGTGAGCTAAAAGAGTGGCCTTTCAGAGCTTTTTCTAAACACTCATTGGGAACTGCTGCACACTTGGTAAGTACCCACTATGGCGATAATAATAAAAACGTTTGGGTAGTATTTGGCTGGCATTCATTATTCTATATTTTTTTAATTCTTAAGAAGCGTGGATTCGCTGAACACTTGCAAGGAATTTTGTGCCAATAGTTCATGCAGTGTCTGACGACTATGAAGAATTATGTCTGAAGTGGGTATGTGCCACAGGTATTAGCTGAACAAGAACAAACTTTTGTAATTAGTTTAAGCGTTTGACGACGCACTCGTTACAGCATTCAAATTGTGCGATGAATGGTTGTTCTTTCGCTGTTTAAAACAATTTATAGGCCGTAATAACGTGATTACTTTCCCGAAATTAAGCTTGCGTAAAGCAAAGCAAGTTTGCCGACAAGCCCCAAGCAGCGCTGTGGTTCAGTGGTAGAATACTGTGCTGGAATTGAGCAGACCCGCGTTCGAGCCTCACTGTGCCATTGACGCTAGGTTTTTTTTTAAGTTCGAGCGATGTGGTTACGGACACCACGAGCGGCGGCGCTGCGCGAAACCCGAGTTATGATCCGGTAACAGCTTTTGCTGTAAAAAGCTTCGGCTTTGCCGCAAAAACGTAGCAATGAACGTGACAGCTATAAATTGGAAGGTCACGCGCAGAATGTCAAGCAGATTAAAACGTGCCCCGCGTCACGCGCAGATGTCCTGAAAGGGGCATCACCCACCATAACCATATAAGCTAGCCTTGATATAAATATATGTTTCTTCTCTCTATTATGCACTAAACGTACTCACAGGTACACATGACCGCAAGTAAGCACCTCAGTTGTTACTTAGCTGTGTCTGAAAAGCGCACTCTTTTTGCAAACGGAGACTGTGCAACGATTGCAGTGACGTTTGTGTGCCCGGTAAATACAGCAGAATTGTTTCGGTGAAAACTGCAAAGCCAGCCAAGACGTACGATCCTCCTCACCGCAAGTTGAGGGTGCGCGAGCGAGCGATTACCCCCCCCCCCCCTATCCATGCGACAAAGTATGCGTGGGAGGCAAAAGCGCACGCCGCTGCATCAGGACGTTGTGGTGACACGCGCTCATTGCGCCATCTTGCTGGTAATGCTAAAAAATGATAGTTCCTCTCCGAGATGCCCATGGCCACCGTTAATTGGTAGATATAAATAGCTTGCCGTTTGAACATTGACCGACATGCTCTTCCGTGGCTCAGTGGTTAACGCGCCGCACTCACGTTTCAGAGGTTCCATGTTCTATTCCATGCGCCAGAGTCTCTTCTGGATATTTTTTTCTTGAATTTTCATATATATAGATACGTATAAATATACGATGACTGACGGCGACGCTCACGTCTACGCCGACGCTGGCGGCAAAATTCAGCTCAGAGTATTCATATAACTGCTATCGCAATAAATGTTAACGACATCCTCTCAAAGGTAACCCTCATTGGATGCCAAGCAGCAGCGTTGCGCACGGCGATTCGGCGGGTGCTTTCAAGATGCTGCTGAGGACGTTCCCAACGATGACGACGTCGAGAATTTGCCGGCATTGGCCTTCCGCGTTCAGTGCTGCCACTCGGCTTTTTTGGCTCTCGTCTCATCAGTGTTGCTGACGTGTTGAAGGAGAAAGAGGAGGATACAACTTTATTTGAAAAAAAATCAAAGTAAAGGTGGTTGGGCCCCTAGACGTCTGGGAGCCCCCTGGCCGACATCTCTGGCAGGCCCGGTAGACCAGCCACATCTGATCGTCCGAGCCAGTGACCCGAAGAGCGGCCGCCCACAAGGAAAGGAAAGGGTTAGGGATAAGGTCTACCGCCATGGGCTTTGGGCAGTTCCACAAGCAATGGAAAAGATCAGCCCGGAGTGCCCCGCAGGTGGCTCAATGTGGTTGATGAACAGTGGGGTAAAATAGGTGTGCCAAATAGAGAGAAATCAATGATTTTGTCTGCAGCTGGCGCCAACCTCAACTCTGATTAGGGGTGAGGGAGAAGTTTGGGGTAGGGAAATCTCGTCTGCCGTTCCGGTTATACCTCGTAATCTCATGGTAGGTGCGGATTCCTTCTTGTGGTTTTCTCACGGGTTCGGGTGAGCGATCCCCCAGGGTCCGGATGGAAAGACCTCGGACATGCGCATGAACGAGCTCGTTCCCAGAGATACACTCATGGCCAGGCAGCCACGTGATAGTCACCGGATGGAGAAGTGAAGGAATGTTGCTCAGTATGCGTGAGACTGTCTTTGGTGCTATGCCTTGACGGAAGTATCGATAAGTGCTCTGGGAATCAGTGCAAATATCTGTAATGGTAGAATCGGTGGCCGCATGCACCACTGCTAGGGCTAGTGCAACCCCCTAAGCCACGTCGGGGCGTGCCACTTTAACGGACGCGGAAATGCAAATGCGCCCGTCTTCTGTCATGGCGGCAGCCTTGGCCGTTCCTGCAAGTGGGTCTACCGCAGCGTTGACTTAGAGGACGTCTTAACAATTTTTGTACCTTCGTATGTATTGCGTCGGCCAGGATGGCGTTTTGGATTCATGTTCCGCGGCAATGGTTTGAGTTGCATGTGTGCTGCCACCCTTGTTGGAATAGGCGACCATGCTTCTTCGTATCGCATCGTGTCGCTCGATTCAAGCCCCAGGGTTTGGAGCAGGTTCCGCCCTGTAGGTGTCCGAGAAAGGCGCAGGAGCTGATTGCTTCTCTGTGCTTCTATTATTTCTTGCACTGTATTATGCAGACCTGTCTCGAGGAGCAGAGTAGTTATGGTGCGCATCAGCAACCACAATGCAATATTAACCGCCCACCTGATTAGACTGTTAGCCCGTTCCATTTGCTTTTGAGTGAGATGGTGATACGGAAGATGGTAAGCGAGGCGACTTACCACCAAAGCCTAAACAATTTGCATGGTGCCTTTTTCAGATAGACAATGATTGCACGACGCAATCCGGTGGATCAGTGCTGAAATTTGCTTTACCTGCTTATCAAGAATGTTCAAGGTGTAGTTTGCGTCTAAGTTTGATTGTATGTGTAGACCCAATACCGTGATTTTATGTACTCTTGGCACAGGTTGATCATGCACGTGCAGGTCAGTGCTTGGGTCTTGCATGCGGGGTTTATTTGTAACTCCAAATTTTCTGGTGAACAGTGGAGGCCCATTTTACTAATATACCGCTCGATTACGTTGATGGCAGTTTGTAGAACGTCTTGTGCCTCCCCAATAGAGCCATGGCGCACCCACAGAGGCATATCATTGGCGTAAAATGCATGCTGTAATTTAGGAATATCATCAAGCTCTTTGGCCAATGGGGCCAAGGCTACATTGAATAAGAGTGGCGATAGGACAGCTCCCTGGGGTGTACCCCTGTTTAGGATAGGAAAAGTGGCGGATGTAAGTGTACCTAATCTAACCTCAGCGGTGCAGTTTTCCAAAAAAGCTTTGACATAATGCCAGGTCCTACGACCACAGCCAGTTGTGGCCAGTGTCCTGAGAATGTGTTCGCGACCTACATTGTCGAAAGCCTTTTTTATGTCTAATGCGAGAATGGCTCTGGTTTGGTTTGTCTGCCGTTTGGCATGAAATAGAGTCTCTCTAACCTGCAGGAGGACATCCTGCGCCGAATGGTTGGGGCGAAAGCCAAACTGGGTGTTGGGAAAGAAATTGCTAGCTTCTAAACGCGGCTGTAGTCGACAGAGGACATCATGCTCAAAAAGTTTACCTACACAGCTCGTGAGCCAGATGGGTCGTAAATTTTTGAGAAGTAGTGATTTGCCTGATTTCGGGATCAGATTATTCTGTGCATGTTTCCAAACACAGGGCAGTGTGCCCTTGCTCCATTGTTCGTTAAAGAGATCCATGAGCTCCTCTAGAGACACGTCATCTAAGTTTCGGAGGATCTTGTATGTTATACGATCCGGCCCTGGTGCAGTGTCCCGAGTAATACAAGCAAAGGCCTGTTTTACCTCTGCAAGCATGATATCTGCATCCAAGTTTTCGTCCGGATCAGGGGGTGTAAAAAGGAGTGCGTTCAGATCCGCCGGTAGGGGCTGAGGAGTGCTAAGGTTTTTTATTTGTATCATAATGTCTGTGCCTTTTTGCTCTTCTAGGTAAATAAGCCGTTGGCAGCGGTGTAAATGAGGTTTTTGGTCGACGTGGGGTCTAGAAGGGCCCTTAGGATGTTTCACGTACGTTTTGTGCCAAGTGTTCCTTTCAGTGTCCCACAAAAGTTTTCTCAATTGGCTTTCGCTAACTGGGTGGCATACTGTGCGGCTTTCTTTGTGACTGCAGCAATACGTAGGCGAAATTTGTAGTTTAACCTCTGACGCTTCCATCGTTTACAAAGGCTTCGTCGGGCCTCCCACAGATGGAGGAGGTGGGGGTCAACTTGAGGCGCAATTAACGTGTTCTTAATCTTTTTACCAGACCTAATAACAGCATCTTGTGCACCCTTTGAGTCCAGGACTCTATAGATTGCGGAGTGGTATCCTCCGCGGCGATATATGTCCGGAGTTTATCCCAGTCAACGAGGGTCTGCATTTTAGGTCGGAAAATTTTAAAATTTTGCGTTATGACAGTTTGAATCACATGGTGGTTGCTTCCTATTGTATCCGGCAGAACCTTATGTGGTTCTACTATTACATGTGCCCTAACCATCGTGAGGTCAGACGTGGTATCCCTGGCGGTGCTAGTGCCTACTCGCGTTGGCACAGTAGGATCAGTAATTAAGATAAGTGCGTGGTGCATCATGGCGCTATGTACAAGGTTACCTTTCGGTGAGTTACTTATGTAACCCATGCGGGAAGGCGTGAATTGAACTCACCTAGTATAATGCGATGTGTGGACCACGTTTGAGCAAGAATTTCGGTTATGCTAGTGCCCTTTTCTTTAGGGGTGCTGTATATGTTGATTACCAAGAGTCCTTTATCCGATGTGTGATTCGACGGGATTACCTCAAGAGCAGTGTACTCGGTTCCCTTCTCTGATGAGCTTCTTGTAGGGGTCCGATCTATGAATGGAAGAGTTTTATGAATAAGAATAGCGGTGCGCATTGTTACCAATGCCACCTGATACCCTTGCAGAAAGAAAGGGACAGACCCCGTCTCCTGCAGAGCCACTATATGAGGTGGTTCAGCGGAGTGTTGAATGTAGGCAGCCAATTGAGAGTGTTTTTTTTTTCTGATGCTTCTACGGCTCCACTGCCATATGTTGATATCAGATGAATTTTGATTTCCGCATGGAGAAGGCAAGCCTGCTCTTCCGGGATTTTGTTGATTACTAGAATTCGCCATGTTGGGTCGTTGTGGGAGTGAAAACTCCCAAATGTGGGCTGTTCGCCTGCGCCGTGTTCTGAGAGGAAGCGGCGGCCGATTTGCGTTGTTTATGCTTACGGGTTGGTGATGATTGAGCTTCAATATCGTACAGGTGATTAATTGTAGCCTCAACTTTTTCCATGTGTTGACTAAACGTAGTCTCCATTCCCTGGAGGGCCTGTTCTTGCTCGTTAATCAGTTGTGTTTTAACAGCCTCGAGGCTATCACTTACGAACTTTAGAACTAGTTGTGTGACGGCTTGAGTGAATTCTGGAGTTTGGAAATACTGGGAGCACGTCTGTTGAACGAGGGCTGATGAATGGGTGGTGTTGATCGCGAAGGATTTTGGGAGGCCTGCTCTACGGGCGACTTACAAGGGACGGCCAGGGGGTCCTGCCTTCGCTGTAGCTGTGACTGTCGGGCTTGATCTAGGCGACCTCCTGCAGCCAAGCCAGATGAACTTGAGGCTGCTGCCCTGGCCTCGAAGCAAGGTGCATGGGTGGGCTTTCGTTGCGAGAGTGCTGGCCACGTATTGTAGCTTTTCTCACTGCACTGCGAGGAAGGCAGTGGGTAGTTCCTAGATGAATGCGCAGATGCCTGGATAGGTGGAGGTGCTCCAGGTTGAGTAGGTTGCGAGGTCAGCTTTCCATGCTTTGAGAATTTTCGAGCGCTTGAATCGAGCACTCCTACCGTGGCCTTCGCTGCTGGCGTGCTGAGGACGGCTGCGAGGTTGGTTGTTTGGGGGCAACTGTTCAGAAAGTTGCTTCAGTGGAGGATCATTGGGCTTTTCTGGGAGCTGGCGTTCATCTCTAAGAACATCGGGCCCAGGTCTCCTTTGTCGGGTTGGGCCACCCAGGTCGATGGTGGGGTGTTCGTCGGAGCCACAGGTTAAACACCACGGGATGCAATTATCGTGGTGTTCACTTGGGTTGAGAATGCCACAATTTCCGCACCGGCTTTCCTGTGGATATGGGCAGATGTCGTGTCGGTGGCCAGTTCTGAGGCAGCAGTGGCACTCTTGGGTGACTGGTCGGAAAGGTCTGCATCGAAATTCCACGCCTTGGAAGTAAACGTATCGGGGAACACGCTTTTCCTCGAAGGTGTAGAGGCATGCTCCATTCGTCCCGTATGGTCGCGCTTGGATAATATTGATACTTTAGGGATAAGTGACGGTGTCGTTCATGAGGGCGTCCTCTGTGGGTATAGGGAGGGCTCCTGTGATTACTCTCTTGCAAGAATTATCTGGGGAAGCCACGTAACCAGAGACCTATTTCATACGATCTGCTGCCAAGATTGAGTGTCTGCACATGGCACAGCTGTACCGCGAGGTCTGGGTCTAAGGTGCTGACTAGGGCGATGTTCTGCTCCTTGCGTACTCGTATCCGCACACTCATGGGCAAGGGGGCTCGGAGTGCGGTTCGTATAGCGGCGCGCAAAGGTAAAACCGCTTCTTGTTGTAGAGATATGCCTACTCTTATACGAAATATCACCTTTTGGCCCTCTACGGGAAGGCGTGGCCGGTGGGGCCGGCCGGTTCCATGTCGGTGCTCACGTTGGTGGAATGTGGCTGGTGGCGTCGCGGAGGCCTCCTCAGCAACAACCTTCTTTCGGCGAGCGTCGATCACCCGAAACCATGAAGTGTGAGGCACGGATGGCCGCAGGTGTGTATTGTTGAACGCTTCGGCAGCGCCGCTCGGGCCGGGGGTAGAGTCGCTGGGCCTGACATTGTCCATGGGTTCGAAGTTGTCAGCATCCATGCAGTCCAGTTGGTCTCGTGTTGAAGATTCTTGCACTCGGCTTCCTTGACTCGCGTCTCATCAGTCTTACCTACACACCGTCTACATTCTTTGCTTGACTGGCACCTCGTCAGTGTCGTTGGTCTCCCACGGCCGACGCCTGCATTCGGCTTCTCTAGCTCGCGCCTCGTCAGTCTTGCAAACGGGACGTCGCCATTTGGGAAAGCGATCAGCTCTGTTAACCTTCGCGACGCCAGCGACGGCTAGGTTAGGCCAAATCGCTTCGGCGCATGTTTCGGTGGACGAAGAAACTTCGCCTTCTGGCATCCGATCCGAAAAAAAGAGCAGGAAAGGACTCCTCTGCTTTAAAGTCTTTTACTTCGCTACTAACGCCCTTAAAACAAACACGCCAAGGATGACTCTGTCCTTATACTGACTGTGTTCCTTCCACGTTTGTCTCTAATCTTCGCATAACCGTTCTCGAGCAGAACTACAGTGGCGTAGCCACCTGCTTTTTTGTTTTTTTGCGCTTCTTCGCTTCTTTGCGCTTCTTCGCTTAGCGCAAAGAACCTTAGCTTCTTTGCGCTATGTCACCATCGGTGACAAGGATGCATGTTTAAAAAACATTTCTCGAAGTTGTGATGCGTATTAACGCTCGCCCACTGATTTTATTCACTGAAAGGTTTAGTATACACCTTTTCACAGGAAGGAAAAAACACCGCCATGATGGGCTGTGCGCGGGACTACAAAGGCTAAGGGCGCAGCGTTGTCAGTGCATTTTCGAAGGGGCGCGCCAATTTGCACAGCCCAAGGAGGGCTATTGTGGCGCCCAGGGAGGCGTTTATGAAAAGGTGAATAGACGGTTTCGCCAGAGTCTGCTGGTCTTTGGCAACATTGTGGGTTCACCGGGAAACCACACCTGGAAACTTCCGGTTTAGCTTGTTTTTGCATGGTTTTAGCGTTTATTGCTGGCTGCGGCTGCTTGTGTTTCAATGTTTTATGTGAATAAAATGATTTCGATGAAGTTCTGGCAACTAGAGCACAGCTGTGTCAAGCCAAGATGCAGTCTACATGCTTGAATAATTTTATATGCTAGATAAAACGTTCGGTTTTCTGACCGATGACGATAGAAAGAGTGCCCGCATTGCAGCGATCCCGCGAGAAATCTGGATTCCCACCAAGAGCGCCTAGGTTTGTTCTGCCGATTTCATCAAAGGTAATGTGAAGCTTAGCGCAGAAAAATGGCACAAAAGCAATACTCAGACGTTGGACTAGTAGAAGGCCCTCATTACCGGGAACACGTCAGTCACTCTCGTCTATCACCCGTGGCAGATAACTGCACTGACGTGGGAAATGGGTAGCAAAACGTTGAAGCTAACACTCAAAATACACCGCAAGGGTGTTTATTTTATAAATTGAGCTATATCATTAACGCGTTCTGTTAGAAACAACACGGGCCACAAAGTATCAGCGCTTAACATTCATAGTCACACAGTGTACGTCATGGTGTCCACTTTTCGTTCTAGATGCGTTAGATTTTTTCGAAAGCGACGTTGGCGAGTCGGCTCTCATCTGTGAGAGCAAATGACTCATCGTCTGTCTTTCTGCCGCTAGTGAACATCGCCGCATTCAAGCTCATTTATCTTTTAGGTGTGACGATGAATAGCCGGCTTAGGTAGGTTCAATTTGGAAGTTTTGTTCATGAATAGCTTACTCGTGAGTGAAACACAATATTTCGCGTGACCCTGCAGCCGCAGTTAACGTCATCGCATCATTACATTTATCATTTCTCAGTCACACGAACACTTTAGATCGCGAGCGATTGCGTTCGCCACTGATCTCTTTAAAAAGTGTAACACAGGCACATAAATAAGCGTTTTAGCTTGAAGTTGTGTGCTTAGAAGAAAATACAAATATTTAAAAAACCCCAGGTGGTCAAAATTTGCGGAGCCCTCCTTTACGGCGTCTCTCATAATGATATGGTGGTTTTGACACGCTAAACCCCACAAATCATCAAAATACAAATATATTCGTGGTTCAACAGGGGAAAGGCTGAATTAGACAACTTCACTTTTCTCCTGCACATCTACGATGTGGGTGCACTTTGAATAGGTAAACAGGGAAAGGACAGGTGTGCGCTGTCAATTCTGAGTCCGCGTCTTCAAAGCGCATCCACATCATCGGCATGCAGAACCAACTGGACCAATTAAGTTCGCTGACAAACTTGTCTTGCACTTTCTGCATTTTCTGTTTGTATAGGCACAACGACTATCAAAGGTAAAATGGAGCAGGGGGCCGCGCTGATCGGAAGGCTACGACGGATATCTTGCGCGGCGCCTGTCGGCCACGCAAGCCACCTGCAGCAGTGGCCACGCCTGTGTTTGCCGTGTGCTACGTAGAGCCCCTTCATGTAGCCGCTTGACGTTGCTCCAAACACATCCTAAGAAATGCGCCAAAAATAATAGAGCAGCAAATTCAAACACACCACGGAGACACCGTTGGAATTAATGAAACAGCATTACCGGAAGTGCCACAGCGGACGTCGAGCGGGGTAGGCCGTTCGGCGCGAGCTGGTTTGTTTACTAACACCGAAACCGTCTATACAAGCCTGCGCACCAACTCACCTCATACACTGCTCCCCCCCTTTCATTTTCAGCAATACTGTCTTTTTTTTCAGCAGGCACGTAGCCAGGATATTTTTTTCTTGCGAAGGGGGCTGGTACCTAATGTTTGAAAGAAAGTATTTTTATGACCAACAAAAAAATGTTGCTTGGGAGTTAGCAAGTTACCTAATTGTTAGAACGAATTGAGAACAAAGTGGATTGCAGAACAAAAGGCAACGTAATCAGCCGTGGAAAGCGAATTTCACACTGCAGTAAGGCTAGTGCGTGTGCACACGCAAATGCTTTCTACCATATATTCTCGACCAAGATGGCTCATTCACGGTCAGAAAATGGAAATAGGGTAATAAAAGAAAAACAATGTAGGTGAGGAGGGGACGCCGGGGAACCGGTTATTTGCTTACGCACGAGTGGTAATGTATATATATATATATATATATATATATATATATATATATATATATATATATATATATATATATATATATAGGAAGCTTTCTCTGCCAAACATCTAACATTTAACAACGGGCCTACGAAAACAGCGAGAGTCATTTTGTGGCAGCAATTTTTAAAGAACGCACACAATCGAGGAAACAATTTTATTAGACAACTAAGAACTAAAATACGGATACTTCCCTGACAAAAAAAGACAGAACGTTAAAATTCATTAAAAAACACTTTTGTGAAAGTGAACTGCCGATTGTTTTACCATTGAGCAAATATCTACGCACAAAATTTAGGGACCCTTAAAGCTTCGCCTTTAAGAGTTGAACGCCATAGTGAAATCCAGCCCCTGGTGTGCCCTTCAACTGCTAAGTGCAGCCGCTAAGTGCACACACACAGGCGCGCGCCCGCGAACAGGACATGCAGGTTTTGATCTAAAGCAAGAGTCACATGGCATCCGAGAAACACGCCACACGTTTGCCATCTCGGAGACCATAACGAGTCTCAAAATGCTTTCCAGATGGCAGCAGATTATCCAGCGTTAGCTGTTTATTTGATCAACGCCTCTGGAAAGCCATAATATGTTTTCCACTAGATGGACATAGTTGTCTATATTTAGAGCTCTTTGAAAGGTTTTGTGTGCTTCCAGCGGCGATGGCTGCACCTTCTCGGCCTTTTTTGACGTAGTTTATTGGCCTCCCGAATGCGCCTACAAATCGCCGAACGGGCTTGTCTTCGTCGCGACACCTGTCGAACAAAATGTGTTAAGAAGACTTCGTCCACTTCATGGCATTTATGTAGTGTTATCAAAGAAGCAGCTGCAAGTAACATCGTGGCTTTGTGGTAGGACGCCTGCTTGTCACGCGAACGGGTTCGATCCTCAGAGAGACCAAAAATCTTATTCTTTATTTTATTTGCTTCTTCCTTGATTTTTTTTTCGTTCACAACCAATGGTCTCGACGCCGACATTAGAATTTCTGCGACACAAGCTCTCTAACGCTATCGCGTTAAAAGAACGAAAAAAGCGAGCATGTAGCGTGAACCACTCTCTTAAGCAAGGCTACAATTTACATGCATCGTGGTTTCTACATGAACACAGTGATTACTTCATCGACACTTACTTCTATCCTGTGAATGGACATTAGGGCCAGGCCATCAACGGACTCCTATATCGTTTGGTTCCTCAGATGCGTTCTCACTCTTTTCAGTGTCGGGAAGCTAGGTTGTACTGCATCTGTACCCACTGGGAGCGCTGCCAATATCTTGAAGAATGTGTGAACTAACCCTAAAAGAAGGCGTTGCGTTAGATTTAACGTATACGCTGCCTTCAGGTAGAAGAGTCGCGCATCTGTTTTCCAAAGCCTCTAGCAACCATTCGTTGCACAGAAGCGGATGGACAGGCTGCACTCAGACAACTTGGCTGCACCGCCGAAAGTGGTTGCCATCCACGTGGAATATATGAAGTTATTTTTGAGTGCTTTGTAGCATGTTCGCTAGGAACTGGTGATTTTCTTCACTTGAGATTATTGTCCTTTAGCTTCGACAGCAAACTAATTGCCAGGGTTAAATACCATCTTCAAAACACAAAACAATATGATCGATGCTGTAGGTTTAATAACAACGATATGTGGTGTGTAACGCTCCAGAACTGCCACATGATTAGGAGACACGGCTTAGAGGAGGACTCCGGAAATTACGACCCTTGGGGTTCTTTACCGTGCACACAAATCTGAGCACACGGGCGTACTGCATTTTCACCTCCTCCGAAAATACAGTCGTTGCAGCTGGGATTTGATCCCGCCACCTGCGGGTCAGTAGCCGAGTGCCTTTGCCACTACACCACCACGGCGGGGCGATGCTGTATGCTTTGCGAGGCGCTCCTTGAATTTCGGAGGACATACTCATTGTGTTTGTCAGTTGTTGCTTGTCCCCTATAGCGGGCGCGACTTGACATAGCGGCAGTGGCGGTACAGGTTAGTCGGTACGACGCTTGTTCTTTGCATTAGTAGACTGACCAAAAAATTACACCTTCTACCGCTAGAGAGAACCATGTGTAGGTGCGAAGCAGCTGGCGCTAACGCTGGCGATGGTGTTGATGTCAGTATGACGCTCACACAGCGTGCGCCGGAGGGAAACCTGGGGAGGCTCAAAGCAAGCACTGGTGAACCGGTCTTTCCTACTTGATTTCAATCAACTTTTGGTGCGAATCAAACGTGACTTGGTGGATATGTAGTGAGGACAATACCCTGCTTATCTTACCTCCACGACGATCAAATTTTAAAGCCTGGGCGCGTTATCACAGAACGTGTTAAAAAGTTAATGTCTGGAAAGTTGGTTTTCAAGCCAGTTGGCAATATTACATAAAGTTACCGGTTGTTAATGATTATTCTGCTTCAATGCACAGATACATTTGTAAAGAAATGGCACGTGAAGTTTTATGAGAAAATATTCATGATAAGTTGTTATCATTGTTTGCGTAACCTAGGATTTAAAAAATCACGTTTTGAGGAAAATGGCTTTATAGAGTTCCACCGAATGTGCATGTAACAAATAAGCATTCAGTACATCTAAAATTTGCCATCCTTATAACATGAGACTTTAATTGAAGTGATACATGCTTTCTTTAGTGAGACAAATAAGTATTTTTTTCTAAGCTCGTTTTGTGTCTATAGGTGACTCACATCCCAGTGCTCCACTGCTGGCCCACGCTTGGCATAATGAAATGCTAACTTGCGTTTGCGCTTTTTTTGCCTCGTATACTTTGCCATATTTCGTGAAATATTATAACTTTCTACTTCATAAGCCCGAATTAAATCCAAGAGCTTGAAATGGAACGAAAAACAACGACGACTGCTGAGCGCGAACGCGCGCAATTGACTAGTAGTGTGCTCCAACCAAGTAGTGAAAATTAAAAAAAGATAAAATGAGAACGTGATGTTCCTCAAGCTTAAAAGCGTAGTTAGATAACTTAGCAACACGTATTATGTATATGAAAAATCGATGCGACAAGATGGTAGGTGTTGCTGAAACGGAAACAATCAGTTTTGGTTTCGAGTGCATCCATCAGGGGTTCAAAGAATGGGGATAACTTTTGAGCAACTTAAGATAGCTACACGATTTTCCCCAGGTATTCTTGAATGCAAAGGAAACTTAAAGGAGGAGGAGGAGGAATAAATGAGGAAGGACAGGGAGGTTAGCCAGTTCTCAGACCGGCTGGCTACCCTGTACTGAGGAAGGGGGTAAGGGGGATAAAAGATGAGAGAAAAGAGACGTTGTAAAAAAAAAAGAGAGAGAAGGTCATCAGACGATCCACGACGCTGTTTACAGTCTGTCTCTAAGACCACTTGCCCGCAGAAAGCGCAACAACGCTCTCAATGCCTTGCGTGCAGAGGACGGTCTCGGCCAGTGTCCTAATACCCTTTCTTCCGACAATTGGCAACTTAAAAGGAAACTTAAAAATGTCAAACTTCTTAAGACCATTTTTAATGCGTTTTTGAAAGTGGTGTCTTAACTTGCGGAAACATTATATCTACTGGAATAAAAAACTTGCACAGGTTAAAACTTACTATGTGAATCGCAACAATATAGTTAGGCAAATTTAGCTCACCGATGGCAGAGCAATTAGTAGCCGTCATGTAATCGGGCATCAAGTGTACTTTGTGGACAACAGGCAAAGAAGGTCCGTAGACTGGATGGCAGCTGATGACGTAGAGATGAAAGGCTAGCCAGGCATGCACGTCCGCTTGTAAGGTGTAAGAACTGGCCATGGGCCACTGTAGTGAAAAATCTAGTGCGATGCAAAACGACGCGAAGACGCACTCAAAAACCTGTTGTTAGCAGGTACTGGTCAACAGCTTCATCCAAGGCAAGGCACTCGTGAAATACTTGCTCTATCGGATGGCCGGAAAGATGCTTAACGTTCACAGGATCTTTCTGGCAGGTAGAATCAGGTTTGCACCAAGGAAAAGTCAAGGTGTATGTAATGTCCCTGAAAAATAAACTAAAGTAGCGCCAACCGCACCCCTTCACCTCTACCTCCTCTCCCAGCAGCCACAACAGCGCCTCTAGAGTGTCCACCAAGAAACTACGAATGCGAAAGCACACGGGTGCACTGGATGTACCAGACGCTTGGGCAGCTCGGGCACTGCTGCGCCGTGTGTTCATCGAGCGGCCGTGCCTCGGGTATGGTGAAAGGGAACGCCAGTCGCGTCTGTTAGAGAAGCGCACGCTCTCGAAACTTGACAAACAATATGGCGTTTGCGTTACCTTCACAAAAGCTAGTGCGTCATGCTGCAGATTTTTAGCCCCGCCGAGTTTACATGGACAGCAGCGGTGGTGCCATCGAGAGCGTCACTGCTAAGCGCGTCTGCACGCAAACGGTGGGCTATCGCGTTGAGTATTGCGTGCTTGCGGTGATGTCATTTGCCACTGCATGCCACTCGCTTATATACACGTCACATCGTCGTATTTAACGTTACTTTTTATATTTTTTCTTTCTCAATCACTCTTTCGGTGCATCGCCTAGAACCGCAGCGCCCAGATGCGCTTTTACGGAAACATGAGCACAAGCTCATCTTTGCGGCCAGGGGCCATACAGCCCCTCAACTAGCGTCGTTTACTATCTGCAATGCACGCGAGGGGCGAGGAGTCTGCTCATTGACACGAATGGCGCTACTTTAGTTTATTTTTCAGGGACTCTAGGTGTGTGGCCATAGCAACGCCATCTACAACAATTGTATCATCTCACGACTTCGGTTCGAGTATCCGAGTGCTCGGACGATGATTATCACAAAAAGGAGAAGTGACGTGTCAATGAACAGAAACGCCAAACCGCACCGCCGCAACTTTGCTGGGCAAAACAGTCATCAACACTGTCTTTCAAGTTTCTGTCACACGAGCACAGCCTCTTTAGAAATCTCCCAAACGTCAACACGACAACACTGTTCACAACGAGCATTGTTTCACTCCTGAACGCTGGACTGCACACAAGAAATAGAAGCGCGCGGGCTAAGCAGTAGCGAAGCAAGAACCCAACACAGCGCGTAGCTCATGCGCTTCCGAACGTAGTACTTCTCGTTACCCAAGTAACGTGATAAAACGCTGTTTATCCGAAATGTCGCACCACACCTGATTAAGGAACTAGAAAGCGAGGCGTACAAACCGTTATCGGCACACAAACACACATTCCAGGCTTCAGAGAGCTAGTTGCCGATACAGAGGCGCCGATCCCCGCTTGCTAAACACACCGAGGCAGACACTCCGCTAGGCTTCAACGTACAAGGTACACTGCCGCTACTTATCACACCACCTACACGTACCAAAAAAGCAGAAGTAATCACAACACATCCAATCGAACGCCACAGGAGCTAAAGCGAAAAGCGATTATTAGAATTGGTACCAACACGTGCTCTGTTAACGACGCTGTGTTGCTTTCGCCTACTGCGCAGCACGTAATAGAGCTGTTAAAAAGGTCTTGCACATTTTCTGCGCAATAAATATTGCTGTTATGTGCGAGGGGGAAGATATGACACCCACGACAGGCATGCCACATAAAAAAGTCTTTTGGTAATGTCCTAAAGTGACCTGATGTTGATAGTACTGCTTTACAAAGAATGACAAGTTGTGTTTTTTGGCCAAGCTATCGTCCGCTCGCATTTGTCGCCTGCTTCGATGACAGCATGCGGCAGGGTCTGCCTTCGTTAGGCAATTCTAAACAAGTCAAGTGGTCACTGCCTCTTACAAAATACATATCATAGGCTGGCTCTACCTTTAAATGATATTCTTACGCCAAGTAAAACGGCGGTTTATTTTTGAAGGGACAAATTCAGCCAAAGTTTCCTGTAGGACCTTGAGGGTTTGAGCATTTCCGGTGTGATTTATGATTACAGGAGCCATTTCATATCGACTGCTTGTCATAACGAGGAAGTTCATGTTAGTTTCCGAACAGTGAAGGTGAAAAAGCTTGGTTTCCTCGCTGTTTCATGCGTAATCACGCACACTTTATTTACGCTTCTGTTTGCGATGTACGCACCCTTTCCAGATTGCTCCAAAGTGCCCAAACAGCTGTATTTCCGAGATCGTGCCCCTTAGACAGTTTGGGCAAATCGATATACTACAGTGCGTTCACGAAATAAGCTTAATGAACGGCTCACTGAAAAGCTCTACTCAATTTCACTTTTAATAGAGTGGGAGCGTTGTGCTCCTAATAACCTATTTGGTGGTAATTTTCAACCATACGGCGATTATCACGAGTTGTACTTTTATTTGGATGATGTCATAGACAGTACAGTAACATAACAGAAATATAGCAAATAAGGTTGACTATGCATATACTGCGTCACGTTGTAATTCACCTATCATTTACGTAGCACATCGTTTTTCAATCAACCACAAGCATTCGCAAGCATAATTTTACGCTGTTGACGGTCAATAATATTCTTTACTTACTGCAACTTAAGATTTATTGGACGAAAGTGGTTGTCACTAGTGTCTATTACGTACAAGAGGAAAAATACACAAAACTCAAAGCAACAAAATAAATAAAAAAACACTAGCAAACTAAAGTCTGCCCTACGAGGCCGCGAATTAACTCAGATCAGTCACGGCGGCCAAGTCTGCGCACCGGCTCAGGTTCTAGGCAGCCGCAATGTTCTTAAGAGTGGACCAGACCAGTCTTGGGATTTTTCACCATGCCAGGGTGTTTTTGCGCAAAACTTTGCTTTGTGAATCTACTTACGAGCATTTTTCGGTCACGTAAGCAAATATAGCAACTGCTTCATCATCACTGACATGTTCCTAAGCAGTCCAACGTGCTTTGTTGCAGCGGCCGATGTAAGAACAATGGCCTCTAACAAAATTATTTTCGCTTGATCAATCGACTTATGCGACAAAATTTCTCTTACGCGAAATCGTCCTCGTGAGTGAGCTTGGTGAATAAGGCCCCAAATAAATGAGGTATGTTGTAAAAATGGAGGAGAGGAAGCGCACGCCACCTGACCAAACGCGTGTTCGCCACGTGTTCTTCATTTGTTGTCTTCACTTTCATCACGTCATTTATATGCCACACCTCTTTAATTTAGTATCTTTTTCACCGAGTGCCTCTCACTAGGTTCGCAGTCAGAAATTGTTTTGAGAGGGGGGAGGTAACCTCTTGATTTCGGGGTGGGCACTCGATGATAGTGGGCACTCGATGGTTGACCTTGAGAATCGCAGTCGCCGGAATAATCTTCTTGTATTTGGTATCAGCGCTGCTGGGAGTGAATCTGAAGCAGAGCTACGTGAAAAGGTAGTGAAGGGCATATTTCATGATCGATTAGGGGTGAAATGCACGACAATTGCGCGGATTCATAGATTAGGCAAGCCGGTATCAAGCAGACGTCCTGTTATACTTTTTTTCCAAGATTATACGGAAAAGCAAGCTGTGTTGCGTCAAGCACATAAGCTGAAGGGAACCAAAATTTATCTTCAAAATGACTACTGTCCTGACACACTCCGTAAAAGAAAACTGCTATGGGCAACTGCAAAAGCAGACAGAGAAAGCGGTAGCAAGGTTGCTCTTGTTCACGATAAGCTTCGTATTGATCACACCTTTTTCTGTTGGGACGACTCGCTTAATGCGCGTAGGAAAGTGTCACATGAGAGTGCCGTAGGGAATCCCAGCTAGCACTTAGGGGAGCACCAACTTCGTTTGCTTTGCTTCAATGCACGGAGTATAACAAATAAAATTGAAAAGCTGGAAAATATTTTGCTCACGCACGATCCACATGTCTGTGTGATAACAGAGTCTTGGTTACATGAAGCCATTGGCGATAGCGAGATAGTTCCGCCGAACTACCAACTTTTTCGATGTGATCGTGGTTCTCGGGGCGGTGGAGTGGCTGTCATTATCAAGTATGGCATTGATGTATTTATTGCTGAGCGTTTTCCAGTGAGAGAGAGTCTGCTTTTAAAACTTTCATTTGCTGATATGTCATTTTTTCTCTGTGCGGTTTATCGATGTCCTAATGCTGATGATTCTTTTATGAGCGGTTTGTACGATGAACTACTACGTCTACGAAGCAAAAATCTTATTTTAACGGGTGACTTCAATCTGCCAGCCATTAATTGGGATGATATAAATTATGGTACTTCTTCTTCAGCTGACACACTCTTAGACATAATGTTTTCTCTAGGCCTTGAGCAAATGGTAGGACACCCCACAAGGGGGAGTTCGATACTTGATCTGCTATTTACAACGGAACTCTTTACCGAAGCGACTATCACAGTTGAAACCGGTATTTCTGACCATAGATTAATATCATTTGTTTGGGACAGGCATGGACGTTGTAAATCAGTGAAAACGCCAGTGGAAAGTGTTGTAAGAGATTTCAATCGAGCGGATGATGTTGCAGTAATTGATTATTTAGAAACACATCTCCCCACATCTGTTAGTGATGTTGATAGAGCCTGGCAACGCTTCCGTGGTATTGTGGACTTCTGTACAAAGAACTTTGTACCGCTTAGGAGAATACGCAGGCGTTCACATAACCCATGGATAAACCGTGAGATTATACAGATCAAGAGAAAGATAAAAAGGTTACGAAAAAAACACAAGACTAGTACGCAACATTTTTCCGATCTTAAAGAAAAATTATTAGAGAGTGTTAGTAAGGCTAGGCATCAATTTTTTAACGACACACTACCTGAATTCATCAGGACAGATCCTGATAAATTTTGGCGCTATCTTAAGCAAACTAAAGAAGGCGTTTCTGAAATACAAGTTGATGAGGTCACGATAACAGATCCGGCACTAATTGCTGATCATTTTAATAAATACTTTCAGAGCGTCTTTTCCGAACCACAGTATTATGAACTGCGAGACCCGATGCCCATAATCACGGATGATGTTCTGATAACTCGTGAAGGTGTTTTACAAATGTTACTTAAGGTTAATCCTAAGAAATCGTCAGGCCCTGACGGCATTGGTAATTCATTCCTACGACGCTATGCTGAACAAATCACTGACTTCCTTACTGCCCTTTTCAATGTATCACTCAAATATGGTCAGATACCAGCCGATTGGCGTAAAGCTCGTGTTGTGCCGATCTTTAAAAAGGGTAACCGCTATTCCTTGACAAACTACCGTCCTGTTTCTATCACTAGTAGCTGCTGTAAAATGTTAGAGCATGTTGTTGCAAATTACATTAACACATTTTTATCAGAAAATAATATTTTGTCGCCTAATCAACATGGTTTCCGAAAAAATATGTCTACGGTAACACAGCTTGTGTCTACAGTACATGAATTCGCACGGGTTCTAGATATATCTGGGCAGACTGATGTGTTCTTTTTAGATTTTAGCAAAGCGTTTGATAAGGTGCCTCATGGAAAACTTTTGTTTAAACTCGAAAATATTGGGCTACCTTCGGGTATCGTTAAATGGATTCATATGTACTTAAATAACAGAACTCAATTTGTTGAGGTCAGGGGTTGTTCTTCTTCGCTAAATGTTTCTTCTGGTGTGCCACAAGGTAGTGTGTTAGGCCCCTTGTTATTCTTAATTTTTGTCAATGATTTAGTTGATGTTGTACATAAGGACATATCCGTCAGATTATTCGCGGATGATTGTGTTATTTTTAAAGAAATATGTTGTGTAAATGACCACATATTACTTCAACAGTCTCTTACAAGTATAGATGAGTGGTGTCAAAACTGGGGCATGGAACTTAATAGTGACAAAACAGTTCTCTTGAGAATAACAAGAAAACGAACTCCCAGCCTTTATACTTATTTTCTCCGCAATAACCCACTCAAAGACGTAGAAAAATACAAATATCTAGGAGTCACTTTGACAAAGTCACTTACGTGGTCAGACCACATTACAAGCATATGCACGGCTGCACTTAGGAAACTGTGGTTTCTTAAGAGGAAACTTAAATCCTCAACGAAGGAGACCAGATTATTGGCATATAACACCTGCATCCGATCAAAACTTGAATATGCCTCGGTTGTTTGGGACCCTCAATGTAAAAAAGATATTGCCTTGATTGAAAAAGTTCAACGGAAGGCTGTCAGATTTATATTTAGCAAATATAAAAGATATGATTCGCCAACACAACTTATGCAACTGAACGACATCCAAACACTGGAAACTCGCAGGAAAATTAATCGGTTAACGTTCCTACACAAAATTCTTTCCGGTAAAGTTACAACAAGTCTGCCCAACTGTGTGAAACCTCTATCTTCTAGAAAAACAAGACATAAGCATAAATATTCATTGGCGCCAGTTTTTGCACGTACCACTGCTTTTAAAAATAGTTTTTTCCCTAGGACTATTTCTGACTGGAACTCTTTGCCAATAAGTGCTTTTCAGTCCGAAGATATTGAAAAACAGCTTGAAACTTTTTTTGTTTAGTTCTGAATGATGTATCCATATGGTGTGTTTTCGCAGTGCCCGAGTAATGTAGTTAGTTGACTTCTGCTGCGCATGAGTGTTCTGATCACTGTTTATGTGCCGTAACACTGTTGTGCAAGTGCACTATAAGTTGTCTAATTAAGTGCTGTGACATTGTACTTTTTTTTTGTTGTTGTTGCCCCTCCTGCTTGGGCCTAAGTATAGGCCTGCAGAACCTGTAAATAAAATAAGTAAATAAATAAATAAATAAATAGGGCCATTTTCTGCTCTCTTTGCCAAGGCGAAAACAAATTCGAGATAGGGGGAACGGGCTCAGTGTTCCACCTCTTGGTTTTGCCCCTGTCATCCTCTAGCTTTTAAAATAAGCTTCTTGAACTTGTCATTAATATTGAAACGAAGATGCGCGAGCCTACGGGGCGCGGAAGAAGAAGAAGAGTAGTGGAGCGGTGCCTGGACTATGTGGTTGGGTGGAAGCGTTCTTGGTCTGTCTCGGAAGTACGTTGCTATTTCACAACGCCTTTTCACCTCATTTGTAAATTAACACAGTCACTCGTAACAGTTTGGTGGAAGGTGCCGGGTACATCGATCTGGACAACCCAGCTCTACCGATTTTGCGACGGAGCAAACGCTTGGCAGGCTTGCCACCGCAGCTTCCAGACATGGAGGACGCGGGAGCGGGCCATAACAACCTCGTTGCTGATGAGCAACACGCTCACCCGCCAGGACAAGATCGCTGCGGCATGCCGGAACGTCAGCCGAGGACCTTTTCGGGGCAGCCGGATGACGATGTTGACGACTGGCTCAAGCACTACCAAAGAGTGAGTCGCAGCAACCGCTGGAGCACTGCTAAGCAGCTCGAGAACGTGGTGTTTTTTCTCGTCGGCACCGTGTCTCTTTGGTTCGACAACCATGAGAGTGCATTGACCACATGGGACATTTTCGTGGACGAGCTGAAGAGGTGTTTTGGTGACTCAACAGCGAAGGTCAAGCAGGCAGAGCAAACGCTTTTACTCAGAGCTCAGTTATCTGGCGAAACATGCACCACCTACATCGAGGCCGTCTTGAAGCTTTGCGGAATCGTGAGTGCGACCATGTGTGACGAAGATGAGGTAAGTCATCTGCTCAAGGGAATCGCGGAAGACGTGTACAATTTCCTTATCACTAAGGAAGACTTACACACACCTTCCGACCTAAGGAGACACTGCCGAGCGTTTGAAACCCTAAAGAGGAGGAGAGTCCTACCAAAGTTTGGACGTCTTGACAACGTGCCGACGATTGCAAGTGTCAACCTTCAATCGCAGGACGAGATCTCTTCTCTTATAGGACGTGTGGTTAAAGAAGAACTTGCTCAACTGCAAGCTGTGGACACCGCTGGTGTCTGCCATCAGTGTGCATTCGAACAACGGCCCCGTGAACCACTGGTACCTCGGATGCGACAGAGCTACTTTGAGCCTCGCCCGAATTACACCGATCAGTTCGAACGGAGAAGTGAACGACCACTCGGAAACCAGGAACGCAGGCAAGCTGCGTCACAGCGATTTACTCCTCGACCACCATCGCCCGGTTTTTATCAACCGACGAGGTTTACTTCGCCGGGCACGACTAGGCGCGACACCCGTACTTGCTACAACTGCGGGCTACCTGGACACATCGCTAGGTACTGCTACCGTCGCCAGCGGCGAGCTCCACGATTCAACGTGTACACGCCCTATGTACCTGCTGGCGAGTCTCGACCATTTCAGGGCTCTTTCCAACAGCAATACGCAGCACGTGCTGACTCGCCTTGCTCCGACCGCAGCGTTACCCCACCACCCGCACGCCAACAGCGATCCCCGTCACCGCGTCGCCGCTCGGGGACGCCACCACCACTGGGAAACTAACTGGTGCGACCAATGGGGGCGAGGCCGCAAAATCATCTTCCGCAAGACCCCCTTGTGTTGTAATGGTTTGAAAACAAAGTGAGTGTTTTTGTAGGCAATGTGAGTACTGTTGCACTAGTTGATACCGGTGCTGCCGTTTCCATAATGAGCATGTCTTTTAAAAATCGCCAAGGAACGAAAGTAATGTTTGCTTGGAATCGGAGTGCTACGTTCCGCGGCGTAGGGGGAGAAACGTTGAGCCCGGTTGGAGTTTGTTCTGTTTTACTTTCTATAGGACATCAAACGTTTCGAGCTGAACTAACGGTGCTTGCACGAGCGACCCATGACGTCATTCTAGATATAGATTTTTTGCGGGAATGTGGTGCAACTCTAGATTGTAGTAGTGGTGGGATTATTTTTCGTCCCGTGTTGCCGCCTCCATTGACAAAAGATACCATTGATGACTGCTTGGAAGTGTTTTCCGTGTCTGAAGACGTCTGCTTGGCACCACATACCGCAATGTTTGTGCGTGTAAACTCTTCGCGTTCTTGTGCGGGTTCTTACTATGGTTTAGCCGAGCCGAACTTCAGCAACGCCCTTAAGAAAAACGTTATTGTGCCTCGTTGCCTCGTGCTCATCGTCGATGGTTGTGCCGATTTGTGGACTGTGAACGTTTCCGCGCAGCCCATATATCTGCCTGCAGGACTTAAATTGGCAAGCTTTCAAGAGCAAAGTACTCTTACCATACGGTCACTCCAACTGTCGGTGGATGTAAAGAAACCCCACGCCAACTCGTACCGTGACTATTCTGCCAGCATTGACCGTATGATTAACAAGTCACTTCCATCAACTGAACGGTCGCTGCTGCAGGAGGTGATCACACGCTACGCCTCAGTCTTTGACTTTGCCCAAGACGAGACATCTACCGTTACGCCACCGTCTTCACGTACGCAACACCGCATCTATACAGGCCAAGCACCACCAATACGCCAGAAGCCCTATCGTGTCTCGCCTTCCGAAAGGAAAGTCATCGCTGAGCAATTTGAAGACATATAAAGAAGGGCATCATACAAGAATCGTGTAGTCCATGGGCAGCTCCTGTCATTCTAGTGAGGAAAAAGGATAATTCATGGAGATTCTGCGTAGACTATCGTCGCCTAAATGCCATCACAAAAAAAAGACGTCTACTATTTGCCACGTATAGATGACGCCGTGGACTGCTTGCATTCTGCCTCCTATTTTTCTTCTGTTGACTTGCGTTCTGGGTATTGGCAAATTCCTATGCATCCCTCAGATAAAGAGAAGACTGCCTTCGTAACACCAGACGGTCTCTTTGAGTTCAACGTTATGCCCTTTGGTTTGTGCAATGCTCCAGCGACATTCGAGAGATTTATGGATACAGTACTCCGTGGACTAAAATGGGAAATTTGCATGTGCTATTTAGATGACGTGATTATCTACGGCAAGACTTTTCAAGAGCATAACCACCGCTTGTCGCTTGTGTTTGAATGCTTACGCGAAGCTGGCCTTGTTTTAAACTCAAAGAAGTGTCATTTTGGAGAACGTCAAGCCCTCGTATTAGGCTTTCTCGTGGATAAAGAAGGCGTGCGACCAGACCCACAGAAGACCGCAGTGGTTCGCAACTTTGAACGACCACGAACAGTGAAGGACCTGCGACGTTTTCTGGGTCTGTGCTCATATTTCCGCCGATTTATTAAGAACTTCGCACAACTTGCCTCCCCACTGACGTCCCTTCTTCATAAAGACACACCGTACTTGTGGGATGATAAATGTGAGGCTGCATTTCAACAGCTGAAGTTTTTATTGACTTCAGGACCCATCCTAAAGCATTTTGATCCTGATGCTTTGACAGAACTTCATACTGATGCTAGTGGGCTAGGTGTTGGTGCTGTACTGGTCCAACTCTGCAACAGTCGCCAGCACGTCGTAGCATATGCCAGTCGGACACTGACCAGAGCAGAGACGAACTACACCGTCACCGAGCTTGGGTGCTTAGCAGTCGTCTTCGCCATTCAGAAGTTCCGACCGTATCTACATGGCCGCGAGTTCACAATAGTGACCGATCACCACTCACTATGCTGGTTTGTGGGACTTCGTGACCCGTCAGGCCGGCTGGCTCGTTGGGCGTTGCGCCTCCAAGAGTACAGCTTTTCTGTTACCTATAAGAGCGGACGATGTCACACAGATGCCGACTGCTTATCCCGCCTTCCTTCAGTACACACCAATGCTGACGACAATGACATTGATGACTATTTAGTTTCTGTCTCGTCCGACTTCCGAGATACCAGCAGCTTCAAACGTGAGCAGCAGCGCGACCCTACTCTGAAACCTTTGCTCGAAGCTGCACATAACTCCGTCGACAAGCACTTTAACATTTCAAATGGCTTGCTGTATAAAAGAAACTATTCAACCAATGGCCTCCCGTTGCTTCTAGTGGTGCCGGAAAGCCTGCGCCAGGTCGTCCTTCGTTCTGCGCACGATGACATAACATCCGGTCATCTCGGTTTCACACGTACGCTACATCGACTACGTGAGAGGTTCTACTGGCCGAAAATGTGGAAGACCACAAAACAGTACGTCACCAGCTGCGCTATATGTCAGCGCCACAAGCCATCTACCACTGCCCCGGCAGGTTATTTGCAGCCCATCCCTCCACCGACATCCCCTTTTGAAAAAGTTGGCACTGACTTGCTCGGACCCCTTCCGAAGACCCCATCGGGCCACCGATATGTTATAGTGTGCGTGGATTATTTAACGCGTTATACGGAAACGGACGCACTGACATCGGCCACAGTAGCCGCTGTTTCTTCTTTTCTGTTACAACGGGTCATACTGCGTCACGGTTGCTCCACGGGTTGTCATCAGTGACCGTGGACGACAATTTATGGCCGATGTGGTTGAAGAACTTTTGCGCCTCTGTGGCTCCTCTTATCGCCACTCCACCCCTTACCATCCGCCAAACTAACGGTCTCACTGAGAGAACAAATCAACTCTCACGAATATGTTATCGATGTACGTTGATGCTGACCACAGGAAACTGGGACGCCGTCTTACCGTTTGTTACTTACGCGTACAACACCGCCAAGCATGAATTGACTGGACATTCACCCTTCTTTCTGCTTTACGCACGAAATCCACAGAGTTTTCTGGACACTCTATTACCTTTCTCGCATCAGGAAGATCTGTCCATCGCTCAGACGTTTGTGTCGCGCTGAAGAAGCACGTCAACTAGCACGCCTTCGAACATTGTCTTCGCAAGAACACAGCAAGAGTCGCTACGATGCCAAGCATGTCCCCGTAGAGTTTTTCTCCTGGTGACTACGTGTGGCTGTGGACTCCTGTTCGTAGAAAAGGATTGTACCGGAAGTTTCTAGCAAACTATTCCGGCCCATTCGTGATAGTCACTCGTCTCAGTGACGTGAATTACGTTGTCGCCCGAGTCACAGCCAATAACCGGCGTTCGCGCACTACGCAAGTTGTTCACATAGCCCGCCTCAAACAGTACCATCATAGGCCTATTTAACTCGCTCGGCGAGCTTCGTCTGCCGCCGGGGGGAAATGAAACAAAGATGCGCGAGCCTACGGGGCGCGGAAGAAGAAGAAGAGTAGTGGAGCGGCGCCTGGACTGTGTGGTTGGGTGGAAGCGTTCTTGGTCTGTCTCGGAAGTACGTTGCTATTTCACAACGCCTTTTCACCTCATCTGTAAATAAACACAGTCACTCGTAACAATAATATTAGTATTGCATATAAAGTACAATGCAAAGTCAGTTACAGCGTGGTTTACACAAAGTTTGCATCTACTTGCCGCGGTAGTCTTTTAGTTATGGTGCTCGACTGTTGACAAGTTGGTCGCGGGATAGAAAATTGGGGAACCCTTAAGCTTCGCCTTTAAGAGTTAAACGCGATAGCGATATCCAACACACACACACACACACACACACACACACACACACACACACACACACACACACACACACACACACACACACACACTTACACACACACGCGCGCACACACACACACACACACACAAATGCGCGCGCGCAACTGCGACGTATCTGTAGTGATGCAGTGACCTGCGCAATGTGGCCACTTTCCTCAGCTAGAACGGCACTCTGCTGTAGCCGAGGCACATTTTTCACTGTCTCATAAATAGTACACAGACACACATGCACGCATACGAATGGTACGTACAGGTTTTTGATCTAAAGAAAGAGTCGCGTGGCCTCCAACATACACGCCACGTGCTCACCATCTGGGAGGACACAAAGAGTCTCATAATGCCTAACAGTTGGCCACGTATTATGTAGCGCTTGCTGTTTGCTTGATCAATGCCTCTGGAAAGGCATGATATGTTTTCCGCTAGATGGACATAGTTGTCCATTTTTGGAGCTGTTTGAAAGATTCTGTGTGTTTTTAGCGGCGACGGCCTGCACTATCCCGGCCTTGTTCGACGTAGTTTGATGATCTCACAATTGCGCCTAGAAATCACTGAATGGACTTGTTTTTGTCGTGACACCTGTTGAACAAAAATTCGTTAAGGAGGCTCCTTTGACTACGGGGCGTTCATGAGTGTTTTCTCCCAAAGAAGCTGCAAGTAACATCGTTGCTTTGTAGTAGGACACCTGCTTGCCACGCGAACAGCCCGGGTTTGATCCTCGAAGGGACGGAAGTTTTTAGTATTTATTTTATTTGGTTGTTTTCTTGATTATTGCGCCCATGGAGGATTTTGTGATCACAACCAACGGTGCCGACGCCGACGGCGGAATTTCTGCGACATGAGCTCTTTAACGCTATCGTGGTAATACCAACCATGGGGGTCACGTTTTCAATGGTGGTGAGAAATATTGACGCCCACGTGCTTAGATTTTGGGGCAAATTAAAGAACCTGGAGTGATAAACATTTCTGGAGCCCTCCACCGCAGCGTCTCTATTAATGAAATGATGATTTTGGGTCGAAAAACCCACGATATTGCTTTATTACAAAAGCGCGTAGCATGTACCTGAATTTTTTAAACAACCCAAAATTTTCCCTTAATTCGTATGCAACAAAAATATGTGTGGATCACATCGTGTATATTTCCTGATTAATGTATTTGTTCCAGTAAACACTTTATACCAGGTGTGTCTCTACACGAGTGACCGCGTTAAGTTAGGAGGGCTGATACGAATGACTGATATACATGCGGTAAAATCGCAGAGAACGTCGCATTAACCTTCTTCCCCTTGTTACATTGTCGGCAAACTAGAAGCACATCGCCACAATTCTATAGATGGATAGTTTAGTGAGATTTCGATGCGTGTAATTTAAAACACACAATTATTAGACCTTTATACGCCCCGGACTACTGGTGATACCTTATACCTAAAGCGCCAACACAGCGCCATTTAAATTCAGTTTATCGACTATTTTCTTTCCTGCACAGAACAATGCATAGTTGAAAACTTCGTATTCCAAAATAAATAAAATTCCATCTATTGTTCAGATGCAACTGCTGTGTGAACGCTCTCTAGACTGCCAGTTTCACTGTATACAGCACCTTCTGCACTGTCCAAACAGAAGATGATCGCTTTCCGCATGCTGAATCTAATCTTCGTTGCAGTTATCGCTTTGCTAACGTAAGTACTCTTGAAGGGATTGTTAGCCATATAAGGGACATGGGGAAACGATAGCTATCCTTACCTTCTGTTTTACAGTTTTACATTTGTCATGCATATGAATGTTTCTTTCAAATGCATGCAATGTCTCTTTCTGCGGGTATTTGTTCATAGTGTGGGGTTCACTTGACACGAATTAGCTGCCCTCTGACAGCTTCTTGGCGTTCGTTACTGATTCCTGATCGACGGGCCGCTATTAGAAAACGCAGAAGGCAACCAAAATACTGAAATATTACCGAAACAAGAACGCATGTAGACGTTTTCTTAATGAACTCGATGAATAAGTCGGCGCTCATTATGGCTCCCGCATCATCATTTCCAGCCACACTGAAAAAGCTGGAGGCATCGAAGGTGTCACAAAAAGCGATCAGTGTTTGCTGCTAGGTTGTGTCATTTCCGTCACAAGAGGCATCGCTTTCTTGCATCAAGCGTTATGCTAGAAAACTTCAGGCAAAAATACAGACAGTTGCACAACGAAACAATGATTGCATTCATCGAGAAAATCTTGTCTTTCAGCAATGCACTTCCTTTTTCTGACCCCGACGAAGCCATAACGACTATCTTAGTACATCAGCGATCATCGAAAGCCAATTCATGTCTTCCCGCTCGCCAGCAGCAGTAGCTCCGGGTCCTTCTGCAGGAATACCACGAATGTTTTTATAGCGATTGCTTATCCGACAATTAGTTCGTGCGAAGTACCGTAACATTGCCGAAGAAAGTCCTCAAACACTACGTTAGAATCCCTACCAGGCTTCAATTCGAGAGGTAGACGCTCTAAAGCAATAAGTCGACGAAATGCTGAAGCGTGACGTAATACAGTCTTGGTGAGCAAGAAGGGTGGCACTCGGCGTTTTTCTATTGACTAGCGTCCCTTGAACAAGATAATAAAGAATGGCGTATATCCTCTCCCACGCTAAGTGCTTTCTTCGATGGGCATCAAGGCGAGCAATAGGCAAAATGTGGTCCACGAGACAGACAACGAAAACATAAACTTCATAACGCCGCACGGCCTATTTGGCTTCAAAATTATGCTATTGGACTCTGGTTGTTGGGCGCCTGCAAAACTAGCGTGTTAGGGACAGAGTACTGGTCGAAGTAAAGTGATACACTTGTCTACCTAGATGACGTCGTCTTCATTGCTCTCAGGATGGACGAACACCCCCGATGTCTTGAAACAGTACTGCAGCAAACAGGTAATAAGGCATGAAATTGAACAACAAAAAAAGGCAGATCCCACGCACATTTGAAATCGATGATATGTGAAGCACGAATGAGGAAGGTTGATATGTCACTATCACTATCAACATATACGATGCTAGCAAAACGGCCGTAAGCGCATCATGAGTGTGGCCTGTATACATGTTATTACATGACACGCCTGTCATGATTTCCATGTTAGGGTCTGTCGCTTGTGTACGCACTGCAGTGATATCATACCATACCAGTTTTGCAATATGTCATGTGAACAAACCACCGCAAGAGCCGCAAGACCATGAAATGTAAATCACAAGATATATGTCATCATTTTCGTGTTATGACTAGTCACTGATGCTCGTCATATTGTCATATTATGCCATACCAATTTCGGTATCGATACCTTTGTCGAAACTGTCAGGAGAGCTAAAAGTCGTAGGCGGCTAGGCAGAGAGATGGACAAACACGCAGATCACCATGTTAGAGGCGTGCCAATTGTGGGGCTTATGGCAGAGATATAGTGATTTTCACGTTATCATCCCTCATTTATATTCTTCATACAGTCATTTTGAACCATACGAATTTCGGTATACATCTAGATAACCGAACGGCCACGAGAACGCCCCTAATTGTAAACAGACAGACAGACAGACAGACAGACAGACCGACAGACAGACAGACAGACAGACAGACAGACAGACAGACAGACAGACAGACAGACAGACAGACAGACAGACAGATAGATAGATAGATAGATAGATAGATAGATAGATAGATAGATAGATAGATAGACAAACAGATAGATAGATAGATAGATAGATAGATAGATAGATAGGTAGATAGATAGATAGATATATAGACAGACAGATAGATAGATAGATAGATAGATAGATAGATAGATAGATAGATAGATAGATAGATAGATAGATAGATAGATAGATAGATACGGTCTAAGTTGCCGAAGTTCGCTAAGAAATGCTTCGCAATTAAAAAGACCCAACTCGCATACGAAGAGTTCATCCTAAAGTGCCTTATTAACCACTCTGAAGCGCTCCACGACATGTATAAAATTAGCGTCATCGCAACATTTCCGGCATGCATCGACAAGAACACCATGCGCAGATTTGCTTCATGTGTTCTTATTACAGGCGGCTTGTACACAACTTCTCTCGCATTACAGACACACTTACTACACTAACCAAGATTGATTGATATGTAGGGTTTAGCGTCTGAAAGCACCATATGATTATGAGAGACGCCGTAGTGGAAGACTGCGGAAATTTTGACCAACTGGGGTTCTCTAACGTGCACCCAAATCTGAGCACACATGCCTGGAGCACTTTATTCTCCATCTAAAATGCAGCCACCGCAGCCGGGATTCGATCCCGTGACCTGCGGGTCAACAGCCGAGTATATTAGCCACTAGACTACCGTGGCCACACTGACGAAGAGTGACGTCGACATTAAGTGGCTAAATTCCGTTGGAAGAAACATTCCAAACGCTACAAGGACGCCCGCAGTCACCACCGATTCTCGCATACTTCGACGACAATGGAGATACAGACGTATATGGACGAACGCTGTGTCCAACTTCATGGTACGGGATCAATGAACGAATGGTTGAGAAGAGCTCATCGCTTACGCTATTCACTCACTGTTAAAGGGAAAATTAAAATATTCATTGGCACTATTTTTTATAGTGATTGCCATTATTTTGGCTGCATCTAGGCTTCGATCCCGTCTATACGGCAGGTCTTTCAAGGTCGTGAGCAAATGCCATATTTTGTGTTGGCTGCAAGCTCGAAAGACCCTTTGTGGCACTTCACATGGGGGAGCCTTACTTCAAGAATTTCAGAGTGGTTCACAATACCGACCAAAAGCACTTTGACGCCGCCGACTGCTTGCCACGCGCACCGCTTGATCTGCAGCCGTATGATGATCTAATCCTAGGGTCGGCATGAAAGGCTGGAGCCTCTGTTGCCCAATTGACCGATGTCACTACTTTAACGCTGCTCTTGAATGCGATGTTTACTCTTAGCAGCATTTTTCTTTGTTCACTCTTATTTTCTTTATTATGTATACATTTATCCACTCCCTCCTGTAACGCTTTCGCGCCCTGACAATATTGAAATAATTAAAAATAATTAAGCATATAGACCCCCATTTTACAAGACTGCGCAAGCAAAATTTCCAACCCTGTGCTTGATTTAGCATGCCTATTGAGACACTCACACCTCACAATTCTTTTTTTTTTCGCCGCAGCTCATACCGTTTTGAGTTTCGTGGTCGAGAGCACAGCAAGAACGCAATACACTGCACCATTTATTAAGGCACTGCAAAATGTACAAATAAGGAGCGATAGGCAGTTGGCTGTTACGCTCCTCTAGAACCCGTTCGACGAACAAACCCTTGACCTCAGCATTCAACCTTCCGTGAAATACATCAAGCAAGTTGCACTCATGTCATCAAACGATAACCCGCCTATTTCTACCTACCGAGTTTTTTTTTCTTTTTGATACTCACTCGCCAAGTGCCAAGTGTTTTATTCAGAGTGCAAGATAGACACAGAATATCATTGCTATTCATTATAAGCAAGGATCGGGGGCGAGTGAAAGTCTAAGCAGGGTTTAACAGAACCGGGTAGTAGTACGCCAAGCACGCAAGCCACTCGGTAAATCTAATGCTGAGATCGAGCAACCGATACAGGCACACCTTCGTACTACCGAGGTTTAGGGTGGGCTGGTATCTTCCTTGAATGCTTTAGCACATTCTCGTTACAACAAACATATATATTCTTACTAAGCGCGTGGTCATCTGCACGGCGCATGTTGGTTACATACACTTGGTCACCGAACTTTCATGTATGTATTTGGTTTCGCTCTCTAACAAATTGTCCATTTCAAGTAAACGTTCCTGCTCACCTTTGTCTTTCTCTACTCGTTTTCGGAACTTTCTTCATTACTGCAAAAATTATACGTGAAAGTATTTCATTGCAGTCCACCTAATTTCGAAATAGCGGTAAGTAATAATTAGTGTTCAGACCTGCCTTCGTTAACGGGATATTGCCTTAGACTACCCTGCTATATCTGCTTATGTAATAACTGTACCTAGCCTACGTCAATAATTTTTACATACCAGATGTGCAAAACTCATATTTATGACGGTAAATCACATAAGTGTATATGCAGTTATAATATCTACAGCTCGATTAAAGTGAAAAAAGTGTAGCGTGGTAATGTTACCGACCCAATTTTCCCCAGCAAAGCTATTAAATTTACACAAACACCTTCTTTTTTATTCTCAAAGTATCTACAGTGGGCTTGCTTGTCAAGCAAGGTACAGAACTTCTGCACACTGCATTGGGCAGGTGAGTTTATTATGCAAGCAACATCGCGATAACCTAAGGGCATCATTTCGTTGAGGCGTGTGAAACTATTCAGCATCGCAATTTCCATCGAGTAAGGCGGTATTTCATTCCACTCAGAAGGTAATTTTATTGTGATATATTATTTCTTATAAATATATATAAATATAGGGTTAAGTTTTCTTACAACCCGTGTAAAATTGTACAAATAATCTACAGGTGCCATGGTACCGCCTGTACTGTGGTTTCCTAAAGATGTGTCAGCATTTTAGGAGAAGCGGGTGCTGCATATGAGAGCGAGCAATTTGTTTCTATAGACTGAAATAATACTTTTCAAATAGTGTGCTGTAGTACTCATTGAAAGCAGATATCTGTTCACTTGTAAAATCACCCATGCAATAAATTTGATGTATAGCGTTCTCGTGAGCATATAGTTTTTCTAGATCCAACATTCTTTGGTCGGCGGTCTTTCCTGCGGTCATCTCCGTCTTGTCCTTATCTGTGCACCACGATACTTTCGTCGTGCATTCTCTCCTACTTTGACTTACTGACATTACATTCATAATAAATAAGCCTGGAGCTTTGCTTTGCTCTGCAAGCGATTCCTTCAAGTTTAGGCGTAAGGTTCTTTTTCTTGATACTTCACGGGTTTTATTGCACCTGAGTGTTCCATAGCTTCTAATGTATTAACCTGTTTATTTTTTCTTTTTTACGCCGCATTTTTTCACTTTACTGTTTATGTTTACCCACGCCTCTTGAACACTGTCCCTAAATATATCATCTTTAAAGAAAAAAAATTATTCTTCCAAATTTACAATAAATGCAGGTCTACGCCTATTTCTTTTGCGTATTGCAAATTACACCAAGCAGTGGCGACTAAATGAAATAGGGAGGCCATTGTACTCACTCACATTGTACATACACACCACTGTTCGTTCCAGCAATATCTTAGATGTACGAAGTCTCTGACTTTATCCAATGATAATTTTCTATTTTTTTGTGCAAAACAAGCCTATATCTGAGTGTTGTCACGTAGGCGAAGTCAGGTAAAATAGGTAAGAGTGGTCCGCTTAA